>VZTH01019643.1:743032-884804 GCA_013397815.1 Aleadryas rufinucha
CAGGTGCAATAGATCGAAGCTGGCTCCATGAGTCTGCATGGTGTGTACAACCGAGTGATTCTAAAGCACCTGAAAGAGTGCAAATCTAGCAAAACCAGTGCTGAGCCACAATCAATAAACCTTGGGCTTGAGCTGACATTTGCTGAAGATAGTAGTGTGCATCTAAACTGCATTCACTAGGGGTTTTTTTTTAGAAACTATTTTATTCTGTTTTTTTTTATTTTGGTTTAGTTTGTTGGGTTTGGGCTTTTTTGCTCTGTCACCCTTTCTCATTGTACCAGGCAATAAACTGCTGATTAGAAAGAAAAATTACCTAACTTACACAGGATACTTTGAGTGTGCAAAAGACCTGGGAATTAAAATTTTCCTGGCTGGGGCTGCTGGACTGGCAGAGGAAAAAATGTTATTATGTCCGTCAATCTCCACCTAAACAACCACCCAAACGAGACTCTATCCAGAGTAAAATGTGCTTATATATCTCTCATCTACATCTTTACATCTGAGATTTTCTCCTCCTCAGTGGGGCATTATGATCTCCAGGAGCAATACTGTCTTTCTGGGACAATAGCCCATTTTTGGCTGGAGGAGAAAAATGTGACTGTGTTCTAAGTGCTGTTTAGAACAGCAGCAAAGCAGCAGTATCACAGCAACTTCTCCTGCACTGTAATTTGTGTAGCTCTGTAACTGTCTATTCCCTTTCTTAGGCCATAGATTGGCATGTGTCTTTGTTTTTCCATTGGGAACGAACAGTACTTGCCTCAGTAGTGTTGATTGGAAAATAACCCTTTCTTTTTTGTTGGACCGTTTCTCAGCTGGATTGATTCCTGATTTGTTGTTTAGCTGCACAAGCACTTCTGACAGTGCAATGGAAAGGGAGATGAGGGATCTGAGGGGGCAGCTGGAAGCACAGAGGACACAGGGCCTGTTCAGATCAGCCACATCAGCTCTGCTGCCAAATGCTAAGTCTTATTCTCTTGTAAGGAAATGTTTGTTGATTACAGTGATAGTTACACAAGTATGGCTGTACTGGGACAAGCCTGTGTGAATACTTAATACCTTAACTTTTTTTTTTCCTGATACCAAAATTTGCTTTTTCGGTATTTCCTCCACCAGTTTAGTAGCTGCCCAAGAAGGTGCATAGCTGCATTGTTTTGCTTTCCTTTGCTTTAGCACAGAGCCTTATTTAAGAACCAGAATAATTACCCGTATTGATATTTCAGTTATCATCACAGGTTGTCTGAGTATTGCAGAGATGAATGGGGCTGTTCCTTCTTTTTGGAGACAATTTGTCATGCGCTCTGCACTCTTGTGGTCACCTCTGCGTGCCCTTTTTCCCAATTAATATTTTTAAGGTTTTCATCACATCTGTTAACAACTGGAGATGCTTCGTCCTGGCTTGCTGGGGAAGCAGGGGTGTTTGGGGCAGGGCTGCACCCCTGAGCTGGTCGGGGACCCCAGCACAACCCCCTGGCAGTTGCTAGGCAGCCACGAGCTCTGTGCAGCAGAGCCGGCACAGCCAGGCATTGCTAGGCAGCCTGAGCTGCTGGGGAGCACAGAAGTAATAAGATTCAAAATTGCAGCTTCAAGAATGCACAAGATAAGAGTAGCACAAAAATAAATAGTTTTACTGTATTTTGACATGACCTTTCTCCTCTAATATATTTTCACTTGCAGGATCTGCCTTCAATCTCGACCTCATTTTTCATAAAACTCTCTCCTCTTCATCCCTCCTGCATGCTTATCTTTGCTTCTCAGCAGTACTCTGATGTTAGCAATCCTCCTTTTCTGTCACCTCTGCTACCCTTTTCTCCATCTGTCATCTCACTTGTTCTCTTCCTGTGTTCCACTGGATCCCTTGTTCATTTGGCCTCTTTAATTTTGGTTTCCATTCTTGCATCTTTCTCAGCTCAGCCTCTGGCCTTCATGTTGTCTCCTGATTTTTCCTTTCCACTTTCACTGCATCAAGGAATTCCTCTTATATTTTCAATTCCCAGCTCCCAGTCTAGGTCCCTTCTGCTGCTGTCACTTCCAGCTGCCCATCACAAGGTAGGCTTATCTTCTTAATCCCTCAAAATACTGCCAAGGCATCCACTGCCCTGAGAACATGAGAAAAGTGGGGAATCTAGACGCTGGTGATGCAGCTAGATACATGCAGAACTTCGAGAAAGCCCATTTATTTCTCCTAGACCTACCAGGGAAGATGGCTATTGTGTGACAAATGACAGGATGACTTGCTTCTTACGCCACTAACAAATGGAGCTAAACTGTTTTGTTATAAAAACATTTTGAGGAAGGGCTGACTTTAGAGCCACCACTTAAAGCAGGAGGTGGATTTCTGGCAGTAATCCTCTTTATTAGCATTTTTTTTCATTCTTTTATTTTATGGCTTTGGAAAGGTAATTTAAATATGAAAAGAGTCATCTTATTGCAAGGGGTGAGCATGGAGTGAAAGTCAGCTTTCTGAATAGACCCGTGCAGGTTTGGCGTACTCATTAGAGGGTAGGGTGGGATTTCGTGAGTTAATAGCTGTTTGTTGGAGGATGACAATCCTTTAAAATGGAAGAATTTCTTTGATATGTATATATGAAATAAAAATTTTCCTGGGAAAGTTTTTTCACCCTGCATAGTGCTTCTGGTCAAAAGCAGACAGAGAGACACCTTGCCCAGGAAAAAGCAATATTTGCATAATTAGCAGTGAAAGGGAATATAACAGACCCAAAGACAAGTCTCCTGTGACTCTAATTTGAAAGCAGGCACTGAAAGGGTAGATGGCCCATATCAGCAGTGTTCTACTTGCTCAGCTCCTTGGAGTAAGCATCCCTAACAGGAAGAAAAACACTGCTTGAGGTCTTGGGAAATGTTTTGAAGTCTGAAAACACCTTTAGCACCATTTCTGATCTGTTTTGCCCTGCTTGATAAAGGCTATGAGAATAGCACAAACAAAAATGTTCCTGGGAGAATGGATATAGAGCCACCCCAGGCTTAATGAGACTCACTGGCTCAGACATTGTTTGCAAGGCTACAACTGCTTCCTTGAGAAGCAGAGCCTAAGATGGCCTTGCAAATTCATGCAACACTGCAAATAATGCCTTGAGACCACCGCCTAGCACTGAATACAGAGCTAATAAACTCTTTTGGACAATATTTACCACACACAGAACTGAAGTGTCTCTGGTGTTCCTTGGAGCAGCTCCACTATCTGGGTTTTTCTCTTCTCCATCAGTTCCCAGTCCCCTATGATCCCAGATAATGGAGAGTTGATTGTACTATGCTGTCACCTAGTTTATCCACACCTCAAAATTGATTACTTCATGCTCCTGGCTATACCTAACTTATCCTATATATACCTAGACTAATTTATTTTCTATCTACAGTACTTAGTTTCTGTGTTTGGTACAGTGGATGAATAAAAACCAGAAAACAGTAAACATCTGTGTTTCAGAGCCAATATATGAGCTATCTCTGTGGATTTTTTTTTTAACAATTAAAATTATTTATCTAAGTCCATTTTTATTCTTAATAAAAATAAATGAAAGGCTTATCAAAATGTGCTTAGCATAATGCAAAGCTTAAAAAGAATATATTATTGTGAAGATAATCTAATTGCACAATTGCAATTTTTCATTGAGGAAATCTGAGCATGGATAGGAATTACTTTTATGTTCTTTCTGTTTAAAAGATTGGTGTTTTTCTAAGCGCGACCTTTTTTTTTTTTGATGCAGATTAAAAGCATTCGTATTCTGTACTGATTAATTGGTGTGCCTCTTTTGCATTTAAATATATACTTCATTGACTTGCAGTTTTCCATCACAAAGCAGAAAAGAAAAAATAATTAAATGATAACATCATGCTACTACAGAAGGAGTGCTGTTTCCCCAATGAAAATAAATATTTGACAGCAATTCTGCAGTGATAGTATTACCAAGCACAGTATTTGGATAGCAAAATAAGGGACAACATAATAGTATTTTTTTCAGCAAGTGAAAACACATTACAGTTCTTGGGTCTGTTCCAGCTCCCAGTGAAACAGTAAAGCTTCAACTGGAAGCAATGCTGAGTCTGTAGGGTTGAGCAGTGTTTGAAAAGGACCATCTTCAATAGCTCTGAAGGCAAAAGGGATCAGATTGGATGCACAGTAACCTTCAGATGCAGTTGTCTACTAGAAAATCACTTCCACACTAAGATAACATTGACATCCTCCTTGGTATTGTCCCAGTCAGAGCTGAAACACAGACTGTGCAGAAATGAGGGTAAAAAGTCATTACACATAGACTGAGGCTATTCTCTGTTGGGAACACTTAAAAATAAATCAGGCCACTTAGTGCATTCCAACAAAATTTAAAGGATAAGCTTTGGATATTCAAAATAAATAGGGGTTTTTTTTCCTGTTACTTTTCATTATGTAACAGGAACAATCTCTTGTGCCTATGAGATTGATTACATGTCTCAAACTTAGTTTAGTTATTAATCAATCTCAGCAACCACTTCTTGTTTCCTGTAGCATAATGCAGTAAAAATTGTCCTTTAATTACCATTAATGAAAGTTACCTGCAGTGAAAGCGAATATATGCCACTGGAAAATGACTTGGTTCAGAGGGCAGTGAATGCAAATACAAACAATCTTAATGATGCACAGGCACAATTAGAAGTGAATATGTAAATTACTGATGATAGCTTCCTGCTATGCTCCCCTATTTGCTGTCACCATTAGCTATGAATGTTTCAATTTATTTGGTCATAACCATAATATCCCACAGTATATTTCTGGACAGTGTGTTTCCTAAAAGGTTGGGGACTTTTTAAACAGTGTCATTTAATAAATACATACTTATTCAGTATTAAAAATATTTCTAACATTCTTTAAAATAATTCTGAATGTGAGGTGGATAATTATGCATGCCATCACTTCCCTTTAAATATCTGACTCTTCATTCTGTATCTGAAATGTTTGTACTTCTCAAAATTTCTTTGATATGTAAGGTAGATCCTATCTAAGTTTTTACATCAATTGAAAAATGTCTCACGACTAGATATCTTTTCTTATACACTAAAAAAAAAAAAAAGACTCATACTGTTCTGACTGAAAAAGAGATCAAGATGTTTTTTACATGGAAGATGTATTATAGAGCCCTCACTGTACTGTATGTGAAATTTGCAGTTGTTTCCCCTTGTAATGCTTTGCTTTTAGTTGCTTATGCTTTTCTCAGTCTTAATTTAGCCCAAGTAGCAAAGTCTGAAATACTTCTATTTCAGACTTCTGATTTCCCCTTCAAGGAATTTGTGAGACAGGGACAAGAAGAAATGCTTCCTACAGCATCATTACAAGTATTTCAGCCAAGAGGTTACACTCCCAGGAGCTCTCTATTTTGAATGAGGAAAGTAGTTAGCAGAAGGTAGTTTCAGGGCCATACCTCCTGCTCTTCCTGAAAAACCTGCAACATTTGGTGAATTCGTAAAGTTTTAAAACTAATATATTTGCATACTCTTGATAGAGTTTATAAGAGCTAGAATATATCCACTGAGGAACTGGGCTATGCTGACAATGTTCCACTGTGCACTGCAAGGGTCAAGGGATTTTCTCTGCTCTTCTTTTCTTTCTTTTCATACAGTATCACTGTGATGGATAATGGCATGGAGGGATTGTATCCCCTGGCATCTGGAATGTAACAGTATGATGAATTCTGGGAGAAGAGATAGTGGAGGCATTTGCAGGGGCCAGATCGAAGAGGCATGTATAGGTGTGAAAGAGGAGAAGAGGAAGAAAAGGTAAAGAGGAACTATGATGAGATGAAGATTGTTTAGATATGTGGTGTCTGATCATAGCAGAGAACAGGTGGGCTGAGGAAAGCACTAAAAAACTACAAACACTTCCCACACAGGATATAGACTTGGACTCAGGACCTTATTTTCTCTTCTTTTCTCACAATAGCAAAAAAATTCACAGGACTCTGTGGACTACAGTCTACAATCATTGCCAATTACTCCTGCTATGTGAAGGTCATTTACTGTAGATCTGAAAAATCAAATCCTGATGTTGGTACTTACGTTGACTATACACCAAACTCTTAGCGAGTTTAAACAATGTATTGGCCAGTTAATACCTAGGGAGTGCCATCATCTCTTATGATCTTATGGACATCATACTTGGCTGGGCATCATCATACAAGCTACTAAAGGGGGAAGGTCCTTTTTATCCTAGAAAATTTGTTGAAACAGGCTCTCTTTTGAAAACTCCTTTGGTTTCCAGTGAAAGAAAAAAAATGTTTTGTAAAAAAAAGTTGGGCTGAATATCTTTTCTCAAGTGGCTAATACACATAATTTTTAATTATTTTTATTGTGTGGCCGAAAGGTTCCTTAGCTCATTTCAGAGAATAGAATTCAGTGCTTTCTTGTTCTGCATTAGGAAAAGAGCAGCAAATCTGACATACAGTGCCTCATTCAAAGATATTATGTCTTCATAACTGAAAAAGCCTCATTTCTGTAACCTCTTTAAGTATTATTTACAATAGCCTCCTGCTATAATAGTCTATTAGAACAATAAAATTGCTATAAAGTGATTTCCCATTACAGTTCTGTGATGGATATAAACTACATCAACCTGTAACCCAAGCCTGTAGCTGAAGCTGTTCCATTGCTGCGGTTCAGCTGAAAGCTGGGAGGTGTTGGCTAAAGCAGCAGCGAGCCAGTCCCTACTCTGCCACCTTCCAGCAGGGTCAGTGCTGGCCATCACCCACCAGGGTTAGGCTGCAGGCTGGCAGCTGCCAGGCATTCTCTTGGTGTGTGGCAGACAGCTGCATTTTCTGGATCAGAGTAGCACTTGTTTTTCCACTTAAGCAATATTAGTGGAAATGAGTGGAAGAGTTAGCAAATGACAAGGTGAATATTATCAGTACATAACTAAGATACTAATAGGAAGGGCTAGGAGGTTATCCAGTACATATGTTGAATATGGCAAAATTGTCCTCTGTACTTTATGTTCAGCTTTTTATACCCTCTAATTTTAAATGTACCTACTGAAAACAGCCTGGAGCTTCCAATCCATCAGCTGTCAGACTGTTCCACAGTGCGCTATGGTACTGGACAACTTGTGCAATGCTAAGGGTGACGCTGCCATATAACTTTTCACAGATTTGCACAGAAATGTACTTTTCAAAGGTTTAGTGAAGCCACAGGGGAATATATTTATTTATAAGTGCCTAGGAATAAGGGTCACAGCAAAATCTAACCATTTATGTATAATCCATTGCTAGCGCTTATTCACGAAATAGACTGTATAAATTATGCTGTCTAATGCATAACTATTTTTGTATGAAAGGTTTTAATCAAATAAAAGGAAATGTCCAGAGAAGGTCAACAAAGCTGATGAAAGGGCTGGAGAACAAGTCTTAGAAGGAGCAGCTGAGGGAGCTGGGGTTGTTTAGCCTGGAGAAAAGGAGGCTCAGGGGAAACCTTGCAACTCTACAACTGCCTGACAGGAGGTTGTAGCCAAGTGGGGGTCAGTCTCTTCTCCCAGGTAACAAGTGACAGGATGAGAAGAAATGGCCTCAAGTTGCACCAGGAGATGTTTAGATTGGATATTAGGAAAAAAATATCTTCACTGAAAGGGCAGTTAAGCATTGAAAAAGGCTGCCCAGGGAACTGGTGGAATCTCTATTCTTAGAAGTGTTGAAAAAACATGTGGATGGGGCATTTCAGTGGGGAACATGGTATTGCTGGGTTAATGGTTGGACTTGATGATATTAGAAGTATTTTCCAATCTTGACAGTTCTAGGATTCTAAGTATTTTTTATTCATATGCAGAGTAATACCAAAATTATTATATCAGTTTTAAATTCATGCCTTAATTTATGTCAGAAATCTCACAACAGCCGGCTGGATTTTGTGTTCCTTCCCCTCCTCTTGCCAAGCATATTTCTCCTATCATTTGTCTTCTGAATTCGTGTAGGAAAACTACAGAATGATAAGACATGTTTTGCCCTCAGCTGGCATGTATTTATATATTAAAGCAATATACCAGAATTTGATATATCTCATATTTCTTATCCTTCTCTGTTGGTTAGTAGGAAGATATTTAGTCACAAGAGGGTTTATTTTCATATGAATCAGTAATCTGAAAGCTAAATTCAGGACACAAAAGCAATAAGTCTCTGATTTTAGCTGGAGGGTTGGTATGAATTTTTTCCTTCTCACTATTCCTGACATTTAGAAATCTGGTTTGATATTTGACTGCATTACTCAATAATTAATCCAGAATAATTTAGCACATCTCCTACAGTTTAAAGTTATTTGGTTTTTCTCAACTATTTCTCAACATCATACTTGTAGAACGGGAAGGACAGAAATTTGATTACTATAAAACATACTGCCACATCTGTTATACAGGGAGGGCCATGTTACATGATGAAAAAATTAATCCTATCTATCTACTTAATACAGATGTTTAGGACACACCTGGCTTTTGTGCAGGTGTGAATGGATAAATGTGTCTACCTCACAAATATTCTGCTCCAGAAGGATAGAAATACCTGTTACTGTATTGCCAAAGTGCTTCAGCTCAGCTGTGGGATCCTGGTTCTTCAGGGCAGCGTAACTAACCCCAGGCACAATCCCAACTGTGCCGTGACCATGGAGGTTTGCTCAGACATCTGCATCCATGCAAGAGGCTTGTGCTGGAATGGTTTTGTGGCCAAGACTTGGCCATCCTCACACAGCCCCACCAGGACAAGTCTGTAACAGGGACTTGGTCAGCACCTTTAAACTGTTTGACTGAACCTGCTTTACTCTGGCTGGAAGGAGTAGAGGAGCATTAAGGAGAGCAGTTTCAGAGGCAGATCAGAGGGGCAGCAATCAGCAGCCCTAGATGTGCAGGAGATGGTCACCTCAGCCTCTTGGAAGTTGCTAGCAAGGAATGTGTGAATGCAGCCTGAATTCGTGGAAAGAGGTTTTGAAAATTATTTACTTTATTAAAATGTAATTTGCCTCTGCCAGTTAAAACGGGGTGAAGCTTGAAAATTAGTAATTTGTTCTATTTTGTTTTTCATTCTGAGCCTTGATTGAAGGAGGAATTCAGTTACGCTACAGGGTGAGTTGACACCCTTGTTCTGGCACCATCTTGCTCTTTTGAATAGTGCCTGATCTGTGAGCTAATGTGATAAATGAAGACATTTTGTGCACACATGGTGTGCATTTTAAAGAGTTTCAGTGTGTTAACAAACTGCTCTGAATATTGTGGGCTCCACCAGAAAGCACATGATTTGAGGCACATGAGAAAGAGATGCAGACTTGAGGAAGTAAAGAAGGTCCATTTGGAATGGCTGAACAGCCACCACAGAGCTGCTTTCCAGGATGGGCATGAGCTTTCACTTGCTTTTAATACAACTATTTAAAATGTGCTTTCTCAAGTCATTCCCAATCACTTTTCGATACCTCTTTTCAATAATGCAAAATATCCAGACCCATTGATTTGGGGGCTTAACCTGTTTCTTTGTACCTTCAAATTTCCTGTTTCAAGACATGTAAGACAGCTTAATATTTTCAATACCTGTGGTCAAAAATTTAAGAATTTTATAATTTTTGTGCATATTTATTCTGTTATCATTGATTCCCTATACCAGTTATGCCAGAGATTCTTTAATGAAACATATTACAGTGATGCTTTGGTGATGCAGATGACAGCATCCAGCAACCATGAAGCTCTTTCACAATGATTTAGAAAATATCCATCTGTGAGTCCTACTGTGAGTGCAAATCTGAGTCAATAAATAGGGGAATGGCAGGTGGCAGGAGAAGAAACCACAAGGCCAGAATTCCTGACAGCCAAGGGCTTATAAATGTATGTAGGACTTAATTTTATTATTACAAAATCAGTGGGATGCTCAGGATGTTGAGCTTGAACATGTGCATAATCACAGGTTTAAGTCAGCACAACTGCTCTTTTATCTTCAAAAGACACATATTTAGGCTGTGGTTACAGTGGTTTGGTCTTTGATTTGTGAATGTCTCTTGTTCCTTCCTCTGTCCCGCACACAATTTTGAATTTATTTATGCAGAATAAAAGGGGAACTGTGGTGGGAGTGGGGTCAGAAGGTTTGTGCAGCCATGTGAGCTACAGCACAACCCAGCTAATCCATGGGAGGACCCTGCCTGGAGTACTGCATCCAGCTCTGGGGTCCTGACTACAGGAAAGACATGGACCTATTAGAGCAGGTCTGGAGGAGGCCATGAAGATGATCAGAGAGAGGGAATAACTCTCCTATGAGGAAAGGCTGCGAGAGCTGGGGCTGTTCAGCCTGGAGAAGAGAAGGCTCCAGGGAGACCTTTTTGAGGCCTTTCAGTACTTAAAACGGACAAACATTTTATCAGGGCTTGTTGCAATAGGACAAGGGGTAGTTTTTAAACTAAAAGGCGGTAGATTTGGACTAGATACAAGGAAGATTTTTTTACAATGAAAGCGGTGCAACCTGGGAACAGGTTGCCCAGGGAGCTCGTAGATGCTCCAACCCTGAAAACATTCAAGATCACGTTGGATGGGGCCCTGAGCAACCTGATCTAGTTGCAGATGTTCCAGCTCATTGCAGTGGGTTTGGACAAGACGACATTTAAAGGTCCCTTACAACCCAGACTATTCTATGATTCTATGATTTTACCAATAGCTCATAATGTACTCATCAATTTCATATAGAACATCACTACTTTATTATGTATGTACAAATATATATGTATATAGTTGGTCATTGCACTGTTCCCTCTATTATAAACCAGAAACACATTCTCCAAAGATTTAACTATTTTAACACTTTTTGAAAAAGGAAGTCAGTAAATAGTGTCTGCAGTACATTTATCATGACATAGACTCTGGAATAGAGAACGCTACTAATCAAAAGCTTTAATCACAGTGTTTAAAACCCATATTTTTATTTACATTAAAAGGAAAAACAAGGGAGATCTAGTTATCTGCATCTTCTAAAATTAGATCTCCTTACATAAGCACATACAGATTAATCACATCCAAGAATTTTAAATGAGCCAGGAAAGAGTGTTATGGACTGTTAATATTCATTCTCAGACAGTTTTCAAACATTGGAGATGTTCCAGAGCACTGAAAGAAAGCAAAGGTTGTGCCAATATTGAAAAGAGATATATAGGTATTATAGCCCTATCAACTTAATATTGATCCCAAGTATATGGCAGAATGACTAACAGGAGATTCCACTAAGAAAGAATTAAAGAAGAACAATTTAATTAATGCAAATCAATAGGAATGTATGGAGTATACATGTTTTCAGGATAACTTAATATCCTTTTGTGTGACAATACAAGTTGAATAGATAAATGTGTTGTAGAAATGTATCTATACGTCTGTAAAATATCTAACTAGTAAATCTTTGAGAAACCACTACTAAAAAAAATTAATAGGAAATCATTATGGTCCATATTAAATAAAAAAAGTCTGATAAGCTTCAAAAGTGGTCATAAAGGGTATATTGACCTTGACTCCTTGTTGTTTAACTTATTTTGATTATCCTCCAAGAAAACAACAAAATCATTGCTGATAAAATTTGCACAGAGCACAGTGATAAAGACAGTGACAAATAATTAAAATAACAGACATAAAATATGATAGAACAATCTGATAAGCTAGTTTCAAAACCAGCAAAACTGATTGCAACACCATCTTGTTCCCACCACTCCGAACAAAAGCTTTAAGAGTACATAATTATAACAGGGGTCCTCGACTGCAAATAGGGTAAGAAGATCCTGTGCTTTGAGGCCTTCACCCACCTCTATATCCAAAAGGGCCAATGAATTCTGGACATAAGAGTGAGAATATTGAGTTTGGAGAAGGCAATTTAGTCTTGTATTGCCTCTGGCATTAATACAAGTATTCCTGAAGCATTGTACCAAGTAGTAGTATCAATGATTCACAAAAGATGTTAAAATATTAGAAAGACATGACAGTGAAAGAATGAATTCACTGGAGTGGAAACATCAGTGAATTCAATTCTAAAGAAAAGAAATCCAGGAGCTGCTTGATTTCTATTTATACAGGTTTGTACGATTGTTGGAGGACCCTTCAGGAGGATAACAGGGAGCTTAGTAATCTAGTAGACATGGCTGCATGAGGATTAAAAACTGATATTTTTAATATTTTGCATGGCATTTTAGTATTGTGCAGGGCATATTTTGCTGTTCTGTTTCTTTTGCATGGCAAAATGTAGTATTAGTATTTGTTTTCAGGATATATTAAAGTAATCTCTATGAGACTGAAGACATGGGCTCTTTAATGGGCACATCTTTGGTAGGAGACCTATAATATCTCCTGAAACTGCCCTCTGCCCTCTGTTAGATAACACTGTGTGACAGATTCCAATGTAATTGTTGTCACAGTGACGTGGCCGCCCAGCTCCCCACTTACTTTAGGGCTGCATTTCTGTCTTTATCTGCAGCAGACCTTTAAACATCTCTCCTTAGGTGCATTCAAAGACTTCTGTGGATTCAAAGATCATTTTCGTTTTGTATAGCTAAATTGTCTCTACTTCTTGGGTTATTTTTAAACACCAACAGTAATTTATTTAGAAATCTATTCAGCAAGTTCTTTGATTCTTTTCTAGTTTTTGGGAAACAAAAGCTGACAGCTATCTTTCCTCATTGACCTATCATTTACAGAAGCTTTGATATTGTTTCTCATGCTGAACATATGTTATAGTGATCAGAATATTTTAGTGCAAAGAAAAGTAAAAAAACACTTAAGGCACTTGATTTCCTCACTTTTCATCCATCCTATTTATTCATACAATATTTTTCTGCTTTAGCATACTCAGTTTAATAATTAATTTTTTGTTTTAAATGGCAAAACCCATAAGATTCTGATCTTGAGACATTGTACATTTTTGTAGTTCACCCATCTACCCCATCTAAGTGAACTGGACAGGACTTATCACCCCAAAACTATGAAGTGAAGACAATGCCTTTATTTCAGTTGAGCAGAAATGATCTAACAGTATAAACTGAAACAGTTCCTGAATGTCAAACTTCTTTCTCAATAAATCTTCCCAGATAAATTTTGTTAGAAATGTCTTGCAGCAAATGTGATCTGAATATGAAAGTGAAAAATCCATGGTTTGTAACTGGAAAAGTGTCTAGCTGGCACTGATTTCTACAGAAGTCTGATCTTTACTACGACTGGTACAGCAAAAGAGCTGGGTGCTTATGAGGATTGTAATGAAGTGGGGGTCCTGTGCTGAGACACCCAATTAAACTCACTCTTAAATCCTACTGAGAGCTTGTTGGAGGACTCATTCCAGTAATTCACCAATCTGTTGAATTAATTGTTGAAACCCATTGACTAAAACCACAGTGGTATATTTTCTGCCTGGATAAATATCCACAATGATAAACATAGGCCTGCAAATACTTAAGATGTTTGCCAGTTATATTCCAGGCTTTGCACACTGGTAAACACGTTTCATTAAAAATGTCATTAAAATCATCCAATTTTCACAAAGTCGTTTTTCAGACTTGCTAGAAAGAATAATAAAATTATTTTGCTAGAATCTTAAAAAATCATGAATAAAGTAAGGGTGTTTCATTTTTTTCCCCTTCCAGATACTGAAAAGAAAATATCACAAGAGCTGTCTGGCTATAAATATGCCGTTGCATAAGCACATTAATATGATGCAGTCACAGTATTTTGTTTGCTATTCCCAAGAGGCAAATTACACAGGGATAGGCTGCTAAAACTTTAGCAGCAGTAGCTGAGAAGACAAGAAGCACAAATGTCAAAACAGAAATAATATACCAGACACAGTTCGATTTTTCAGAGTCAAATTCTTACTCATTTGCATTATGAAAATGTGTAACACCATAAATATTCCCAAATCAATCAAGGAATTCCAAATTTATATCACTGTAAATGACAGCACAACTTGACCTCCAGAAACTGTGTATTTTAGTGAAGGGAAAGGATTAAGTATTTATTATGAGCTGTCTTTTTGTTGTTTATAATAAGACACAGTTTGTCATTGCTGCAAGATGAAACTACATATTTTGAAAAGCTCAATTTATGGCTCTGTAAGGGAATGGGATTTTTAAAATGTTCTTTCTAGAATATGCAAAATCTGAACAATTCTCTTATAACTATCTGCTGGCTCTACAAGAATAATACCTTGAGGCAGTAAGGAAAACTGAACTTTATTAAAAATTTCATCAAAGAGATGAATAGTAGGCTTGGAGAAAAAAAGAGGGGCTTAAGACACAATATGGCACTGCATTATACTTTAGAACCTACAAAGATATAAACCTGTAAGGGGTTTTGACTTCATAAGTGCCGTATAGTTCAATGTGAAGTCAAATGCTGCTGAATGTTTTTGAAAGTATGATCATATTTTGTTCTTCAAAGAGCATTTTATGAAACAGACTTAAGCTTATATTCTTGTTACTCCATCTATTTTTTTGAAATATGTGTGAAGTGGGGAAACATGGCAGAAAATAAAAACACAGGTTGAAATATTGATCACTGAAAGACCTGAGATGCCTGAATTGAATGGCTCAAAAGAGATTTGAAATGGGATCTGTTACCTTTAACGCCTTTGACAACAAGGAGGCTAATCCTTAGGCAAAGAAGCTGCTGTTAATAATGGTTAAAAATAATTCCATTACTTAATCCCCAACTGTGAAATGAATGGGTATTTCTAGTCGCGTTATTAAGGGGTGTAACTGAACGTCACAAGGAAACTTCAATCCCCAAAAGCATTCTTGTTTGTGTCAAACTAGTCCTTTGCCCAAAGGGCTTTTCCTGAGGAACACGGATTGGCCTACATAAGTGAACAAATTTCAGCCACTGTTTTTGCTATATTCATAGTAAGTAAATAGTTCTCTTTCTCCAGAGCTTTTGGTTTTGACACAAATGTCCTTCATGATTTCATTAAAAAATCCTCTAAGTAAATGTTATTTGAAACATTAGCCTTTCTACTGTAAACAGTACAGAAAGTTGCTCCTTACAAAAAAACTCTTCCCTTCTTAGACAATATCTTTTCATTCTTCATCAGCATGTAGATTTGACTTAGAAATTGTAATGCTAATTTAGTTCTTCATAATTATGACTATTAGGTTTTAAATAATTCATTTTTCCTCCCCACTGGATTACATACTTCAAAAAGTAAGCCTTGCTAAAATTACATGCTCTTGGATCTGGTAGCTTACAGAACTGGCTCATAATGCTTATGAGACTATGGTCCACTTTCTTGAAAACCATTTTTAAAGTATTCTGTAAAATACACTGCTGTGATTCAGACCCTTGAGGGAGCAATAGACATAATTGGTTCCAGTTTCAGCTCTTCACTTGCATAACTTAACTGACTCCTTTGTCTCTCAAGTGAAACGAAGGTGCTCTTCAAGCTGGGCTGGGGTGTAGCTCAGCACTGGAAGCAACTGCTTGAAAACTAATGCAGTAGGATACAAATGAAAATTATATGAAGGGACAGTGGCAGCTCACAAATGGCACAAAATGAGGATTGTGAGGTAGCTCCACACATCAGACTTTTATAGACATTCTGTGGTGATGTCAGTGTAACTCAAGTCACACCAACAAAGTGCTTATATAGCTTGGGTTGTAAGATTTCTATGTAACCTTAATATCAATATAACCCAAATCATGACCTTTTATCAATGTGACTTAAAGAATATCAATATAACCTTAAACATAGCTTTTTATACTTATGTAGTCTGAATCATAGCTTTTACTTATATAGCCTGAATCATAGCTTCTACACCTATAACTTGATGCTTATAACTTTTGATACCCATATAATCTAATATGAATAACTTTTTATACAATGTAATAGCTAGTATGTAGCTAACTAGTTGCTTATGTGCAGAATAAAGAAAGAAAAAAAAAAAAAAGAAGAAAGAGATAACTTAGCAGGTGTATAGCTTTAGAGATAAGTAAGTATAGTACTAATGAGAAATTGGCAAGCCAAAGCAAATTATCCACAAAACAAAGAATTTAGACCGGTTAAGACCAGACGGACCAAAGAGCATCATAACTGCGCATGCCTCGAAGACAAAGTTGAAAAGTTCAAGTGCGAAGAAGACTTTAGAAGCCTTCATCAAAGACCCCCGAAGACCCCCGAATTGGGGAGGTGCATGCGCAGTGCAAAGAATTATCTAATACCCATGAGATCATGCTATGTAAATTAGTTCCGGCGCATGTGTGATGATGCTGTAATGACACAGCAACCTTTAGCGAAATTTTACTGTATAAATATGCCACTGCACTTGACAAGGGGGGGTGAGTTAGGAGGAGATATCCCCCTCACCACCAGCACTGCAATAAACAAATACCTGCTCTATAGACATCGGTCTATGGGGATTTATTTCCAGCCTATCTTTCGGGCATGAGTGGCATAACAGCACTGAACTCGATAACCATCCCTAATTCACCTGTGAAGGATAGGTCCAAGGTCACACTCAAAATCATGCTTGTCTGCCTTTCCTTCAGAGATCCCCTAAATGTATTCCTTCAGCAACTACCACAGCATGCTTCCATACAAGATTTTATGTGTCTCAACGCTGCCAGGAATGCCTCATATTAGTGATTCATGGGCTCTCCATTAGCAGTTTGTGAAACACCAAGTGAAGAGGAGTGTGAGGACTGCAAATCATTCAGACATGTCAAGTGTCACACATCGCATTTGCTGCCAAATCACACTGGTAGCAGAGTGCCATGGTCTCTCCTCTCTCGCATCTCAACTGATGGGCATCATTGGTCACTCTTTCTATCACAGTTCCCAAAGTTTGGCTTCTCATACACTGGATCACAAAAAACAAAAAAGAAAAAGAGTAAGTCATACTTATGATTCCTTTGGAAACTGCTCTTGTGGAACAATAGAAACACAGCCCAGTTTAACACATATATTATAATTAGATTTTGCAGGCATGGAATATAATTTTGTTCCCTGAAGAATGGAGCCTAGGTCCTCCTTGAGATAAAGCTGCAGATCCATTCCTGGCTGTCTGTGAGAGATGAGAGGGTCTCCTTTATTACCTGTACTCTACATTTAATTATTGTTAACTCTTCGTGGAAGTCACAGCACTGAGAATGCAAAATATACATAAAGACATCTAACAACAATGCTAATTAGTATTATATATGAGCATTAAAATTAACTAGTGATTAAATTTGTGATATGTTCTCACAATATGTTCGTCAGTGCTCAGAATTTGCCTCTCATTTAGTATTTCATGCTTGTGTCAGGGCATGATGGTACTGATTATTTTGGGTAATTTCAATTACATCATTCTGGATCTGCAGATCTTACACACTCACACATCTTCAGTTCAAAGAGGGCAGCTTCTGTTTCTGTGCACAGCCATTAAATAGGTTGTCATTTGCATCTCTTTTAAAGCCTACTTCCAGTGAAAGTCTGGGAACATTCCTTATAAAAATGCAGACTGCATTTCTCTTAAATCAATTAAAAGGCAAACATCGTTATAGATTGTCTCAGATAAACAGAATTTACACATCAGCTGACGTCACAAAAGGCTCCTAATTTTTGTATTACTTTTTTGAAATTAACTCCTTGAATGCTCAAAGAATACAGAGACTCATTTATCTTCAAAAAGCACTTCCCTTTGATCTGAGCTTCTGTCATTCCTACCTTCATGGATAAAAAAAGATGATAGATCTTAGTATGAAGCTCACAAGTACTTTAGAAATCTAGCACTCAAAATGAAAAATTGCAGAGAAATTATTCTGTAACATCCAGAAGTGGAGCAGTGCTCATAACACAGCTTCATCGTTTGCCCAGTGTGGGGAATCCTATTTGAACACCTCTGGAAGTGTCAGCTTCTCTCCAGCCAAGCTCTCCCCAGGCCAGCTGGCTGCTGACCTTGTGGAATGTACTAGCTCAGCAGAGCTGGGGCTGATCTGCTCTAATTCCCTCTCTCTGGAGCTTTTCTTTCCCACCAGAGGGCATACACTGTGAGCACACAACTGCCTTCAGAGGAATTTAAAATATATATTGTGTACTAGATAAATGAACTGACTTGAATGCCAAGATTTTGTACTCAGTTCCATTCAATGGGGCTGTTAATTCGTCCTGTTGCCCACTGGGTAAATTATTCCATTTGCTACAAAAGCAGTTGGTTTAGCATACTTTTGTTTGACTTTGCGGAGTGCTGGATGCGCAGCGCTTTTGAATAAGGCCATTCATTTATTTAGCTACCGAGCTAACTGGTAGTACTGTGCTGGTATTCACCCACGTCTCCGGATACCATGGAAATAGTTGCTCCCTGGGTTCTAGGCATGCCTAAAATTCTAATGTAAATAGGAGTCATTGAAACTATTTTATAAATTGCGTCTACAGTGGTAATTTAGGTGAATTGTGTGGGACTAGGTGCGGGTATGAGGACATCTGTGAGGAGGGGAGGCAGCAGCACAGCAGGCTGCCAGGGTTCTGGGTGGTAGATGTCCTGCGGATAACGGAGGTTCGTAAAACGGGTGGATTATGGCACGTTTTGAAATTTTCATCTTCCTGTATTGTAGCAATACAAGCAGAGGAGAGAGAGGGTAGGAAGAGGAAGACGAAGGAGAGAGAAAGAAACTACATTTCCCGGCGTGCCCCCGCGGCCTCGGGGCGGTGCGGGAGGAGGGAAGGGCAGGGAGCCGCTGTGAGAGACGTAACATGGGCGCCTGAGGCCGGGGCGGAGGTCGGGGTGGGCTGAACGCGGGGCCTGGCGGGGGTGCGGGCGAGGCCGGTCCGAGGTGCTGGGCGGGCTGTCCCGGCCCCGCCGGAGGGGAGGGCGCGGGGGCGGAGGCCGAGGCCGGGAACGGGGCTGGGGCTGGGTACGGCCCGGNGGAAAAGTAAAAAAAAAAAAAAATCAGAACGTATCTTTTTGATAAGAGTTATGATAATATTTTTTTTAAAGTTGGTTATTACATACATCATTAATTCTGGTGTAAGTAAAATCGGATTTTTTTGAGGTTCTGAGGTAAAGGTCACTGTAAACTTCTAATGATTAGAACCAACCTCAAGCTGCTTGATTTAATGTATTGGTTATGAATCTTCCCTGCCAGCTGTTAGAGCTTTATATTTACATTTTCTACCTCTGCAAAAGTGTGTTCCACAAAGGAAGACGAGAAAACCAAATTGAGTGGTATGGTGAAACTATTACTGAAAGTGTTGTCAAATACCTAAAGTAAACAAAAACACTGCAGAAGGCTGTGTTCTGAGTTAATTGTGTTTGTTTGGTTTGGTTATTTTTTTGAGTTCTGGAGACTCTCAATAAGTTATCATATGTTAACAGTAAAATGACTTGCAAGATACTTTGTTTACTGGGAGCTAAACGTGTCCCTTTAAACTGAGTGAAAGGACATTGGCTTTATGTTACTTATTACCTTTTTTTTGTTCTAATTGTGGAGTCTGACCTTAGCAGTAGTAAAGGTTATAGTCCTTTAAACACCATCTGAAACTTGCTGTTTGTACAGTAAATATTTTCAGTGGTGCTGGTTCTCGGTAGATGAGGGGAAGATGTTCTCTGTTGGCTTATATTGTACTGTTGTGATTCAGGCTGTAATGGACTGCAGGCTATTTTCTCACAGAACCATTAAGCTTGTAAAATACTCACTAATATTCTTGATGACAATTTAATTGTATTTTAAAATGCTTTCACTAGGTTCATTCCAGCCAACGAATGAAATGATGCTCAAGTTCTATAGCTTTTATAAGCAAGCAACCCAAGGACCCTGTAACATTCCTCGACCTGGATTTTGGGATCCAATTGGTAGATATAAATGGTAACTTCTCATGAGTTGTTGTTTTGGGGATTTTTTTTTATACTTGGAGAGTAGAAGAGTAGCACTTGGAGAAAGAATCTCACTAAACTCTTTCTTTCTTAAATAAAAAGAACATTTACAACCTTTGATGCTTGAATTAATTTTCTGTTGTATTCCAGCTTTCTAGCTCACATAATTTATAACTTCTCAGAGTTGCAGGTGGAAATGTTCCCTTGGATTATGCAGGTGGGCAGGTTTTTCTTGGACAACCACCATCATGGTACCTCTGCAGTGTTTATCCCATGTTGTAAAATGAAATTTTAGGTGCTCTGCAGAATGAGTGATGTGGATGAGTGTCCAGAGTTCTTAATTCTTGAGTTTTCGTGTTTGATGTGAGCCTGAAGTAAATAAGTGCTCACTGGCAACCACTAATACAGCTTCGAGCTCTTGGTGGGGAGGTTGGGTTTATGTGTCTTTCTGATTTGTCTGCTTGGTGGCAGGGCTTCCCACTGTCTGTATTTGCCTTGTCCTGGGAAGACTTCTGATTCACCAAATAGCTAAGTTCTCTTCGAAAAGCCAATGTGAATGTTTTGCTTATAGTATTTTAATGATGATTTGTCCTGAAGAACAAGTATTATTGCTGTGTTATGGTCATGGTGGTCTTGGGAATCTTTGAAATTATTCCTAGGACTTTTTTTTCCTCCTTCCTTCCTCCTCAGCCTCCCCAAGCCAGAGTGCAGGGGATAAACTAGGGCAGTGAGCTTTCCTCCACCTGGTTGATTGTAGCTGGCATGTGAGCCACCAATCTTGATGGTTTTCTCTGAGTGGGACAAATACTCTGGAATGTCAAATCATGTTCAAGACTGAGGAAATGTTTTATTGCAGTCTGTGTTCTGACAGATTCCTTTTGCAGTACTTATAAATTTGGTTAGAGTTTTCTGTCTTGCAGAGTTGGAGAGGGGAGGATTTTATTTAGTTTATAAGTAGCTGCTGTGGTAACTGGGCTGATAGCTATGCTGTTTGCCTACTAGACTGATGTGTCTTTTCCCAGTTGCTGTCCAAAAAGGACAGATTTTTCTTTTAGCCTGTTCTACCTCAGTGACAGCTGTTTGTAAGTCCTGGCTGAAGTGTCTGGGCCTGCTTGTTTTATACAGCAGAGGATCTTAAACTCAGCTTAGTCAAAAGAGTAATGTGTGCATCTCATATCTGGACTTATTTACAGCTTACTGGGTACAAAATCATAGGTAGTCACTGAGGAACTCTTCAGTCCCCAGTCTGTTCAGTTTGTTGCTTCTTCTTCCACTGTGTGATTATCTTAGCAAATTATATATTTGTACTTATATTAAAAAAAAAAAAAAAAAGAATCGTTGTTGCATTTTACTTGTATCAGAGAAACTTTGGACATTACATAACTGACCTACTTAGGGCCAAGTTGAAAAAAATCCAGTATGCCCTGAAGATACTGAAGGTATGCGACTTTCTTTTGTAGGGATGCTTGGAGTGCCTTGGGAAACATGTCCAAAGAAGAAGCCATGATAGCCTATGTTGATGAAATGAAAAAGGTATGTTTGCTAACGAAGGGATTTTCTAGAACAAGTGTTCCAGAAATAGAGGAATGTGAAGCGAGTCTTGCTGACTACTACTGCCAAAGGTCCAAATGAGTTATCCCCTATGTGAACTGTTATATTTCAGTACTATGCTCTTTGGCCCGTGGGGAGAAGAAAATTACAAAGTTCCTTTGAAAGCTACAGAGTTTGTGTTACTTTCAGAGAAACATGAGAGTTCTAGATACAAAGCTTAAATGACAGAGCTAAAGAAAGTGAAATACTGAAATCATGGTAAAGGGGACATTAAGGAAAAACAACTATACTGCAAGCTGCCTCAGTTCTTAGAGCTGAAAGAGGTAAGTGATCTGTGTCCTGGAAAAGAGACTAAAACAACTTTCCAGAAGGACTTCAGGACAAAAGGTCTCACTCTCGTGACTGGAGACATGAATATAATCAAATATGTAAACTTACTAATTTTTGATTTTTCAGGAAGAAGTCAGCAACCTGAATTTTCTGTACTTGTCATGAAAATATTCTGTGTATATTATCGTTGCAGTGAAGTTATTAGCGTTGAGTAATGTGCTTTGTTTTGGAATAGATGTGTAACTTATAAACAGTCACAGTTATCATATTAAGCAGGAATTGCAGCATTAAATAAGTAAACAGACTTAAAGTTTCATGTCTTTTATTAACCAACTCTTTTCACTGCAGTCTTTTCACTGAAACGTTTAGAAATTACTTTTCTAGTTTAAAGATTGTTTGCTGTCAATCTGGATAAAAGTATAATTGTAATCTGTTATTAGAATGAGGTTAGCACCAAGAGGAGTAAATCAAAGGAAAAAAGTTCTACTCCAAATACACTTGCTTTTTTCCTAGGCCACTATCTTGACTTCAGACTCTGAACCTGTTTAATGGGTGATAGAACAAAAATTTTTACTAGCAAGGAGCTGGAGTCTGATATACTGTTCTTTTTCCTGTCTGTAGTTTTGCTAATTTTGTTCCTGCTGATATTACTGTATCTGCTCTAAAATGAGCAATAAGCAACTCCAGAAAACACAGAAGGCCAAATACTGTTTGTTTGATTAAAAATCCCACTAAATTTTAATAATTCCTTTGAATGTGTGCCACAAGGTTTAGTGCTTCGTTTCAAATCTTGGATTCAATATGTGTTGATAGTTCAGTTGATTACCTTGTGGGTTTCCTTAGGTGCAGAACTGGTTTGGTCAGGACACTAAAACTAAATGAAACTGCAATGTTTGTTCTAAAAAAACTCTAGTAAGCCTCCTTCTAGGAAGTCTGCTTACTTGACCTTAATGAACCACAAATACTCTGCTTCTGTGAGGGTTACATGTAGGGATTGGAGAGTAAATGACTTCTTGCCGTGCTCACCTTTGAAACTGGGGAGTCTGTTTACCCTGCTTTGGTTCTGTTTCAGCTCTCACATTTTGAATACTAGCTTCAGCTTTTCCATCCCAATTGATTCAACTTGAAATATCAATGGAAGTGCATTTCAGATGGATCCACTGGGTGGTTCTATGAGCACATACTGCACTAATCCTTGTGGATTTACTGTGGGCAGTCTGCTGTTGCTGCACAGGTATCCATGTTTAAGGGGGCAAAAACCCACTTGTAGGCTGATATCCCAGGACTGTGTTTAAGGGTGTGTAAGACTGCCATATTCCCCCAGCCCTGGGGCATTCCCTGGCATTTGCACATTGTGCTTGGTCTATACATGCATCAGATGACCCAGTCACAAAATTTGAAATTGTTTTGGGGTTTTTTTCCTCTCCTAGTATGGTTACCTTGAAAATCACAGTTGAGGAATGTATCTGGGTGAAGTTTTGATATACTAGTGAGAGATGACCAAATGTCTTATTTTTAGTTAAAATAAACAAAATGCACCTGAGCTCAGATTCAAGGTTAGTTTGTTTCAAGTAGCATTTCTGAAATTTATTTTGCAATTCTCTTTTAACTAATTTGTTTACATTTCAGATACATTGTTTTGTTATGTATTACAAATAAGTGATATCTCAGCATGAAGTGTTAACACTATATGGTGTTTCTAATTTAAAACATGAGTATATATGATCTAATTTAAAACATGAGTATATATGAATTGTGTGACATCCAAGGAAAACAGTAAATCAGGATACATAGTAACTTATTTTTCCTTTTCAGATTTTGAGATTGCTTATTAAACCTAGTGGCTATATAAGTAAGGAGTTGCTTTTGTTTGTGGAAGTATTTTTTCTTTTCGTGCTCACCTAAAAGCTAGCAGGTAGAAAAATATCTAAGAATTGCTATAAGTAGCACAGAATATATTGAGATCTGTTTAGAATACATGCAGAGCAGTAATGTGCAGACATCATAGAAATGCATGTATGAAACAGTTTATGGAGCTGACTATAGAAATAAATACATAACAAATACAAGCCTTATTCTAGAATAGGCTTCTTGTTTCTCTCAATGTTATTGAAGTAAAAAAGAAAGCAATCACAAAACTGTTCAATCTCTGTTTCATATTCCGCTCTGTGTCTGAGTATTTCTCCCTAACAAAGACAGAATGAATTATGTTCACTGAACGGATCAGAGAAGTAGCAATGAAACTGCAGGTTGATAGAATTGTTGTCTCTCGGTATCCTTGACTGGTTTGCAAGTGTTGACTTGTTAGGTGTTAGCCTGCCTGAAGCTCCTGCTTTGTGCAATAACGCTGCAGCTTTTGCTCCTACTGCTTACTGGCGTGCTTGGTGCCTTTGAGCAGCATGTTCTGTGGCAGTACATACCTTCATCTGTTGCTTTCTTGGTGCCCTTCAGGAGGAGGAGGTGCGCTGTAGCTGTTAGTTTATTTCAACCTGAGTTTTTACCTATAGCTATTGCCACTTTTAAAATACGGTAACTAAAAAAGTAGAGGATGAAAGAGAAACAAAGCTATTGGCAAATAGCTTGTTTGAAAGGACTTAAACTGGAATGGGACAATAATACCATGTGCTGTTAAAATAGAATCCAACTACTGAATCTCTTCTGTTTAATTTGCTTTAGATTTAAGATTTTGCGTTCCTATCATATGATCAAAGGTATTGTTTTTGTAACTTAAAATGAAGAAATGCTCCAAATGACTTCAAGAACAGAACTTGGTTCTAGTTTGTTCTTCTAAGTGTGTCTTTGGGCTGTCCCAGTTTTGCTGTATCGTGTCCATTTTTTTGTTTGGGTTTAGAAGCACCTAGTAGTGCACTTCTGTTCTGCTCCTTATGTTCCGTTGAAGATGGCAGAGTATGACAGTATGAAGAATCCTCTAAGACAAAAAAAGTATTTCCATTTTATTTTCTCTGCAGAAAGACTTGTCTGTAAAATAATTATATCAGATAACAGCAGCCTTTTGAACTTTGTTCAAAATTGCAGAAATAATGGATTCCAAGGTCTGCTAATAAATACTGTGTCAAGGCTGTGTTTTAGTGTTGGCAAATGCATTTGCTTTCTCATCTCGTCTTCACCTAAAAAATTTTAATGTAAGTAGAAGATTCTTGTTCAATAACTTAGTTTTATGTTGTTTCCCTGTAATTACAAAAAGTTAAAAAAATCAGAATAACATGTTTAGTGACTTAGTGAGATGTTACTGAGCTTTACAATGACCAGTAGTTTCTCAAATCAGTTGAAATGAATGAATGAATCATTAAAATGTTGTTTCATAAGATGCTTCATCTTTTGCACTTGTGCAGATTCTTGAGAGTATGCCAATGACGGACAAAGTTGAAGAGTTACTACAAGTAATAGGCCCATTCTATGAAATAGTAGAAGATAAAAAGAACAGAGGATCTGACCTGACATCAGGTTTGGACAAATAACTTTCTTTGTACTACTAATAATCATAACTCAGTGGTTTTGGGGGCTCGTTTTCTGTAAATAATTTAAAAGCTAAATGTTGCATCTCTCTGTTCATTCTCTTTACCATATGGCAGTTCGAATGGAGAAAGTCTCTAAGTATTTGGAAGGTAGGAATAATAAATTATGTGTAAATCCATCGTTTCCATTGTTTTGGTGCTGTAGGAACTTCCTGCTAACACTTGTGACTTCTGAGCTTGCCACCTCATTAGGCTGGGTTTTATTTTATTTTACTTTTGGGGTGATTAAATCCAGGAAGCTGCATGTTTAGTCCTTGTTGATGGGCTTTTTGAGCTGCTGAAGGAAGCCTGAAGAAAGGAGAGTATTTAAAATAAAACAACTCTCCCAACCAAATATAGGTTGTTCCTTTCTATTACGAAAAGGAGCAACTAATGTGTACTGATACATTCTGATGTGGCTGTGGATTATCAAACTGAATGCAGTTCTGGTAATCCAGCTCTGTCATCTAATCTAAAATTAAAAAAAAAAACCTTAACAATCAAACCCCATGCTTTTTAAATCATGGCTTCTCTAATACATGCAAGTTTTCCAAGGCTCAAGTTCATTAAAGGAATATTTAAACATTTTAAATTACTGTCAGGTGGCAGACCTAGTGGTGTCACAGCTGCATAAAGATCAGTGTGTTGATTTTTTTTTTTAGCAATACCATCGTGAGACTGTTTTGATCATACCAGTTATTATGTTACAGGTAATGTGTTCATAAGGTTGTCATGTAAGTCTTACAGTTGTTTAAATCTGGCTTAAAATGACATTTAAAAACTGAAATGCAACATGGCAAAACTTGAAACTGATTTTAAAAACCCAATTCATTGCACAAATAAATTGGTTAATGTCTGTAAGAAGTATGAGTCAGCTGGTTAAGTTGCCTTTTGTATGTGGCTTTTTTCGCCCTGTCTTAAAGGATCATGGTTTTGTAATCAAGCCTCAGAGAAACAGAAGTAGTTTTTCATTGTTTTGCGGGAAAAGTAATGGTAGAAGTTTTTACATGGCCATTTTGAAATGGGTGTGACTTTTTCTCAACTGAAGTTGTGTATACTTCATGTGTGGGGTGCAATAAGTTTGCCTGACAGCTGAATTGATAGGCAGATAAGAGTATCAGTAGATTCAGGTCAGTGATCTGTGTAGTAAGGATTTACTTGGACTTGATGTCTATGGCACAGTGCCAGAAGCCACTTCTTTAAAAAATGACTTGCCTTTCCATAACAAATCTAGCATACTTGTTTTTCAGAGAGGCAGCTTAAACATAAGGTAGTGTAAGTTAAACAGAATAGCAGATTTCAGCTTTACCTCGTTCTGTCATTGTTGCAGTAATTCTGGTGATGCATCATCATCCATACCACTTACGGGTGCAATATCTGATTATGCCACGATAAATTAGGACAGAATTTTCACAAAGTCCCTTGTATGTTACGACTTTACCATTGCATTTAAGGTTTTGAAGCCCTTTCTTTGGTGCTCGTACCACTTTCTTGATTAAAAGTGAAGCTGGAAATGATTATTGTTGTTTACAGTACAGATATCAAAATATTTCACAGAAGCATTAGAAGCATAATTACCTTCAGTCTTTGGGGTACACACTAAAGAATAGAATGAATGTACCCAAGTCTGTATTTGAGATGATGTAGACGCTGGTGACAATACTGTTAAAAATTTACACACGGTTATGTTTTGATTGTGTGAGCTTATCCAGTCCTGTTTCTTTCCTCACCCCCAAGCCCCTACAGTCTGTAAATTCCATTGTGGAAGGTATGTTTTTCAGGGGCACACAGTTGGTATGTTCTGAAAACTGGGACCCTTCTCTTGACTACCTTGCTTCATAATGTATCCCGTTTTCTGGTCCATTCTATTTGGAGTTTGCCTTCCATTCTTCCATCAAACCTTAATCTGCATGCAGATCATTTTCTAATTGTTTAAGAATTGTATGCCACTACCTCAAAATCAACAGTTTCTTGAATTAGTGGAAGAGAATTGTCTGTAAGTTCAGTGTACATCAGTTATGGGTTGTATATTGTCTCTAGCAGATTGGCCTCAACAGAAAAGTATAGCCTTTTAAAATTGCATTTCTAGTCTTTGTGGTTTCTTTGAAAATGTTAAATACAAACCATTGAAATACTGCCTTTCTGAATCAATAGAGCCTGTGGCTCCTTAATAAAGAACACAGAAGTCTGACATGCCAGCATTGAAATAAATGACTTGTAACATCTACTAGAAAACCAGGACAAACTTACTGGATTCATGGGTTACAAATATCCAGACAAGAATGTGTTGGGAAAGAAAGAAAAGTAGAGAATTCCCTCCAATAGGCTGAGCAAATCTGAGAGTTATTTTGAAAGCATGTAACCTGGGTAGTGTTTGCAAAGGTCAGCCTGCAACTGTGTGAGAAGCTTGACTTCTCTGGAAAGCTGTGTCAGTAGTCTCTTTCTGACAGATATGAAGTGCTTCTTTACAGAAAAGGTAATTGACAAATTATTTTTGGGTACATGAAATACTTGACATCAGAGAAGAAAGTGGGCTCTTAGCTGACATAGCACTGCAGAAGGGGAGAGGTAACTCTTGCAGCATTAACAAAAGACTCTTTTTTGTAGCTGCTGGAAGAGTAGAGAGACTGTCACATAAAGTGGAAGGGTGCTTTAGAGGAGCAGCATTTTAACTTTTTGCACTTGCTAGTTCATGCACAAGAAATCTGGTGTTTAAGCCAATGTTAAAAAGGCAAAGAAGCTTCAAAACACAATTGCTCAGTAAATGTGAAATTTTTAGAATGGGCATACAAGCTTTCTTGTGTAATACTTGAAGAAGCCAAAGGTGGGCTAGGATTGGCACCCTAGTGATCTGATACAGGGTGGAAAATATTGAGAGTTTCAGAACCAATTCATCCTTCAGAATGTTTCCCTGAAATGTTTGTGGATGCTTTCTTTTTTCTGAATGAGAGTAAATCCAAAGAGGGGCAAGAAAATCCCTGTATGATAGGCCCACACTAAGTTAAGGTATCTGAACAACTAAGCAAAGTATATGGAAGTTGTTTACAAGTTGCTCAGTAGAATTTTTCTGTATAATCTTTCTGCTTTGTGATAAGGCATTTAATCTGTTCTAAAATCCTACCAAATAAAGATGACCCTTTGCCTGCATGCTGAGTAGCAGTGGTGTTAGTAAGCCTGTGAAAATGAAGTGTTGCCTCCAGTAACAACAAGCTAGGTACTGCAGAGGCTGTAGAAAGTTTCAGCATTATAATGCTCTTAAACTTTGGCTTCTTAAGGAGAATTTCTCTCCCAAAAGCTTTGCTCCCAGCTGTGTTGTAGTTGCACCAGATGAAGGTCTGTTGAAGCAAGGTGCTGTGTATTGCTGCATATGCCGGTTTTGGGCAATGCTGATGGCAGCATGGGCTGTTAAAGAGGAGCCCGTGCAGGGTGCTGCTTGTGTGAAATGGCAGAAGCTGGCCTGGCTCACAGGCAGACACAGCTGTTTAACAATTTGCTTGGTGTCTTCCTGCACTGGATATGGGAGCTAGGTTTAAGACTCACTGAGGTCTGTGTGCTTTTAGAACATGCAAATACATGTAAACATTTGTATTTCAAAGGCAGTAGTTAGTACAGGACGTAGGTCAGCTTTGAAAAAAGTGAGCCTGTTCTAATTACTACTTTCCAGGTAGAAATATTTCTCTTACTCTTAAAACACAATATGTTTTCCGACTGCGTTTGTTTTGATTGCATATGACTAGTTTATCTTTTCAAATAGTTTTGTTTTCTCAAAGCCCTTCTCAGGTTATTTTCAACATCTTTGCCTTCTAATGGGGCATTTGGTGGCTTTTCCTGCTCATATGCGAGCCTTTGCTCTGAAACACCTGTTTGCTTCATAGGCTCACTTTTTCATAGCTGTTTGACTTTGAAGATACTTGCTTAACAGATTTCCTTCCCTTTCCTTCCACCTTTCTTCACTAGGATTTTTAAGGAACTCAGTGTTGGTGAATCTTCTTAGTCATTCTTAAGAAGGAAAAAAAGAGCTAAAATCTCTGTTGCTCTGAAGTGCAGTGTGTTGTTAGGTTGTTAGTGGCTGCACCACAGTGAGGAGGTGCATTGAGGCAGGAGGAGCTGCTGGGTGTGTGGGTGAGTGAGGTTTTAAAATCGCATCCTTTAAACTTTTCTCCCCTTGTAGTTTCCAATGATAAATTAGCAGGTATAATCAAGGTTACAGATGATATTCAGAAAGGCTAGTGTGAAATTTACTATACAAATGTTTTTGTAATATCTCAGTAGTTTAACCTTCTGAAGTGTCTAGAACATTCTCTCCAGCATTTGCTGCAGGATGGGATTATTATAGAAGGGATTATTATAGAAGATTAAGGGCTGGGCCAGCAAGTGCCAGTCAGTGGAGAGTCTCAGTGAGATGTGGAATCAGTGTCTCAACAAGGCATGGTTTGTCCTGTTGCAATCTATACCTGCTTCAGGCTTTACACACCAAATCTCAGCCTCCTTTGTGACTCGACTTCAAGCTGATGGCTTTATGTCAGTGCTGTCTAACTGTTCTGGAAATTAGGGCAGAGCATCAGTGTAGCTCTAAGCCTGAGTATTTCAACAGCTCCACTCTCATTCAGAGTGGTAGAGAATATATTGCCACAGAGTGAGCAGCAAAATATCCAAATGTGAAAATGTAAGATTAAAAGTTGTTTCTTTCGAAGTGGAGGGACCTATGAGAAGATTTCTTCCATGGAAAGAAAAGCCTCTCTATATTGTGATTCATGCTGGGTTGAGTCAACAGTAACAGTTTTGGTGCATAATTGGTTGTTGAACTTGGATTTTTTCCTTCCAGCCAGACAAGATTTCCCTGCAAAAGGGAAAGCAAATGTCAAAAGCTCTTCAGGTTTCACAATTTAGAAAATGAACCCACTTGCTGTAAAATTCTCGTGTCTTATATTTTAGCTACCTCATTGTAGTTAAGATCTTGTGATGAAAGAACTGGAATCCATATTTCTCACAGCTCTGTTCTAGAAAGACAAGCTACAGAGAAGCAGCAGATAGAGGTATGGGAGGCTGGGGAAGGACAGATGTAGGTAGTTGTATCTTGATTGCTATCAGAAAAGTTCCCAGTGGACACGGACTGTGTTTCATGTTTAACTTTGTATAGCAAAAGTTAAACATTGCTTTTGTATAGCAAAAATAATTAATTATAGCCTTTAAGATGCATGGAAAAGCCATTTGTTTTACTTCTGAGGCTGTATTTGATACGGGCTTTGTAAAAGGCAGTTCAGATGGTAGGCTTGGAGCACATGGCGGGAGAATATGATCTTAATGTTATTTCATTTTTTTTGTTTTTTTCTTGTACAGGGCAAAACAATTTTTGATTCGGGCTACAATATGTGACTCAGCAATGTGGCCTTGTGGTGTTTTCAGCATAATTCAGTTTTCTTTATAGGGTTCTGAGTTCACTGCTCATATTTTGCATTTTCTGGGACAAAACTCAAGAGTGCAATAATGCTCCTTCCTACTTGCCATGCAAAGTGAAAGGTCCAAATGATGACTGTATCTCTTCTGCACAGAACAGAGATTAGCAAGTTTTGCTCTTCGCAGAGGCAAGTAGTACTGGACTTGGGGACATCCTGGATCCTGGAGTGATCTTACTATGCTTGCAAGTTACAATATCTAAGAAGCAGCTGTTGTTCATGTTCATTCTCACATGTTGGCTAAGGTGCTGACAGTAAGCTGGCAAAGCCTGGATCCATTGGTCTTGCTGCACATGCACCGCATAACCAAGCTGTGTGTGCTTGGTGGCCCCGTGCTCTGGACATTCGGGGGCCTTCGTGGAACTACCTGCCAGTGCTGGGAATGCCTGTGGAGCAGCTGCTGTTCTCCCTGGGCTTCTCTCTGCCAGGAAATCCCAGGCAGGTTGTCTTGACTGCAGAAGGCTGAGGGGTGTCAGGGAGGAGGGAAATGTATCCAAGTCAACCCCAAAACTTGGTATCCTTATTTATATGGCACATATTCTGAAAATTCAAGGGAAATGGTACTGGTGATATGGATGGAGATGACAAACTCTGTAGATAATATCCATTAGATACTGAAAAGTGTAAAGGTCTGGATGATGATTTAGTCAGTAATCCTAAATACTGTACTTGCAAGTTAATATAAATATCTGAGAAGCTGCTGTTTTCTGTATTTGTTCTTATCGAAAAACTATTGTTTTAATGTTTATTAATGGTAAATAAAGATGTGAGTACTGTTGATTAAATTGTTTTATTAAATACAGTGGCATCTCTTTGGGTGTAACAGCCTGAAAAGCAGAGAGGAATGCTGGTAAAACAAGGCTGTAGTCTTTGGAGTATATTAAAAGAAAAATAAAAATGAGGAGAGGCTTCTTTTTGTATTATAGTAAAGTTTAAGAAGACTAAACCACAAAAGAAAAAAGGAAAACTATATAGAGGAAGATGTGGCTGCCCTAATATGTATGCTTAGGGTGTACATTTTTCAGAGAGCTCATACCTAATGCACTTAAATTTAGAAGAAATAAAACCATGGTAGTTAAAGTAGTGAATTTTAGATTTTTCAGTCTGTGTTTCTGACACACTCTTCTAAAATCTCTTTTTATTTGTGATGGCTGCTTGTTTGAGTAGTGTAGAACAGATGTTACACAGCAGGCTGGGCCCCTGGAAATTTTCTTTGTAGTGTCCTATATTAAAAAGAATGCAAGGAAATAAGGGTATAGAAACTCTTGTTCTAGCTGAAGAGCTTATTCTTCCCAGATGCTTGCATGTACCTCTTGTGTCTTCTGCAGTCACTCCTTCCAGTATTTTGGTACATCAGTTTCAAAATGAAGTGGGGATTTGTGTAACTAAGTGTACTGGAAATGGCAGAACATGGTTGCACAAACTTGGAATTGAAGCAGAGAGCCTACTTGGATCAGTAACAAGCATGAAACATCAAGGGGTGAGGGTTAGAAAATAATTATAGTTACCTGATTATCAAAACAATTTTGTACAGCATATAGGTCTCCTGGAGACTTAACATAAACACAGGCGTGCAGGGAGATCCTTATACAAGGTGATATAAGTGTAGGTCATGGAAATAATCTTCTATTGGCTAAGATTTTGCTGCTATTGAGCAGATAATAAAGTTAAGGTATTTCATGAAAGCATGTAATTTTTATTAAACAATGAAGGTGTACACAGTTAGCTAAATATTTTATCATGTCTTTCCTGTGCTGTTATAGACTGGCTCCTGGTATTTTCAAAGCATGTGAGAGGCTGTAGAACTTATGTGAGGATGATACTGTGTTGTACTGGGCTAACCGTCAGTACAGCTCTAGCAGTGCATGTTAATTTTGTGTAAGAATTACATGCCTGTTCATAAAACAAAAATACAAGGCATTTGAGAAAAACCTGCTAGGCAAGGTTCTCTTTGCAAAATGACCTTCAAGCTGGGGCAGATCTACAGAGCCATTTAAGCTCTGAACTCCCATCTGGGTAACAGAAATGGTCTCAAAATATGTGGAGAGTTAGAAATCACATACTTATTTTTGAGAAACTTAGACCCATTATACAGGTCATTGAAAAGAATTGTAGTGCTCCCTTTAAAGAAATATATTTAGAATGGCTTGTAGGAAATCCCTTAATAGGGCTGACACTAGAAAATAAACATCTAGTGAAAGCTTGCAGAGAAGCTGCATGTCTGTTCTTCACATCCTTTCCATATTGCCTTTTTTTTTTTTGGTCAAAAACCTCCTTCTTTCTATTTCATGTTGTTACTGTTATACAGCTCCTACTATTTAGCATTAAAAACCCCAAACCCACAGTCCAGGCTTTTACAGAATAGAACTGCTTCTATGGCTAAAAAGCAGTACAGTTTTGATTTAAAAAACTGTCACAAATCTCACAGTTTGATGTAGTGAGATGAAAGTAATAAACGAAGAGGAATCCTATAGTATCTAAACTAGGGCAACAGAGAAAGCTACTAACATTTTGCATGCAGTTGAAGTGAGTAAATGAACTAAAGGGGTGAAGGGTGGCTGGGTGGGATTAGCACAAACCAAGTAAGGTTTTAAAAGCTGGCTTGTGTCATTCACATTAAGAATATACATTCCTCACAGAACAGCCATTAACCTAGTAACAGGGGATGTAGAAGTCACTGCTAGTTGGCTCTGTTTAGTCTTTAACCTGTCACCCCCAGGATTAGTCATCATATCTGGTTCCTTAACAGATACTCAGAGCAACGACGATGGCAGCCAACCGTGGTTTTACCATCTAGTAAAAGCAGTTGGGGATGGACCTGATGAGGATAGCAGTGTAAGGGTTCTGAGGAAAAGCACACAATTAGGCCTGACCTTTCAAGTAGCCAAACTGTACAGGGTTTTGTTCTTAGAGTCTGCATCAAAGCAATGCCTCTTTATGGTCTTTGGGAGCACTGTTGCTAAGAATGACTTTGTGGAAGAAATATGATCCTGATGGATTTCAGTTATTTAAGTGTCCTATGGTGTGATACCATAAATCAATAACTGTTGATACATTTTCCCAGTTCCTCCTCTTAATTTAAATGTATGTGTTATATCACTTAGAAGTTTCCCCAAATGAATAATCTCCTTACTGACAGTAAGTGAAGAAAGAACATGCTTGAATGTTCAAAGACATTCCTTTCAAAAAGAAAAGAAGTAAATCTTAGGAAAAAGTTTATGGTGTAGCTGGGGCTTTTTACAGTATCTTTGGTAGGCTGAGGAGCTTTACAATTTTAATTCGCCTTCACAGCTCAATGTTCCTCCTGGTCTTGTCTTTCCTGTTTACTCCCACAGCTGGGTAGGACACATGGATGATTGTGTCCCCACTCCCTTGTTGTTCAAAGGGAAGGGTGATGTGTTTCTTATGGTGCCAAGGGAGCTGTGTTTGTGCCTAATGCTCATGCTGTGAGGACATAACTGCTGCCTTATCCTTCTTATGCTGCTGCTTCTCAGAAAAACATCTTGAGAACTTGGATTCACAATTAATGAAACACACTTGTGAGAAGAAAAATGGGAATATGTTGGGATTTCTCTTTTGTGAAACAAATTTCCGTGCAAATAAGAAATGTCTTTTAAGGAGGAGAAAATGAGCAGGTGTTTATATTCTTGTACTGTACAAGACAGACAATTGCTTTTGCAATTCTCATTTTACAATTAAGCAGTGTTTTTTTAATCTTCAGGTAAGAGATGGATTAAATCAATCCAAAACAGTGATGCAGGGTGCCCACAGAAACCTTACCTTGAAATAAAACTAAGGTGAACTTAATATTTAACATATTCATTGTTACTATACAATAAGTTATTTTACCTTTTTTTCTTTTTTTTAAGTGCTGTAGATAAGCTTGGAAACTAGAGAAATGTGGGAAGGCTCTTCATTGGAAGGTTAAAGTAGAGAAAATCTTAGCTTTAAATTACCATGCAGCAGAGAAAGCAGTGAAGCTGGTTTGGCAACTCCAGTGTAATTGGATATTATTTTGTTGTTTAATGTTAAGCCTAAATGTAAGAATAAATCTTTCAAGGTTCTGACAAGGGAACGTAGAAATTATGCAAATGAAATGCTGTGGTGACAATTAAAACAGTCAGATTTCAGCCTTGGAGCCAACATGTAAACTGTGTCTCACAGAAACTGTCACCTCTGTACCTTTATACTCTGTCCTGACATAGGAGGCTTAAATGATCATCAAGGTGTGTTTGACTGTAACTTTTTTTACAGAAGGTGGTAGAATTGTCCTTTATATACTTCATTTTTTTAAAGAATCTTTACCTTTCAGTTCTTTGTACAGTTACAGTAAATTGTGATCCTTGGAGTGATCAAAGATGTGGAAAACAAGGATTTGGTAGTTACTTAGTCTATTTCAATATTTGTTTCTTTAAATATTTATGAAAAAATTGCTCAGTGTGTATATTAATTCCATCAACTTTTTCACTGAAATCAGAGAACTTATTTCCATGAGTCCTTTGCTAGGTAAAGATCTGTATAAACATAAGTCTTCTTACCATATTTTGTATCTGCCTAAATTACAGCAGATATGTGGAATATTCTATTTACCTTATGCAGAATTCTGTTGTTTACATAATTGAATAGAATGTTTCAAGATTTGCCTTTGAACTGTGAGCAGTTTTGAAGCATTTCAGCCCAAAAGGGAAATTCTGTTAAAACACTGACTTCTGGGTTTTAAAGAACATGGCCACATCAGTCTCAGCTGCAGCTATAACCTAAATACAGTAATAGGCTTGGTCTGAGACTCCTTCTGAAAGTGGCTGCAGTCTCTTCTCTAGGGGCTATCTCAGAGTCCTTGAGAGTATCTGCACCAGCAGTCAGGCACTCAGTGATGGGCCACAAAAGAGAAATGTTAAACCAATTAATAAAGAGCTTACAGAAATAAGCTGCCATTATTTGGTACATCTTCTAATATGGAAATACTTTTGTAGAACTGTGACTGATAGTTTTGGGGATGGTAGTGGTGGTGTATGTTTGTTTCTTTTAAAATATTTATTTTTTCTTTTGCTTTTTTTCTTAGACCTTAGCAATGTTATGAATTCCACTCCAAATATAAAGGCTGTAAATGGAAAAGCTGAAAGCAGTGATAGTGGAGCAGAATCAGAAGAAGAAGGGCTTCGTGAAGAGGAAGAGAAAGAACTGCAGATAAATGGAAAGGGTAAGTTTTCTGGACCATTGTGTCTCCCAGAGTTATTATTAGCCACCTAAGTGGCTAAGTATCATGAATGCTGTACTTTTTCAAGAGAATGAGATGCAAATATACGTGAATGCATATGTGAAAAATGTCTGTGTTTCAACCTAGGCTGTACGAATTAAAACTAGTACAAATTTGTAAACTGTGCCACATCTGATTTTTGACTTGCCTAGCAAGTTCTGTCACAAGGCTATCTAAACATCTATACCCTGCATTGTTTTGGGTTTTGTTGCCAGTGCTTTTTTGTAAGAGCTGTGAATGGCTACATGGCCTGTAAGAGTAGAATTGAAAATTCTTTTTCTTCAGAGAAAATAAAACAGAACTTTCAGTGAGATTCATTTAGGAGGTCCATAAAGAATTGGATGCTTAAATAACAGCATCTGGTGAAAACCAAATGAAATTACATACTTAGGATTCTATACCGATGTTCTCCAAGGAGATTAGGATTATTGTTTAGTTTAGCAGAGAGACATACTTTGGATTTACTTACTTATGTTTAAAGTATCTGCCCTTTATGCAAATTAAATTTTATATTTATGCTTTTTACAAGGACAGAACAATCCATACAAATGGCAATCTAGGAGTATTTACATGTTTTGTTCTACAGATACATTATACATACAGTCCATTAGCAAGTTAGCTGCTTGAAGAAATATGTTTTGAGCTATTAGGTGTAGAGCTTTCTCTTTGCAAAGTTTTCTTTTCTTTTACAGATTATAAGAATGTGAAACCTGAATTAGCAGCTGCTAAGGATTTGGAAAGTATTGTTAGTAATGGCTGTTACAAGGACAGCTTTATCCCAGATATGCAGAATGGCATCCAGACCAAATCTGCCTTGAATGGCTTGAACCCAGAGGAAGAAACAATTAAAATGGAGCCAAGCCTAGAAATAGATCATAATGCTGCTCACCAAGGTATTGTCCTTCCAAGACCATGTTTTCATTTGCACATGTTTTTCAGAAATATATTCTTTTCTTGAAAGCTTAATTCCAGGATTCAGAGAGTAGCAATGGTGTCTTTCATTTGCAGAAACCTGAAGACAGAATACTAAAAAAAAAATAAATAATTAATTCCAGTTTAAATTAAGGCTTTCCTTTTTTTTCTGTGTCCTACAGAAAGAGAGATGAATTCAGAGAGACTCAAACTCACTGAAATAGAATTGTTTTCTTGTAATATCATTATGCTACCTATGCAAATACTGTTTGCCTTTGAAAGTGAATTTGTAGTAAAACAAAAATCACTTATATCTGATTTATCATTCTGAAAGGCTGAGCATTTTATAAATGCCAGTTTGTTGAAACTGGGATCTGAATACATACTTTTAATACTAATGTAACTTTAGGCAAATCTACTTATACTGAGCTTAGGAAGGAGAGGGTAATGAAAAAGGGAAAATTAAAATTTATAATGCAGAAATGTCAGTGTGAGGTATAGTTTTCCCACAGTAAGCGTGTTATATAATTCCTAAATTAATATAACATCTTTTTTCAGAATCTAAGTTTAGGATGCCAGTCGTAGATAGACAGGTCATGAATTGATGCTCACCTACGCATTTTAACTCATTGCTCTAGTCTTTGCCAGGCTTGGCTCAACTGACTCACATTTACAAAGCATGTGTGCTATCCCCCTTTACCTGCAGGTGCAAGTGAAGAGAATACTGAAGAGATCTCAGCAGCTCAGCACTTAACCAGTGATTCAGACAGTGAAGTTTATTGTGACTCTATGGAGCAGCTTGGACTAGAAGAGGTAAGGGTTTAGTATTCCTGGGTGAAGCTATGGGTATGCTGCTTATTTTTTAATAAGTTCCTCTCCATCAGGTGAACATGGACATGCAGAAGTGAATGATGTGGCTCGTGCATGCTGTCCTTCTGTTTGAACTATAGGGGTTTGTTCCTTTTATTGTCAGCATTTTACAAGGTGGTTACTGCTGATCTAAAAGCCTTGAAGCCCTCAGAGAATTTATGTGAGCAGAAGGCTTCAAAAACAACAGTACAAAGAAACAATTGTTTAAAAAGGAAAAACAGTACAAAGAAACTAAGGTCTGTGCCCACAAATTAATTTAGGGTCTCATAACATATGTAGGATCCAGAATTCAGCTATTTTTAAGAAACAGGAAATATCTTTTTAACAATTCACTTTTTCCTTGCTTTTTTTCTGGCCTGATGAATTCTGCACTTGTTTCTTAGAATAAATAAAGAATGAGTGTTAGCAGGTGGCCTGTAGGCCAGTGCCTGCAAGTAGCCTAGGTCTAAAGAAGTGGGGGATAACAAGGATTTCTGTGTTCTCTTGTATTCTCTTCAGTCATAATGTACATCTCTGACTTCCCTATAAAAGGTGAGCACCAACTGTGCTGCCATAGTTTTGACTGGATTTGTGCTCCTGCTCATTACTACTCTTAACTGTGGTCTTAGGTGGGTTACTGGCCTAGACCTCCTTCAGAGGCCCAGGTTAAGTGTGGGCTTTATCAATTGTACTCAGACACCTCGTTTCTTAATTCTGGAGAGGAATATGTGAGTCAGATCTGGAAAGGAATATGTGAATCCCAAGTGCCTGGGATCAGGAAGACCAGTAAGCACTCAAATATTGCATCATTCTTTTGTCTAGCTCTTTCCTGAGTATGTAGGGAATTAATTTTAACAAATCAAAATTTTGCCCAGTAATAAAGCATGTTGGGAAATGTAATTTGATAGAAGTGCTGCAAGCTGTCTTATCTAACTGATTTCCCAATCTTGTGTATCGTTCAAGCTTGTTTGAAATTCTTTAATTGAAGTGGGTGGATAATTTGTCAGAGTTTCCCAACCTGCATGAGGAAAGTTCTAGTTTTGCACAAAATAACAAATGTTTAGGTATATGTAAATAAATACACAAGTAGAGAACTACAGGTGAATCAATTAAAACTAGAAAAGGTTCACTTAAAGAAATAAATACAGCTGTTTCTTGGAAAAGATGTAGCAAGCACTCTGCCTTTCAGTTCTCATGATCCAGAACTGCTGTTTGACAAATCTGGGCAGCAGTTTCCATTTCTCTGGCCAGCCTTTTGGTTATTTTGGCCTCTCCATGAAGTTAATTTTCGTCTAACTGAGGTCCCCAGTCTGCTTCAGCATATTCTTGTGCAAGGGCCTGTCCTTGCCCTGTGCCAAGGACTGCTTGAACCACCCACGGTAAGACAGTCCTGGTGCAGAACCTGAACAGCCCCTGTGTCATCCTTTTTTAATGTCCTCTTGCGGTACCACCAGTTTTGAGTGAGAAGTTGAATACTCTGCCTTTCCTTTGTTTGGTGTGGGGTACAGGGTGCAGCCAAACTGTTTTGAGCAGGCTGATGATAAAGCAGGGTGCTCTCTTGGCTGTGAGTGCAAACACTGCCTACCCAAGGTTGCTCACAGCATGGGCCTTCTGACTGCAGGTCCCAAATTCAAGTGAAGAGACTGTTTCACTGTGTAAGAAGCAAAGCCAGTTTTACAGGGGGAAACTGAATGGTTTCAGACCTTAATGTTCTATTTTAGTAATTATTGGGTATTAGTGTATGTTGGAAATGTCTAAAGAAATTCCTGTGGTATCACTGTTGTGAGATTTGCCTGAAATGCCTTCTCAATCTGGAAATGACATTTAGACAATAGTAAGTATATTCTACAGGAAAACAACTGCTGCCCTCAAAAGAAAAGTCGTAATTCTGGGCAAAGTATTTTCTTAATGTGAAAGTAAAGATGATATTTTTTCCTTTTTAATGTTTAACTGTCATATTTTACAGAATTTAATTACTTGCTAATGTTAATTTGTAGCCCTTGGAGATCATCACATCAGCTAAAGGATCTTTAAAGCATTCATCCCATTTCTTGGATGTAGATCACAATCTTCTGTTAGAAAATACGGATTTCCCAAGGCGCACTTGCATGACTTATGGGAATCTCCAACCTGGAAATACTGGAGAAGGAGTAGCTGAAGAACAAGGTGAAGTCAAATGTGGAGGAGAAGATGGCAAAGCCAGTAATGGGGGTCCTCACAAGGAGAAAAAAGGTGGAGAAAAAGCAGATTTCTACAATGTCAGAAGAGGGAGAGGTACTGTGACCCTGCATTTGTGTTCCCCACTCTCCTCACTGCCTAAGTTACTGGTGCCTGAGAAGCGCCTGTCAACACTGTCCAGTGGGACAGTCATGTGTATAGTGCTTCTGCTCTTCACAATAAAAATAGATGACAAAATGCTAGTTACAGTGGGTAACTTATACTCCAGCTGCTGCTTATGGCACCTGGGTTTTTAGAAATATAATCCTCAAAACCAGTCTGTGCCTGAGAAGAGTTTCTTTAGAAGTTACGTATTTATTGTTAAATACATTGGCATTTATATATCTGTGGTGGTTTATTTTAAACCATGGAATGCCTTGGAAAGGTATCAGTGACACATTGTTTTGTATATAATTGGAATGTTAGCCACACCTTTGAGTGATCCTGATACTATCCATTATGACTCTTAAAACTTAATGATTCTTAATCACATAATAGCCCACATGTTCAATTTATGTTGCACCTCTGCACTTTTTAATTCCATAATACTTCTGTCACCTACAAGCAGCACCATATTTCAGTGGTATGATCTGTAAAGTCAAGGATAAAATTAGTTTATCTTGTACTTACCAAAAAAAAAGGCAGAAAGTATTTTATTTATATATAGCATGCCTTTTCGTATAGCACCTATAAGTAATCAGATGGAAAAATTAAAAAGAAAATCCAAATAAAACATTTATGTTGAAAACTATTATGAAGAACATACTATAGTTAACTATCTCCTCTTCTCTCTCTTGTTGTTTTACTGAAGTTTGCTACTTACAGGCAGAAACATGACAGGCTAGTGGTAGTTGTATCTAGTTTAAGTGAGTATTGTAGATTTCAAATAATTATCTTTTCTCATCACTGTATTCCAGAGATCTTTGTTTTCCAGCTGGACACTTTGCCAAACTTAAAACACATACTAAGACAGATCTTACTTTTTGCTAGGGCAGAATTTACTGCTGAACTCGACTGGTTGTGAATTAACAGCTTTTTCTAAATGTTTTTGCAGTTCTAGGAATTTGAATGATACTGTCACACTGAGGCTGTAGGGAAACATCTCAGATGACATTTCAGTGACCTCCCAGTGCTGCTGAACTGTCTGAGTATCGCCTGTGACAACAAGTACCACACTCCAGGGTGAAAACTGAGGGAGGAAACTGAACTGTTAAACATTTCCAGTAGAGTTGTAGCCCATTCTGTGTTTTGTGTTTCTGTTTTTCCTCCCTCAAAACAGGGCATAGACTTCAGCCTTTAGGAGACGGTTCCCAGGGTGGCCAGATGGGCAGTGGAGGGGATGGCGAGCGCTGGGGCTCCGACAGAGGTCCCCGGGGAAGCCTCAATGAGCAGATTGCAGTGGTGCTGATGCGGCTGCAGGAGGACATGCAGAACGTCCTGCAGAGGCTGCATATGCTTGAGGCCGTTGCAGCATCACAGGTACTATTCTTTGGAGTTATTTGATCACCTTCTATTAAATGTCCTTGTATATTTGTGTGCTTTTTCAGATTAAAATTTCAGACAATATTTTCTTAAACTGTAAAGACATTTCAGTTATATTCTGTACCGAGTCCAACTTGAAATTTCCTATTGGTACCTACTCTCAGGAGCACAATTCAGGACTCTGGTACATGTGAGCAAACCCATGCATTTTGACCTAGAAATTAACCATGTTATTTCACTGATTTCTGATCAGACTAATCTTAGCCATAGTTATTGATACACATTACACAATCTCTATATGGAGACTCCATAGTTAATGTTAGTAGTACATGATCCCAGAGAATTCAAAGTATTTTCAAAGAAAGTGAGAAATTATCTTCATCTTTCAGATGGTAAATGTTTGCAGGCAGAACTTCAGATTCCATTTTTCAGTTAGCAGAAGACTTGATTGTTCATAGCTTTCTGTCCTTGTGAAGCAATCCAGCTTTATTGGAATTGTACATTGTGTCCTCATCCAGTCAATAGAACTCTTTAGCAAGTGTAGACATGTATTGATACAGTGTTTCTTTTTCCTTCCGTTTCAATTGAAATACTGTATTCTTTGGGAGAATAGAACATGTTGTGAATATAGTTGAACCAGCAACCTGAAAATGCTTGGTTTTGTTTGACTTGCTGATATATTTCGATCTACAGGAGAATCAGCAAGCTGTACAAGCAGTATCCTATGGGATGCACATGTTCCAAATCTAAGGCAGCCGTGGAAAAGGATTTATTAAAACCATAATTTTGCTGCATCACAGATACTCAAGAATCTAATGTTTGGTTAAATACAGATTGATTTTCTTTCTTTGCCTGAGCAGTATATGAAGAAAGAGTAAAAGATTCTTTCCCAGCAGTTCATGCTGTGCTTGTTGTCCTTACCTGAGGAGATACAGAAGCTTCTGTTTCATGCTTACATAAATTAAGACCTAGAAAACCAGCTGCTTTGCTTTTGTGGAGGCACCACAATAGTGTATGGGAATAGTCTTGAAAAGTTTCTTGTACTTCCATTTTCAGGATTGCCTGGAAGACATGGAACAGAGTATTCTCTGTCCTTTATGGTGTTAGATATGGCTGTAGCTGTAGCCCAGGGCAAAGTAAAACAGTGCTTTTGACCTTAGTATAGACTGGTGTTGAGACGTGTAGTCATGCAACTTAAGCTGCTGGGATTTCTGCTCTGGATTGCAACTGGGACTAGACAAGAGTTGAGAAAGTTGTAATGAAAAATTGAACAGGGGAGCCTTCAAAAACTGTAAAGAGGTCCAGTAAGTGACACTGATTCATTTTCTAAGACACAGAGATATGATAAAATTACTATAAAGAGCAGTGAAAACGTGAGACGTAAGTTAGCAGCTATGTGGGATCGCATGGGGGTGGTTCTGTGCATTAAACTGTGATATATATAGATTGCAAAGCCATCACAAGATGAAAAACCTCATATTCTTGTTTTGTGAAGCAGAAAAATTTTAATTGCAATTTCCTTTTTTATACTTACCAGCCTTTGTTTGTATTTAAAGGCAAAATCTGCAACACTACAGTCAAATTACCAGCCCGCCTCCTCTGTCAAGGTAAAATACTGTTTTTATGATCTGTAAAAAGTGTGAACTGTGAAAAAAGATGAATTGAATATTTTATCTCTAGCTCTTGGTACGTGCTTTTTGTATTGTCTCTTCCTTGACTAGGAGATAAAAAATAATCTGTCTGAGGAAATTACTTGATAGATTAATCTTTCCTTCTGGTCTTACTATTATTTTCTGCTTTGGTACTGTAGCATTTGAAGTGATGAGAAGTATACAGGTGGTATTCAGTATGTGCACATAGATTGCTGACTGGAATTTTTTTCTGTTTTCCTTAGAAACCATCATGGTGGCCCTTTGAAATTTCTCCTGGTATTTTAGCTTTTGCTATTGTATGGCCATTTATTGCCCAGTGGTTGGTACATGTGTATCTCCAAAGAAAGCGAAGGTAAAGATGTGCATTCAATAGAACACATACACTGTGTGTCTCCTGTTTAAAGTATTATCATGTTATTTAGACAGGACATAAAATTCTTTGCCTTGAAAGTTTGTTAATATAACAAAGTATTGGTTAATTTGACTTTATATGTAGTATTTTTTATATGTGGCAATTTGTTTAAATCTAAGAAATGTGATGCAGAATAAATAATTTTGAGCATACACAAGTGGGTGAGGCTGGATAGCTTGGAAGCCTCTCCATGATCCTCTCACTCCTCATATCCTCTTGAGCCATTTTCACTGCTTCTAGACTCCCTGTTCTCCTTGCGCCATGAGAATTTTTTTCCTATCACATCTTTGTAGAGTGCCATCTTTCACCTATATTTAACATCTACTAGCACCTTACTATGATATTTTTGTAACATCTATCTTGACTTCCTTCAGCTGAAGGACAGTTGTACTCTGGTCTTGCCTTTTCTCAGCTCTCTAAGCATCAGATCAAGTGAGTGTTCTCTAGCTGCTGTCTGCTTACTTCAGCCTCATACCCGATTTTGTTAGCTTAGTATGCTCTTGGCTTTTACATTTTTTCCTCTGTCAGTCTGCAGGAGTTTGCATGTGTGTGGATCTCAAGAGAATTAGCTGAATTTGTTCTAGCTTTTAATGTTTGCTAGTTCTCGTGGTACAGTTTTCTCTCCTGTGGTAAACCACAGAAACAGTGGTTGAGGTTGAAAGAGGGCTCTGCAGGTCATCTGGTCCAACATCCCTGCTCAGCCAGAAACACTTAGAAGCTGGTTGCCCAGGACTGTGTACAGGCAGCTTTTGAATATCTCCAAGGAGGGAGACTCTACCACCTCCTTGGGCAACCTGTGCCAGTGTTTCTCTCTCCTCAGAAATGCTCCAGTCCTTTATCATCTTCGTGGCCCTTTGCTGGACTCTCTCCAATTTGTCCATGTCTGTCATGTAGCCAGAAGTGGACAGAGCACTCCAGGTGTGGCCTCTCCAGTGCTGACTTGAGAGGAAAGATCACCTCCCTCATGCTGCTGGAAGGGATGATGCAGCCTATAATACCATGGGCCTTAGCTGCAAGGGCACATTGCTGGCTTATGTTTATGTGGTGTCCACCAGGATGCCCAAATCCTTTTCTGCCAAGCTGCCTCCCAGCTGGGCAGGCCCCAGCACATATTGGTGGCTGCAGTGTTTCTCCAAACAGTGCTGGACTCTGCACTTCTCCTTGTTGTACTCCATGAGGTTCCTGTCAGCCCATTTTTCCAGCCAGTTGTGGTCCCTCTGGATGGCAGCACCACCCTCTGGTGTATCAACCACTCCCAGTTTTGTGTAATCTGCAGCTTTGCTGAGGGTGCACTGCCCCATCATCCAGGCCATTGCTAAAGGTGTTAGACAGGACTGGCCCCAGTGGGGACCCCTGGCATTCACCACTAATTACTGGCATCCAACTACACTCCTGTTGCTGATCACCACTCTTGGGGCCCGGCCCATGGCTTTGTAAACAATACAGCACCCACAAAGGCTGCAAATCTGCCAGGGAGTTCCCCAGGCTCAGAGCTGTCAGCAGCAGCACTGGTGTTGCTGCACTGTCTGATGAAACCAGAGATTGCACTAAGGCTTTCAGGCAGTTACGCACATTTTGCTCATTCTTTGCACTAGCAAATGGAAATTTCCCCTTGTCAGCAAGGACAAAGTTGGGTTTTTTTAAATCAAAACTTTTTTTTTAGTATTTTGTGTGAAGCTTCTATGAACCTCAGTGTTCTGCTAATTGCTCTTGCATGGCTGTGTTCTCTCCCTCTCTCTCTGAACAGTTCTTGAAAACGTTTTTCAATCATCTATTCTGATCTCTCTAGCACTCTCAATCCAGTCACAGGTTCAGTCAGTTTTTAGAAAAGCACCCTTTCCAGCAATTTTTCTAGTATATTGTCCTAGTGATTCAGAGCTTCGATGAATAAACACATGGTACTTTACTTTTAGTTTGGATTTGTCTAGCTTCAGTTTCCATCCATTAGATTTTCCTATAACTTTATGTAGTTGACAAAGAGCCTGTGATGTGTTTTCCATGGGTACTTTTTTGCTATCACCAGGTCATCTCATAATCTCTTGCTTAAACAAAACAAATGGAGCAACTGGAATCTCATTTTAATTTTTTTTTTCCAGTCTTAGGATGATTTTTGTGGCTCTTTCCCAAATCCCAATTCAACATTCTTTTTGAGTTCTAGACACCAGGATTTGTACTAGTGGTAATACCCGTGTCAGTGTGAAACACAGAGATAGCATAGCCCCATGTTTTGTTTACTCATTCATGGATTGTTTTGAGGTGAACTTCAAGAACAGAAACAGCTAAATAATTTTGTGTTCTTCAGCTTTTCTGTCTGTTTCTGAAAAAGTCTACTCATGGCCAGAATTTAAGGACTATGTGCTTCTGCAGCACGTTTCTACCTGGAGTTCTATCTCCTTCCAACACGTAGGAAACTGATCAGGTACACTCAGTGAGAAAATGGAATTGCAAAACAAGTCCTGCTCTCCTGTGCCGTGGCCAGTTGCAGCTTGTGCTCTGTTAAGGTGTGCAAGCTCTTAGGCAACAGCTGTTCACAGTGCCTGCATTGACCATGTCTGTGTACTTTTGGTTTTAAACTACATGAACTGTCCCTGCAGCAGAAAACCACGAGTCTCTGCTACCATGCAAAGTTCTCTCACGCTGCCGCTGTGGAACCATGAATTCTAAACTCTTTTGCACAGTGGAGCAAATTCCACCTAACTGGTGGAGGGATGACCTTCTGTAACCAAGAGCTTTGTGTTTAGCTGTTGTCCCTGGGCAGGGGTAGCTCAGCTCCCTCCCAGCACCTCTTAACCTGTCCCCTCTTCCTTTGTGGGAAACTTAATGCTGAAAATCTGGGTACTCATACTGGAGCCTTCACCAAAGTAGGCTTGAAAACCTGAGTCCTGAGGGCCCTAAACCCAGATAGTAATATATTTTTATAATAATAAAAGTTGGCTAGATTCAGCACATGATTTTAGAAAGCTCTAATTGTAAATTTTTTGGAGTCATGGGGAAAACAGCTCCTAACTGTTGCTCTGCTGAGCCAGCACACCACTGACATGGGGTCAGGGATTATTCTGAGGAATTCCATCTGCAGTTCCAAATTCTTAGTGAATTTTCTACTCCTTGGTGTAAGAGGGCAAATTTTCAGGTATCTTGAAGCTATGTTGTGTTTTATTGAAACGAGAACCTTTCACAGGTAACCTTAATTGATTAGTTCGTTTAGACAAATGAAAACTCATCTCATATGTGAAGGTACATTAACTTATTTGTTTCCTCTTCTAGAAAACTGAACTGAGAATTCATGACTATGCTTAAGGACTTCTAGAAGATGGCCCTGGAAAGCAAAGGAAGTCTGAATTCTCATAGAATCTCAGAATTTGGGATGATCTTCCTTATGTTACAGTAATATTTTGTACTACCTTTGAGCTAAACATTTAAGGACTAATATTATTGAAACTTGAATAATTCACAGCTCCTAGGTTACAAATAAATTTAATAATTCCATCCTCACAACCATATGAACAATAATTATTTTGGAATGTGCTTGTGGATGGGCCTTCAGTAATTACTGGCTTTGCTGATGTCAGTTGATGAAGAGAATAACATCTCTGTAAAAGAATAAGTCAAAAATGTGTAAAGCTGTCACTTTAACATTGAAATAATTTTACAGTCCCAAGATCCCTGCCTGTTTTTCCGCAGGGTTACATATTACCAGGTGAAAGCTCTAATAAACTATAAATTCAATGCATTGTAAGCTATTGGAAAAATACAATATAATTCTGAGGAATTCAACTTGTTATATTTGCTGCTAAACCAGTGTGGAGCAATTTCCATATAAATTGGTCAGAAATGAAGTTGAATCCTTCACTTATCCTGTAAAATTGTAAAGGAGATTTGGGAATTTGTATATATCCTGAAAGTTAGAGCCATTAATAAAAGGGGGACTGTCAAATACAAGTTTGGAAACTGTGTGTGGTACAAGGGATCTATGTAAAGAGGCTGCACCTTATCTTTTTAACTTTCATAATTGTATTCTTGTTGACAACAGCTTATTTTAACTGAAATGCATAGTTTAGGCACAAGGTGCTTTAAAATGAGATGAAAACTAGCTCTGTAAGTCTAGCTCTAAGCTTTTAAAAAGCTCAGTCCACTGTAAGTTTTCTGTTGGTAGTTTATTTTAAAATAAAGTAAGATTTAATCTATTGTGGATTTTCCCCAAGTCACATCATGAAACATATCAATTCTGGTATGTCTCTCTTATCCTTCTAGTTCTGCTCAAAAAAACCTTTTCAGCTAATTTTGGAGCTGATTTTTTTTTCCCCACAGAGTATTTATTAACCCATATACAGATAGAGGTACAATCTTGTGAAGTTTGCTTGACTAAAGCATGCTTTACACTTAATTTTAAATTAATATATAAGTTGTCTAAATTTCTGGAAAATGCAAATGCACTAAAATTAGATTTGACAGAAAACTTACAGTTTGCTATGAAGAATTATATCACAATATAATCCATGGTTAAGCTCTGAATTTCAGAAATTTCACCATTATTGATGTGCTTTCATTTTCCACCTGGACTACATCCTACAAATAATTTTTAAGGAAAGTTTTTTTGGTCCTTCCTGAAAATCTTTTATAGTTTGGAAAACATTTTTCATACAAGTTTTACTGTATAAAAATGTAATCACAGAATTTAATGTTGGTTTTACCAGAGAAATTTTAATCTTGTTTTTTAATTACATGCGGATTTTTTTTAGTTACTTCTCCCCTCTTCTGATTTTCTTACTGTAAAGCTGAATTAAAAAAATAAAATAGTTGTAACCTCTTTGAAGACTGCTGTAACAAGCAGATGGTTTTATGTGCCAGAGATGAGTTTTGGTATGAGATGTACTGAAAACTCAGGTTTGAACAAAGCTTATCCTGGAAGGGAAGTTCTGCTGGGACCTGAAGCCATTGTGCCTGAGCTTAAAATCCCTTTAAGTGATTGATTTCTTATCATAATGGATAGGAATCATACAGGAAGGATGCTTGAGCTTGAAGGTCACATGAAAACCCCAGCCTCCTGAAGCAGCATGTCTTCTGCCAGGACAAAAGACCCTGGAGTGCCTCCTCCAGCTCAGAACCGTGTCACCTGTAGGGGTCCAGCTCTTAGAGAGGGGCAGACATTCCTAAAGGCACTTAATTGTTAACTGGCCCCTGAAATAAATGTAGGCTTGTACTATCCTTGTTATTTATTCATGTCTCAATAAATCAATCCCTTAATACTTTGTATTTTATCTTGAACTTAATATTTACTAAATGCTGTACGCCAGATGCTGTGACTGTACAGAAGAGCCTGCTGGCTGTACCATGAAGAATCAGTCTCAACCTGAAAGTTGTAATACAGAACAACATCACTTGAGTAAAAATTCACTTCTAATTCAGAACTGGGCCTATCTCACACTCACCATAATTTGAACAGGTTCTGAGGTAGGTGGTATTTCAGCCAAAGGTAAGGAAAACTGATTTTTTTTATCATTTGCCCAGGTGGAAAGAGCCACAGCTTTGATGTGGAGGCAGTAGCAGAAGCAGATGGCTGGAGCTCAGACCTGGGCTACATAGTTTCAGCCTCTGCTCTCCTTCAGGAGGGCTGGGAGCCAAATCAGTTCTGCAATAGCACTAGAAAGGGCCAGACCCAGCCCAAAACTGCACTTGTGAAGCAAACATCAAGCTGGTTTCCTGCAGCAAATCAAACTTCACCTGAAAGGCAGAAGTTTGCTCGGTATCAAACCAGATTAGAGACATTCCACCCTCTCAGAGCTGCTCAGTTGAGAGCATGGAAGCAGAGTCAGGTCTAAGTGTGTGCATGGTGCAGCTGTTCCATCCTCAGGGCTCTGTTTCTTCTGGTCTGGTGTTGTGGCAGCACAGCATGTGCTGAGGAGGAGGAGCCACCATCGTTTCTTGACTTGTTCCAGTTATGCAGAGGAGGAGACTCCCACCCTGCACGAGTTACAGGCCCACTCAGGACTTTGCTCTTTTGCTGTTAAGTACACAAATGTAGTTGGTACTATAGATTGCAGGCACAGGCTAGCGAGTTATGAACTAACTGAAGGACATACACACCTGTACTAAAAAGTATTAGGTATTTCCTTACTTAAAATCACTGTCTTTGCTGAGGTAGTGGGAAGCAGTCAGGGTTTCTTTGTGTAAAAATTCATCTGCCACGCTCCCAGCAGGGGCAAAAGTAACACAGTTTAAAGAAAAACAATATGCAGAAGCAGCAGCACAACTGCTCTATTTTATTTCATATATTTACACAAAAGTAAAGTGAATTTTTGAAGAGTGAATTTTGAAGTAAGTGCGAAGTGAACTTTTGGAGAATGGAGTAGAGAAGAAAAGAATGCCTTTTATTGCCAGAGTAACCATGGGTAAACCCAGTCATGCTGAAACTGGAACCTCTGAGCTCCACAACACATGGCAGCATTTGAGCACCTTGGCCCCCAAGCATTGCCCCATGTGTAGGGGAGCCCAACAGCACATGAGGGCTGGGAATAACTGTCCAAGACTGCTGCTTCTGTATAACAAAATGCTACACTGATCTCTACAGCGGTTTTTAGATGGACTGTGCTAATGGCTGATAAACTGTCTCCCAAGATAACCTGGAAGCTACAGAATTTATATGTAGGTTATGCACATAAAGTTTAGGCCTTCAGGGAGCACCATGTAACAGCTGGAGTACTTGCCAAGTGGTATTCCACAGCTCCTCAGGATCAGAAACTTTTGCCAGCCTACACAATTATTTGTAGACCATTACTAATGAGAAGAAACTTTAAATCTCTTCCAGCTACTACATTATACCTTTTAAACTTTTACCTGTAGTATTTCAAGTCAAGCAACAGGTGGGGCAAAACCAGTGGGATTAAGAGTTGATAAGGAATTCCATTAGGAACAATAAAGCTAGGATTCACCTTTTTACAAAAGATAAAAACCCCACCAACCAAAATACCCCGCAACAAACAAAACCACATCACAAATCTTAACATCTGACATTCAACTCCATGTTTGCTATAACCAGGATAAATGCAAGATAATGAAGAGAACAGGGTTTTGCAATATCTTCAGGGCTAATTGGGCAAAATTTAAATTTTGGACAGCAGTGTAGTGGTAACTTTACAATAAATATTCAGATTTGTCAATTGGCCTATTTACTATTCTACAGATTTTATGTTTTTGTATTGTGTTAATCAACTGGCAGAAACCTCCCAATCTTCTTTTAGAATAAAATTTTTATAGAAGCTTACTTGACCCTTGTAGATTATTAAGAACTGATTTATTTCAAGGGATTAGAAAAGATTATATCAGTGCAAAAAGTTTCTTCCACCTTGATGGGAATGTGTTATACTGCCAAATAGGAACAGGTGTAACCATTTGTAAAGCACTGAAGACAAAGAGCTGTTGTGTTCAGTTTATATTATTTCTTCAACATGTAATCATAGATAATTCTTGTAAGACTTGCTTTCTTAAACCAGATTACTAGAAATGGAAGAATAAATTGCATGAAATACCAGTGATTAAGGTACCCTCCTACCCCAGTTTATATATTCTAACTGTACACAGGAAAATCACTAAAGAACTTCTCGTCACTTTCAGAGAATGTTGTCTACGAATACTGCTTCAGTAGTGCATTAATTTGTTTGCACCTTTTCCATGTAACAATTTCAGCGAGACTGAACAATTCAGAAGTTTTCTGAAACTGCAGTCCTCAGCAAAGGAGTGAGATTGACTGTATGTTTTGCAACTTGCCAAGATTCTGTTTCACAAATTTGAGCTATCACACCAAGACCTGGGATTGGTCATTCTGAGCTATTAAGAATCAGCTCTCTTTAGGTCTTTCTAGGAAACTTCCTTTTTCTTCACCATTGCCATTCCTTTCCCATCAACCTGAGGGGACTGCAGGAAGCCTGGCAGACACTGTTTGCTCAGAATTCCATCAATAAATCTTGTCTTCCAGGAAGCAGGGTAATGAAGGGACAACTTGTTACCGCTACAAAAAGGGTCAGTTCATGAAACCAAAAGCCACTTGGCAAAAATCAGTGGAAAAATGCTTGGCTTCTGGCACATGGCCTTGGCTGGCAACACCAGCTAGCACAAATGATCTTCATCTAACATGTATAAGCCTGAAAAATTAAAATCTTCTTTAAGTTAGAGATATCTGTGCAAGAAAAATACTGAAGATTATTTAAACAGGATTATCTACAAATAAACCTCTACAACCTAGCAGACACAAGTTTTGTATTGCATTTAAAGATAAATTTAAATATACTTCCCCCTAATTCGGGTTTATAATACAGAATATACACTTCTATCTTATGTTCTAGTCAAAACCCAGTCTCTGGCTGTGAGTTTACAGAACAGTCTGTTACTCTGCAATACATTACAGTCTTTAATATTTGGCAGCTTCAGTATGAATACTACTTGTTAGAAAACAGAAAAATCACCTGTCACTTGTCATCTGACACGAGTGAGCACATACACACTGGGCGTTTTCTATATAAAACCAGTAACTACTAAAATACATGTTCAGTCCAGCTTCCTACAGCCCAAGTGGCTACAATGCAACAATTTGAGCAGAGCAGTTGTTTAACAGACTTGCCCCAAGTATCCATTCCCTGCCCCATTTCTCCAAGAAAGGAAAAGAACCAGAGGAACTACTGCCAGTCTCACACGCCACTTCTAGCCAAGTTAACTTGGAACATCTTTGTATCTTCTTGTCCCTTCTTGGAAATAAGATAAACAGAACACAAGACTTTTCAATGCTGCATTAAGATTTCAATTTTCTACCTTGAATAGAAATGACCAGTTTTGCACAGTGGCTATATAGTCACACTGGTCAGAAAGGACTGCTCCCAACTCAGCCTGCCACCACACTGACCCACCAATAGGTTAGTTATTAATTAGATACAATTAGAATTCATTTATATCCTTTCCCTATTGTGTTTAGCTGGGAAATAATGCCACACTTCCTAACTGGAATAATTCATTGCTATTAAAAAGCCCCATTATTGCCAAGAGTTATTAGCTTCAAGAAACACAATGCTCTGGCCTCTTAGTAAGGTGCAGTGAGATAAAAAGTAGCACAAAGGCACTTGATACCAGTTTCATACAGTAGTTTCACTTTAGAATAAAGGAGGCTATAATAAAAATAGACTGGTAACTTGAAACACACTAAATTTGGCCAGGAAACTTAGCTAAGACCAAACTAGGGTTACAAGACAACCTGTAAGTGTGCAAAACCATGGAGAATGTTCACTTATCTTGATGCTATAAGCTAAATCCAGACACAGTCAGGTGCTGAGCATTGTTTCTAGCATCAAAGTAAGAGGTGTCAGTCTCATCATCCGGCTGAGGTATAAACGGCATAGTTTGGTTCTGGAGATTATCCCAGTCCACCCCTTGAAAGAGGGGGTGATGCTTCAGTTCTGAAACAGAAGTTCACATAAGCATTATAAACTTCCTTATGTCCAAGCCCCATAGTCACTTTGTTCCCTCATCTATAACTGTCAGTAGATTTGCTCTATATCCATTTTTAGAAGTTCATAGAAGTGCAAATTGCAATTGGGCTTTGATTACCCCCAACTTTAGTAGGATCAAACTGTTAGCATGAAAAGTAGCTGCCACCCCCATCCAGGGAATCTGTTCCACACAATGAACTGAGCCAAAAGCTGCATTAAAGCTGCTCTTATCCAGAAAGATTGAAATTAGAGAAGCACAGCATTACAACAATATAAATGGGATTTCCCAATACAAAAGGCTTCATGCTGTAGCAATAAAAGGGAGAACACACATTTTGGTGAGGCGAGAGAAGATGACAGTGATGGTAACTTAGGTACAACAACAAAAACTTGATGGTTGTCCTGAAAACTACTCATCCAACTTCGCTTCAGTGGACTATAAATTGGACAAAGAGGCCAGATACAGTTGTAAGTCTTGAGAAAGAATGAATTTCAAAGAAGCTCAGACAGATAACATAATGGTTTCTACCTATTTTAAATTTCAATTAGATTTCACTCTAAAATCCAGAAATAAAGACAATAACTTGTGTTTAATTAAAACACCTTCAAACTGCTTTTTGGGAAATACTAAAGTCACAGGATTTTCTGTTGAGATAATAATCTTCATTCATAATCTTGTGCCTTCTCTAATTTAATTTGGCTTGATTTCAGCATTCTAGCATTTAGTCTCTTTATGCATAAGCATTTGCATAGTAATTTCCTTCTCTAGTGATTTCTTGAGCAGATCTCAGAAGATTTCTTTCTCTATTTCCAAAATATCTCACTCTAAATTTCTTTCATGTTATCAACCTTTTAAAAATAAAACATAGTCAGTGTTAACAATAGCAAATGTTTAAGCCCTTCTACAAGGGAAAAAAAAAAGTAGACTTTGTATAGTATATATTGTCCAACTTACTAACCTTTCAGTCCAGCTCTCTTAGTAGTGTCAATTGTTAGAAGAATATCTATTGCATTTTGGGCATTGTCAGACAGCTTTTCTTCACCCTCAGGCCAGGGAATATCTACAGACAAAGATACAAATTAATTGGTAACTCAAACCATAAAACAGATGTTGGAAATACATACTTACCCTGATTACTGAAACAGATTACCTCTTTTCAAAATATTTTGGAAGACCTGTGTTGGAGTTTCATCATTAAAAGGTGGAATTCCAGTTAGAAACTCAAACAGACAAACTCCAAGGGCCCACCAGTCTACAGCAGAACCTGGTAAAATAAATCCACATCATTACACTTACACAAATGATACTTGCAAAGATTTGAAGACTAAACTGAGGAGTGTTTAAATTCTGCAAGCTTCTTGAAAATTATGAAGAGACAAAACAAGTTCTATTTAATATTAATGCAGATTAGAAATATATTAAAAGGCTTTTTAAAGGCACTCTGCTCCTTAATTTATTATAGGTAACACTGGGGTTTACTGATAAAACCAAGGGGGCTCTTAGTAACAATCTAATTATCAACTCCCATCACAGAGAATCTGGGAGCTGACTTCTTCAAGAGGTTGTTTTGTGATAAGAAACAGATGCCTCATGACTGCTCTAGAGCCTGGATGAATGCTCCATGTTGCCACCTGTGCCCTTCTCTTGGTTCTTCAAAAAAGTCTCCCAAACTACTGAATTTAATTTTCATTTGTCTAAATTATTGTGAACATCATGAAGACAGCTTGCAGAAACCAGCCAGCACACATGAAACTGGCATTACCTTCCACTACACTGAACTGACTGGGGCAATGTGTAGTTACTAGCTATCTCTACTTTGTTATTAAATGGTTCTGTTTTCCCACGTTCCAGGGGTTTGTTCTTTTCGCCAATCTCTAATTATTCTACATCAAAACAAGCAGGCAAAGCAATCCCAGGCACCGCTGCATGCATTCTAAGCTTTCTGCATCTTCAAGCCATGCCCACTCCACTGTATAAAGAATAGATGCCACAATTGCTGTTAAAAAAAAAAATCCTTGAAATAAGTCTAATTGTTCTTGGCTTTTTTGGCATATAAAAAAACCTAAGACACCTCCAAGAAAATGAATGTTTTTAGCCATTTCACAAAGACTACTGTTAAGTTTAGAAATGCTGAAAATCAAAGTGTTTAACCAGTAAACTAATAAATACACTTCTAGCAACTTTTAACAGCAGTAAGAGTGCCCCACCAAGCTAAGCACATCAAAGCAGTGAGTTCACATCCACTGTTGTTAGAGTACTTGAATGTTCAGTAAAATACTCCCAGCTCCAGTCAAAGTCTAATAAGATCACAACTCTGAACAATGTAATAACCTGGTTTCAGCAGCAATTTTTCCCACACAGAGTCTAACTAAAATTAGATTAACTCCCACCATATCCCTGCTAAACAGAACCCAAGGACAGCACGAAGCTGTGCCAGGGGAGGTTTAGGTGAGACACTAAGAAAAGCTTTTTCACCCAGAGGGTGGTTGGGCACTGGAACAGCTCCCCAGGGAAATGGTCACAGCACCAAGCCTGATGAGGGTTCAAGAAGCATCTGGACAATGCTCTCAGGCACAGGGTGTGACTCTTGGGGCTGCCCTGTGCAGGGCAGGAGTTGGACTCAATGATCCTTGTGGGTCCCATCCAACTTGGGATACTCTATGATTCTGTGATTTGAAGCAAGAAGCAGTAACACCAGGTCTTGAGCACCTGAGCCTTCTTCACCCATGAACAAAGTAAATCAGACTGACTGCAATAAAGTGAAAGGCAGCAATAAGAAAGTGTCTCTGGCTTTACCTCCTGTTACACGATTTAAAAATGCTGACTTTACTTCTGAAGTACATGCTTACATGTGTGATTTCTGATAGCTTAGTCACACTGATATTTCCTGACTCTGTGAGCATCACACATTTTTACATGGAGGTATATTGGACATGTTTTTCTACATAGAAACGTTCACCCGAGCAATGTTCTCAGAAATTGTGATCCAGTTATACTTTGACTGTTAAGTTATGCTGAACACTTCAGTTCTGCACAGAATATAGAAAACTCACCAGAGATCAGACTCCCTGCACATGAAAAGACAATGAAGTAAAAACATTACAATTATTGCCAAAAAACCCATAACAAATATGAACATTGAATATCAAGTATGATATGAAAGCATAGAAATGAAGATTTTCTTCTAAGGTAGTACTCCACAATAAAGAAAGATGGCAATGTTAAATCTAAGTCAGAAACAAAAATAGAATAGTTTGATAAGACAATTAATTTAGGATTGAAAGTACATTTACAAGCATCTCAACATGTGAAATATTTAGTGAGGGAAAATTTGGAGTTCCAAAAACCCTGGCTTTGCTGAAAGTAATGGGAGATTTGTAATTTTCTGACATAAACCCCAGACTCTGAAAGTTTTCACTGAAGTCCTGAAAACCCAGTAACAACAGAGAAATCACCTTGTCACCAAGTTTCACATTAAGTAGCACTGATTACATTTCCAAAATATTATCCAGTTTTAACATCTGCCAGATAGCCAGGAATCCTAAATGCAACTGCAAAACAACAACTACATATGTTTAGTATTTTCAGTTTTAACAGTTAAATTGTTAAATCTCTTCATGGAGTTTCAGTTAATTTATTAGCAGAATTTTATTGTTCCACAGGATAGTAATCACTACCTCTCAATTAAGGTCTCTCTCTCTCATATAATTTTCCCAAGACTAGTAGCTCTACAAAATAGTAATACACTTTTGACAGGGAAATAAAATGCAATTATACATCAACAACTGTATTAGAGATAGATACACTGCATTTATTTTCTGTTAATGGCTCTTGCAAGTTAGCAGAAAACCATTTCAGACTTTTTGTTAATCTCAGTGGATCTCAGAATCTGAGACAAAAATTTATGCCCTTCAAAGTTGCGCTGTTTTAGTATAGTCTTTTGAAAACAAACAAACAAAAAAACAAACCCAAAAAACAAACCAACCTCCAAAAATTTGACGGCTACTGCTGCACCCTTATATAGAAGATCCTGTCAGATGTCTGAAGTGTTTAATGAGGTCACTCAACTCAATAACTGACTTTAAGGCAACGTCATAAAATTGTCTGGCTTCACATAACACTTTAATATCAATAAACACAGAAGACATTCTAAAAATAATTGGAGGCTTAATCCTTTCACTCCAAAATTTCACTTTCCCCCTTTCCCATCCCAAAGAATCTTTAAGGACATTCAGGATGTCCAAGCTGTTACTCCTAAGACATGTACAAGTCTCAGGCTGCCAAAGCAGCTTCCATTGCTGATTGGCAACAAGCAAGACTGATGGACAACCAAAACCTCTGATTATGAGAAAGCAGTAAATGAATGGAAGGAGCAGCTGAAGCAAACACAGCCATCCACGATGGCAAAAGCTTAGCACTAGCTACTTTTGAAGAATTCCCAATCTTACTGTTTGAAGGGTTTACAGTTCTAGTGACATTTAGAAATGTAAAGATGTCACCTTCCAAGTACTGGCAGACGGCTGGTTTGTCTTACCATGAGGCTGTGTCAAAAGCAGCTCAGGTGCCAGGTAGTCTGGGGTCCCCAGGATGCGTTCACCTTCTACGGGGGCAGCTCCTCTTCTAACACTCTTTGGAGTCCTGTATGGTGTGCCAGCATCCCCTCGAAGAGGGGTCTTAAGATGGGACAAAGATTTCAGATATCAAACAAAACCAGCTCAGAAACTCCCATCTCCAGGTTTAGTCATGGATGTAATAATTGATACTTAAGTTCAAGTCAAGAACAAGTCACAAAACATTCCCTAAAAAGTATGTGCGAAATGTGCTTTCATTGCTTTATCTCAACAGTCTTGAAGCATAAAGATGCCTACTCTTTGAGAAACTTTTCCCTAAGTTCTTCCTCCAGTGTAACATCCACAGCAGTATCACTGTTTACATCAATCTTCGTAATAGGCTTTTAACTGGCACTTGACAGTATACATTACACCATCACTTCTACCAGGATAAAAAAAGAAAGCAGCAGGTACAGTGGCAGTTACCAGCAGCTGAACAGCATTTACAGACTGTCTTGAGAAGGGTGCAGGATAAAAAAAGAAAAAATAGTCAAAGATTTCCCATTACATTAGGAAACCTATAAGTGCTCACAGTAAATACCATACTGCACTAGAAGCAGAATGAGACAAAACAGCACAGGCTTTTTTTAATCAGTTCACTGTAACAGCAAAGATTTCTCAGAGATGGATATTCAATGTACGTTGAGCCAAAGGCAAACAGTGAACATAAAGCGACTGCTAAATTCTTACAGAAATCATAATTTTGGCCACACAAGTGCAGTAAATGAAACCCTGTCTGCAAAGGTCATTTTGAGACTACCTCAAACTACTCATGTTTTCCCTAAATTTACAACTGAAATAATTTCAGGTCCCTAATGTCCAATGCATGCACAAAGTTTCTACCTGTCTCCTTACCTACCTGATAGACCTGATATGGTCTTCCTTTCTGTAGTGGAGTGATAGCTGTTGGGTAAGAGCCACTGCAAGCAGGTGAAAGATCCATTACATCTAAGGAAGCCATGCTACATGGATCAGATACATTGGATATATTGATTGGACTATTATAACTCCGGAAAACAACAGCATTTTTTTTTAAGAGACTCAGTGCTTCCATCATCTTTTCTGAAGGAGAAGACACTGTGTCAAGATAAGTTTCTTCCCTGGGTTTCTGGTCATTATCCTTTTTCTGATGTAATGGCTTGAAGTCCTGGACTGTATGTGCCTCCTCTCTGATCTGTGAGGCATCTCGGGATTCTGGTGATGTTATTAGCATGGCTTCAGGTTTTGGTTCCTCAAAGGAGAGGTCTTTAACACTTTTGTCCAAATGTAAAAGCTGCTTTTCTAGATGGCTTTCTGTAACAGACACTTCAGGAAGTAAGTCAGAATCTGCACTGAAGACTCCTAAAGGTTTTTCATCGTCAGTGCCTAAAAAACTTGAGTTCATGTACTCCTTTTCATCATCCTTTCCGCAGTCTGCATCCAGATCACACATAAGATTTTTGGCTATAGTTGGAGTAAGCCGTCTTTCTACTGTTTCCTGGTTACTGATAAAATTCTTAACTTCTTCCTTGCTTTTGCAGGTGTCACATAGGCATCCATCATTACAAAGCATTAAGGATTGAATTTCTGTTGTCAAACCTGTCCCTCTGTTTGCTGGAAATTCTGAGATCTGACAGCCACGTTTATATTCTGCATTGCTTTTTTTAACATAGTTAAGTTCCTGACAAGGACTAGTGTCAACTGATTCAAAGCTTCTTTTCACACCTGGCTTTTCAAACATTTCTTCCTCTTTGACAGGCTCATTCTGCCTTGAAGGTGACTGTTGTAGACTGGAAGTCTCTGCTGTTTCATTAGTCACGTCTCTTTTATTTACAAAGACTTTTTCTTTCCAAATCTTATTTTCAGAAATACACTTTCTTACTACACCTTTCACATCCAGAGTGCTCACAGGAGTATCTGCTATATCCAAACGTTCATTTCCCAGCTTCTGCCTACTGCCAGAATCATTGCTGACAATGGGAGAAATGGCAGACTCAAGTTCTTTTTTCTTTAAAACTTCAATACCTTTGCTATTTGGCAACATAACATTTGAAAGGAGAGCTGACCCACTGTTACTGCTTTTGCATGTTGTAGAACAAGGTTCATCTTCACTTTGCTGTAAAGGAGCACATTAAGTTTTGAGTATCAAGAAAAATACAATTACAGCACTGTAGAAATGTTTTATTTTAAATACTTTACTACAAGCTCCATAATGAAATGCAGATTTGCAAGCATTACTCATTCTTTCTAACTACTACTAGTGAAAAACCATACTTCAAAATACAAAAGAAGTCAAAACCAAATTAAGGGTAACTTGATGATTTGGCTTCTTTTAAGAACATAAAATAAGCTTGCTAGAATACAGTAGAAAATGCTGTATTTTTAAATGCCTAAGGATGAAACAATAGAGCAATTGAAGCTGTATTTATGATTTTATGTTAAGAAGTTAAGCTACGGAAGTTTTCAGTTTCCAAGAAAGTCCAAAGGAAAGCACCCCATCATACTACCCTGTGGTATATTACATGTCAGAGATGACAACAGGAAAATCTGATATTACTCATATTTTGATAGCACAACACTAAAACCAAGGCCTAAGAAACAGATAGATACAGAATAATAAATTGTTTTAAATGTAAGTTGTTCTGTATGCTCTAAATAGGAATCACGGCAAGGAACTACATAGCACAGCAGCGTTTTCTTTTAGGTCTGTGTTTGTGCAGAATTTCATTAAGAGTTTAAAACAGGATAAAATATTTTAGGAAAAAATATTATCAGCTATAATTATTGGTGTTAGGTTAGTTGACACAAAACCCTTCAGTAATAAAAACATTACACTCTCTCAAGTTTAACAGCTAGTAGAAGTTTGAACTGTATTTTGTTTATTATTTTCCCAAGTTCCATCTTTTAAAGAAATTCTTTCGTCTGCAATGCTGAGCAAATAAAGCTACAGGGAGAAATTCAGCTTCCAAATAGCCACTGCTCCCAACAATGCCCACTTGTGCAGGATAGGGCTAAACCAGTGATAGTCAGTGAAGCCTTCTCTTTCACTCCTTTGCTGCAGGCTCAATAGCGTTTGCTTTTCCTGTTATATTGTACAGGACTAATATTTGTTCAAAGAAAAAGGTTATATCAGTTTGATCCAAAACCCTCCTCAACAGGAATCACAACCCCTGCTCCTTCTACTCAAGGAAACTTTCTCAACATTTGAAATAACTGAGGCAAGTAAGTAAGTAGAAGACGTTTGCAACACTGCATACACAAGTACAAACCAATTTCAATTTAGAGTGGGAAGATGAAACCATCCTGACCTTTACATCCTTCTCCCACTTGGGGCTGCTGCAGTTTTCTGATTCCACACTGGACAGGTATGTGTGAGACTGACTACTGGCACTGGAGGTACCAAACCTTTTCCTTGACTGAAGCAGAGTAGGAGTTAAACTTCTCGCTGGCATCACAGGTGTTAATTGAGGATTATCCAGATCTTAAGAGAAAAAAAAAAAATTCAAATGTTGATACAAACAGGCAACATATACTGACTGACTTCACACTACGTTAAGCTTTCACATCAAAGGAAGCTATGGAAAGCTATGTGTGACAACAACTTCTCTTGTCATCTTTCCTGCATAGTCAATTCACGCATTTTTTGAATTAGGGAGTTGCCAAGAATGTAAAAGCAGTATAAACACTAGCAGCATAGTTGCCTTCTTTCTCATTTCAGGTTAGAAATGAGAAAGCAACAAGATAAGACAATTTAAATGAAAACATACATTGCTATATTACACAATTTTCAGTGAAGATATGTCAAGAACTGACACTATTTCTGTAAAATGTTAAGGGGTAATTTTGAATTCAGGGGTCATGATTTGAAACAATCCAGCCAAACAAAACCACTTTAGAAGATGACCTAGGTAGTGTAGGTGAACGTATGTCATATGTAAAGTACTGGAGGAATGGTGGACAGCAAGAAACTGACAAACTCACACTTTTTATGAAGTGGGTCCGAACTACTCATATAAAATTAAAAGACCACAACCTTACAGCCAGAGTATTCCTCAGCACAAGGCCTGGTATACTCACGTGTTTTGAACAATTTAGTTGAAAGAGGGGTATTTTCCTTTTGGGCCATAGGCACAGGAGAAACCACTCCATGCAGACTGTCAGATGACTGACTTGAATTGTGCCCCGGCACTTTCATTCCAACAGGAGGAGTATACTAACAAGCAGAAAGAAGCATAGTTAAAAGTTAATGGAGTCTGAACAAATTCTCGATCCAGGACTGAGAGTGTAACTTCACCCATTCTTTATTATGTTTGCACTGGAGCTTGGCCATGCCCATTTATACATCAGCAATTCAAAATACAGTCCAAGCGAATCACTTCAGAACTTCAAAGTACTCTAAACATATCGTAAGTCATTCCAACAGCTGGCAGAAGAGATGCAAGAATAGCCTTATCATGCCAATTATTGAACTTAAGATAGTACATAAACTAAAAGGATGAAGTACTTCAAAGACAGTGAAAATTACTTACAAAGCCCAGTGAACTGATAAGAGACAACAATTGTCCTGGAGTACGTGAGTAGTCTTGTTTTGGCTTTGCCATTGATGGGGTAGTAAGGATATCTATCATATTTATCTCTATACAGAAAAAACCCAAAATCAAATAGGTCAGGTTTTCATTTTGATAATAAACAAAGGCAAAGTTGCAGACATTTACTTAAGTTTCCTGAAGAGGAAGAAAAAATTTAGTCACATACTCAACAAATATACAAATGAAGCCACCAAGCCAAACTGAAGACTTACCTGTACATTCTTACTCAACCCAAGCTGTTTCTTCCTATACATCCATAAATTTATACATACAGAAGTTGCAGAAGTCCAATTTCTTTTCCAACATAGCACTACATTTTCTAATTTGATATCAGCTTTGTTTTTTAGGCAGCAATTCCAGCTTATGGCTTGTAGAATAGGATACTATATTTGATTCCAAACCTGCCACCTCTCCAAAAGACATCCCAAAAAAGCTACAGAAGAATTTTTTATAGGTGAAAGTTCAACCTTAGATACCTTTTTTTTTGCTCACTAGCGGTAAGTAGCTTTAAAGCTTCCATATAATGTTCAGCTAGACAGAATAACCTATCCCATTAGAATATCAGTTAAAGCAGTATATCATAAAAAATACAGAATATTTAGGATTTTCCTTTATATTCTTAAAACCATGAATCAAACTCTATAGACAAATCGGAATTTCTACATTCCTTTAACTAAATAAAAAGGATGTACCCTCCAGCAGCTGTCTCAAAAACCGTAAACTGGTGCTTTGCAGCATAAGTTTGGATGATCTGGCTAAGGAGGTACAAACGAGCACAGAAATTGGCTATTCACCTTAAGACCTGCAGCCTGTGCCCGACAGTCATGACTATTCAGCTATATTTTCTGCTGCTTGAAAAGAGAACGTTCACATGCCAAAGCACTGATCTACTATTCTGTTATGGACTTAGCACCTCCCCCTGTCCCTCATACTAATGTCTGGAATTTCCCAGTTAATTTATTGGAAATTAATATATACAAGGACTGAGAGACACGCACTGAAGGGCAGAAGCAGTCAGAGAAACAGGAACCATCCAGAATTACTCATTTACCCATTGAAATCTCCTAGTGGACTTCAGAAAACTTTGAAATTCATATCCCTCCAAAGAAAGAGCTCTAGATCATATTTCATACACCCTTGTCCCAAAGAATAAATATTTTACCTTCCATACTGCAATGCAAAGAGCAGAACCCTTACTAGCACATAGCTAATCAGTACTTACCTATTAGAAATCAGGTATTACTCCAGCATTTGCACTTATTCAGTCGAAAGCTGCCCTCTACAGGGATGCAAAGCATTCAAGAATACGGAAATGTGATGCAAAAATACATTTTAATACAATTGAAAGGACAGAGACAACTCTTACCTCTGTTCAGAGTAACTCTGGAAAGCCCAAAATCTGTCAATTTTATATGTCCCTGATTAGAAATGAGCATATTGTCTGGCTTCAAATCTCTGAAAATGTGAATATAGTTGAAGTCAGCAAAAAGAGCACTGAGCAAAACTAAAAGTTAACTGACCAGAAGCACTCAATACAAATCATTGGTTAGAGCTGTTTCACAGTAACATCTCTTAGCCAGCAGAAGATTCCAGTTTGTGGAACACACCAAAAGAATTAAATATATTTAGCACTAAATATGGCACAAACATCTCAGGCTTTGTAAAAACCAGCATGCATGTCAAGAGTTGCATATTTTGTGTTTCAGCAGGCTCAACAAGTATCCTTCACAAATACCACCATCATAACATTTACTAATGTGCAGCTCCTACAGGTGACAAGCAAACCTCTAGTAAAAGTTTTCATGCGTGTTCTCTGTAGCCCTGCTGAACGCAAAAAGAACTCTCACTATGGGGGAGCATTAGGGTAGTCAGCGTCCCTTTGTCCTACAGGCACGTGTGCAGTACCCAGAGGGTTCCTGAACCATCACAGCTGCTAATACACCACTGCACTGGGAAAGAGCTGGCAAGGGAAAACACACACGGACAGATTTGACTTTAGCCATTGTTTCACAACATTGCTGCAGTGTACAAGTGCAAAAAGAGCTTCCAGGAGCTCTAGCAAATGAGGTACCTGTGGTAGCTGCCACAATGAAATGGTGATGGTTATGTGTTAGAGTGAATAAATAAAAAACCCAAATTACCAAATACTTATTTGTTAGAAAAAAAAAATTTCACCTGTGGATTATTCCATGCCTATGAAGATAGTCAAGAGCCAATGCTGCTTCAGAAATATACTTAACAGCCATTTCTTCATCAAAATATCCATAAATATGGAGAAGAGATTTGACATCTCCACCAATAAGGTACTCCATCACCTGTCATTCAAGCATTTTAAATTTTAAATTTAAAACACACTTCAAAATTGCAAGTAGAATACAAAATAACTTTCATCCCTAGAAAAATATGATTTCAAGGAGCAGAAGCAGACAGAAGTACCTTTGTGCAAACCTCATTTCCCACACAATACTTTTCACCTGGGTAAAATAATTAAAGTTTCAAATAACAGCGGACATGAAACATTTTCTTTCTGTAGACCATTTGCTTATTTTATTTGCCTAGATAACTCTTAGAAGCTAATTAAAAAGCTGGCTACAGCTATTTGAGAGCTGACTACAGCAAAAATTCTATATTATATATATTTCTATATTAAATATTATGTATTTTAACTTATATTTATCTTATATTTATATCAATACATTAATCTATATTTAATTTAATATTGCACATTTCTATATTACAGAAAATTAAATGCAAAGTACTCCTGTGAAACTCAAGGCCTGAAGCCAAAGACCACCTGTTCTATACAAATAAAAGTATCTCAATATTTTATCTTGCAATCACTTATACACAATATTAAATTCAGACCTGAACTTTGTGAAATAAGTACAGATTGTCAAAAGCACAGTGAGAGCTACTGTGCATTTAAGACACATGAAAAAGAGCGTAAAAAGAATACACACACCCAATAACCATTATGCAGACATATTATGATGGCCCATGTCATATTCAAAATAAAATAAAAGTCAGCAGGACTTTTGAAACTCACTCTTTTGATACCAAGAATGCATTTATGGGGTTTTGGTCAGGAAATCTCACCAGTACTTATATTCCCATATCCAATATTATTCCATATATATATACATACACACACACAGAGACATGATTCTAGCATCTCCTTTACAATTCCTCCACCCTGAAGTCCTCTACTCCATGCATCATTTCAGAGATTCCAGAAAAAGAAGCCTTTGTTTACACTCAAAATGCATTGTAGGAGTGCATAGCAACCTTATCTCAGAATTTCATCAAGCCATTCGCTGTGTGTGCTGACAGCAATCCACACAAATTGTGCCAGACCCTTTGCAGACAGTCTGAATCCTTATGTGGAGGCAGTATATAAACCCCTACACAAGTCCTGCTGTGCTCCACAGTGCTCTGTGTGGACCAATGCTTAGTTCTGCCACTCAGTTACCATCTTGTCATGTAGGCCAACAACCATAACAAAATTTGACCGCAGGCAATAAATCAAATAGATTTCCTTTAAGTGAGCCATGGAGTACCTTTCAGTCACTTGGATTCTGCTTGAACAGAATAGTTTCTTGTCTTCCCTAAGATTGCTACATATTTCTAAGACAGAGTAGCTATTAGAAAATCTTCTCCTGTAACAGAGGGGAACATGGGCAGAAAGAGCCCAAAGATACCAGAAGCAGATAAATATTTCACTTGTTCAACCACTCTGAGAAAGATGTAAAAGCGACTAAGGAATACTATTACAAAAATGTTTTAACATACCACTACAGTTCACACTCAATTTTCAAGACTACCATAAAACACCACAGCCATTTTTTTACTCACTAAATAGATGTTGTTTGCTGATTGAAGTGAGTAGTATAAGTGCACAATGAAAGGACTTTTACTGAGAGCTAATGCATCCCTCTCTGCCTGCACCTGGTGAACCATATTCTTGTTGATCATGTCTGCTTTTTTCATCACCTGAAAAACAAAACAGAGTACACAAATGCTTTAACCTTAAAATGCTCATGATAAAATCATGTAGAGACATATAGCTCTGCAGAGCAACGCCTATTTTGCATTACTATTTTTACATTTCCTATTCTTTGTGTACTATGCAGCTTGTTATGATCCTTTTAATCACAAACTCAAGTTTGCACAAGTAATTGGCGAAGTCCCTACTAAGAACAAGCTTAGATTTTAGTCCTTGGGGCAACAACATAGAAAATGTTTTTTTTATAATTTATTCTCGTCTTGCCTCTCAGAGGCGGTGCTTTCGTCCCTGGGCAGGCGCAGCAGCCAGCTGAGGGGGCTCAGTTATGGCAACTGTTTACAATCGAGAAGCCAACAGCGCTCTAGCGCTTGGGAAGGTTTTTGTCGTTATTTCCTCTTATTTGAAGTACTTATAAAAGCAGCTGTCGCTGTCAGAGGTCCCCTGACCAAGCCCTCCAGGACTTCAGCGAGGGGAGAGCGGGGCACGGCCGTGCTGACAGCGCGTCCCGGGGCACCGGGTGTGCCCGAGCGGCGGCCGCTCCCCGAGAGCTCATGTCGGGGCCACACCTCCCCGTCCCCTCGGGGCGCCCCTTTCCCGCACGGGGGCTACTCGGGAGCGGAGGCGGCAGCGCCGCGGCCCCGGCGACCCCTCACCTTCACTGCATAGAGCCGGCCCGCCTTGCGGCCCAGGTACACCTTCCCGAAGGCGCCGCGGCTGATGGGCTTCACGATGGTGAACTCCTCGATGGAGGGGGGGCGGGGCACCTCGACGCGCCTTGGGCCGGCGGCTGTGGCGGCGCCGGGGCCATCAGCATCGCCCCGCTCTCCCCCGGGCCGCTCCAGAGCCATGGCACACCCGGGCCCGGGCCCGCCGCGATTCAAAGCGGCCCCGCCCCGCCCCGCCCCGCCCGCGCCGTCACCAACGGGCAGCGGGCGTTCTCGCGAGACCTCGCGCGGCGGCCGCGGGAGGCGCTGGCCATGGCGGAGCTCGTAGTCAAAGGCCGCCCGCCCCTGTGCGTCCTGTGCCGCGCTCAGAACATGCCCGTGACACAGCACCGCACCTCTGGGCTGGCTGACCGCAGCTCATGTGGTCATCTAGGTGTCCTGTTTGGCTCTAGGTTGTAACTTGCTACGAGCAGGTACTGTTCCCGTATTCCCATGGGAGGCTTCAAGGTGTAGGCATTCAACGGAGCTTGTCGTGAGATATTGATGAAGTGGAAGATAATACTTATATAGAAGGAAATAGCTGCCTTTGGGCCCGCGTTATCATCTTCTCATATGCTTCACTCACATTTAAGTTCAAGAAACATTTGGACAACACTGGGGCACATGGTGTGATTGTTGTGGTGTCCTGTGCAGGGACAGGAGTTGGACTCGATGATCCCGATGGGTCCCTTCCAACTCAAGAATAATCCATCTTTCTATAATTTTCTCACACTTGCATACATGATAGTGCCGAGACCTGTGTCCAAATGGTACAGCCAGGAGGGCTTGTGTGCCAGAGAACACGCCCTGTCCAGTTACCGCCATTGCTGTTCATCCCTTACTGTCTCTTGGCGTTGTCTGGCTTGGTGATGGCAAACTGCTCCCTGGGTGGGTCTATACTGATCAGGAGTTAGATTAATGCAATCTGTTGCTTCCCACCAACTCTTGATTACTTCATCTGCTATTTATCTTAAGCAGGGTTGTTCTGCAATTTGTTTCCTTGTTTTGGGAATCTCCATGGCTACATTCTGCCTCCCTCTTGTGACAGCAGGGGCAGGAATGGCATTTACAGCGTACTCTGACCTAGCTGCCATCCTCCTGTTGCCACAGCACAGGCCTTCTGCTCTGTTTACACTGCACAGCCCTCAGTGCTTACCAGTTTTACTGCTCTCAGCTGTGTTCTAGGTCACCTTTTTAACCCTTGCCTTACTGCTTTTATGTTGCTTTCACATATATATTGCCGTTCATGTTTCATTCACACCGATCTTAATTGTTCTGTGCACCAGCAAAGAGCTATCGCTGCAGAGGTCAGCGCAGAACAGTGGGTCTCCTTTCACACAGCCGATAAGTCATTAGGGCCTTGTTTTGCTCCAAGATACATCACTCATAATCTGACCCTGCTCAGAGATGCCTTGCTTGTACATGTGAAGGAGAGCTGCTGTCCCCCAGATCCCAGCAGTACATGCAATTTAATGAGCAAATATAGAAAACATGTTTTAAATTAGCTTTGTAATGGTATTAAATACAATGTATCATTGTCTGCATTTGTCATTTAACTCTGCAATGTTAGTTTAGGTGTGTCTCACGGGGGCAATGCCGGTGGAAAAACCCAACTGAGAGAAGTGGGAGTTGCTTCTTGTGCTGGCATCCAGTGCAGACATCAGGTTATGCCAGCAATGATACTGCATCAGGAGCGTGTATTCCACTACAGCCTGAGCTCACTGGAGGGAGGGTAACGCCTTCACTCCCTTCCTTCGGGGCAGCATGAACCGTTGTACATTTACGTGGAAAACTGCTTCATGGGGTGGATCCAAGTAAATGTTCATCACCTTTTAGGGTTTTTTGCTGTTGTTAGGTGAGGTTTCTGCCAAATCAGCAAGCTAAGCTACATGACTTTGATCACGAGAGTGCTAGTGGAAAACAGAAGAGATGTACACAGAGGCAGGGGGAGGCAGCACTGGGGCTGCACTCATCCAGAGCAGTGTGAGTTGGTGGGGGGTAGCACTTTCAGTGAAGAGCAGTGGTCAGGTGAAAGAAAGAAAACACTAATAAACCCCAAGATAACTGGCTTTACAGAAGTCCAGATAAATTACATCTGTAGCCCTTCCCTTATTCACTTACATAGTTACTCCATCATAGGAGGCCACTAGCTTGGTCAGAGAGGATTTTCCCCTGGTGAAGCTGTGCTGGCTGTCTCAAAGCACCTCCCTATCCTCCATTGCTTTAGAAACATCATACACTTGGCTAATCTTTTGTTTTAAGGAAAAGCAAAGACAATCCCAAGACAAACGGGCTGTCCGGATAAGAGCCACGGGGAGTGAAGTCAGGACTGAGGAGTAACTGCGAAAATGAAATTCTGGCAGTGGGAGACCCTGACCACCAACTCACTGACCACATACTCAAAACGGACCCCAGACTTAAATGGAAGGAAGAACTGCACCTGCAGACTGATTAGCATGAGAAGTGAGATCTGTAGCTACCAAACAGGGGGTTGAACTAATTAACCTTAGACTTATGTAATTTGTAACTAATGAATGCTGATGCCTGTGTTAAAATGTATAGTGTCAAGTTTTGATGATTGGTGAGCCAGCCTTTCGTGGGTTACCACCTATGTCCGTACTTCGTGCAAACTACAATAAAAACTGGAAATTCCTACCCTGGGTGTGTGAACTAGGGCTGCGCGCCGGTTAACGAGCCCGCGGTCGGGAAAACACCCGGGGGCGATGACGCCGAGCAGGGGCAGGTCCCTCTGGCAGCAGCACCGTCCCCGGCTGAGAGCGGGCCCTCCGCGGAGCCCTGCCCGGACACCCCCGGCCCCGGCTGCGCCCGCTCCCCGCCTCCACCTCCGCCTCGAGGCGGCGGCTGCGCGGAGCAGCGGCAGCGGCGGCCCGGAAGCTCTTTCGGCTCCTGCCGCTTCCGGGGCGGCTCGGCCCGGTCAGCGCGGCCGCGGGGCGGACATTTCCCGGAGCGGAGCCGCGGGGCCTCCTCAGCCGCCGGCGGCCACAGCGGGCGGGCTCCTGCGGCTGGGCTGGGAGGCGGGAGAGGCGCCTGTGGCCTCCGCTGGGACGATGTTTTCCTTCTCCACCGTGCAGCCCCAGGTGAGGGGATGGCGGGACGCTCCGGCCCGGTGCGGTGCGCGGATCGCCGCGCCCCGGGCCCGCTCTCCGGTGGGGGCTCGTTCTGTGTCCGGGCGGAGGCGCTCGGAAGGCCCGGGGGTTGCGGGCCGCGACGGGAGGAGCCGAGATGCCGCCTGCCACGTTCCCGGGGCTTTGGGCGTGAGCGGGGCCGCAGCGGGGAGAGGAGCGGGTGGGGGCTACGGCGGCCTGGGGTCCGCATCGAGGAAAAAAAGTACATAAATGTAAGAGAGAGGAAGGTACAATAAAAGCTTGTAAAGAGTAAAAGCATTCTGAAACGATGAAATAACCTTCGATGGCGCTTTTTAGTATGTGTTTTTGTAGCAGAAGGAAAGGGTGGTGATGTGTGTTACTACAGTTAAATTGTGCTGTTAATTTTAACGGGTTGTTGAGGAAGCCAAAAGGAAATGACTTAGAAGCGTTAGCGGAGGGGAAGTCGTCGGTAATTTGTTACATCGAACAGTCCGAACGCAATCGGGAAGGCCTCGTTAATTAGATAATGAGTCTGATAGGACTGGTGAGTTTTATGGACTCTGATCTGAACCAGTGGTTTTGGTTTTATTTTTAAGTTTTGTGTTAGTGCGTGATAGTCTTATTCCACAAGAGAATTTGTCTGTTCTTTCCAGATGTGGAGAATGTGTTTATAGCTTTTATTAGAGTAGTGAAATGGAAGAATTTGTATGTTTCTAGGAATGTGTCATTTCACCAGAGTGGGAAATGCAGACGGAAAGTTCGGTTAGTGGTTGGGATGTTGGCTTTGACCTCTAGAGGCTTTATGGTTTTACCACAAACTCTAATTATAACTTTGGACAATTAATTATGAGGTAGTTTTCATGTCTCACAGCATTGTCTCTTTTGATCGTCTCTCGAGTCCACACAGAGATGGAGGTCCTTGCAGAACGACATTCATAGACATAATGAAGCTGCAATCAGGGATCATTCCAGCAGCCAGAGTTGTGTCCCAGCTCCTTCCTAGTGACGTGTACTGAGACTGAGGAGTTTCAGAACTGGTGGAGTTGTTTGTACCTTGTATTCACAAGAGATGTAGTCATGTGTTAAGAGGAGGAGCCCTGATACGTGGTGCACCTGGGCTTTTGTACTGATTCATGAGGTGGAGTTGGCTGAATACTGCTGAACTGCAGATTTGACTGTGTGCTTTGCATAGTTTCATTTTGATCCTTAAGTTGAAAGTGGGATCCCAAGGAAGAAAACATAAAGGCAACATTTGGGAATAGCTTTTAATAATGCAGGAAAAAATATAGATAGTTCAAGTTATAAAAGTATTGCTTTAGAGATGAAAATATGATTTTCTAATCTGTTATACATCCTTTAGCTTTCTTTTTTTTCTCTTGAAAAAGGGGTATCAGCTAACACTGTAGCGTTTAAGAACGTGGTTTATAATTAAGTCCTCAGTTAAAAGGCAATGTACAAGATACACAATTATAAGTCAGCGTTTGTAATAGAAGTATGTTTAAATAATTCAAACAAGCTTAAGTCTTTATCTGATTTTTTTTTCCAGGCTACTGTTCCTCTGAGTCACCTTATCAATGCCTTTCATTCACCAAAAAGCTCCACAACTTCTGCCAGCAAAGCGTCCATACAGCCTGTCCAAAGGGACAGCTCCCCAGAGCATGATCCTCAGAAGAGTGAGGTACTAAAAACTTTTTCAAAAAGTGATGGTTTGGGTTTAACTAAATTAAATCTGAATAATATCAGTGGGAGTGACTGTAATATTTAGCGGGTCTATAAAATAATGTGATGGGACTAAACAAAACAGGATGTTTTTCTTTCAACTCATTTCTTACAGGCTTTGTAACTAAGCACATTTTTGGGAGGAGAATCATGGAATCTCTCAATAACTGCAGAACAGTGGAAATCAGCATGGGTTGTACTACTCATCGCTGTGTTGTGATTCCATTGTTGGGTTTTTTTGTTTGGTTGGTTTGTTGGGTTGTTTTTTTTTTTTAATCTGTATTTGCTTCTGGTGCTACTGGGAATTTTTTTTCCCTAAGGTAATCTTACATAAATTTTGAACATTTATTTGTATTTTTCAGTCTGTACTTAAAAATTTAAGAGATCTGGGATTGTCTGATTTGAAAGCTAGCCAGTTCAGAGAGTTGGTGAACAGGCTGCTTCCTGGCTACTGTACAGAAAGCAAAGTCTCCTCACAGTGGCACACATCGTACATCTCTGCTCAGTCCTTCTTTGAAAATAAGCATGGTATGTTTGAGTGAAATGTTTATGAGAGTTGGTGAGAGTTAAATTATAAAGGTGAATACAGTTATTCTTCAGTTTAATCTCTTGTGCTGTAGATAATTTGTAGTTAAACGTATTTAATAAAAATAGTATTAATGTATTTTTTTTAAATATATATTGTCTCTAGAATGGTGCTTTTGAAACTTGGGAAATTTAGAAAATTCAACAAATGGTTTCTTCAGATTTCAAGTTGGTTGCTGTTAAACTTTCCAAAACTCAGCTGTAGTACAAGTGCATTTCTCTTAATAATGAGCCTGAGCTGTGAATTTTTCCACCAGTTTGTTTCACCGAGACATTTGATTTTGCTAATCTGCTTATGTCACAGACATGTCCAGTTTACATTGTTATTAATTTTTTGCTTGAAGCAATGTTATACAAAGATACTAATTAGAAAGGAGTTCAAGGTGGCAAGCTGTTGACAGTCCATGTAGAGTATTTCATTGCTGAAATAAACAAGAGTGGTTCCGTGCAGGTAAAGATGTTCTGTTGGAATTAGTCTAAAATGCAGGAAGTAAGACCATTGTAAATGCTTAAGAATGTATTAGAAAAAGAAGTATATAGCTGGCATTTGAGATACTGCCTATATAGTATTGCAGTAGAAAGAGTGTTAAGAATAATATTGCAGGGCTGCTATTAGAGAAAAAAAATTAAATTGCATTGTGTTGTGAGATACAAAAAAAATAGCTCAGTGATAATTGCCTGAAACTGAACAAAATAGTTATAAATGCTTCAAAGCTTTGATAGATGTTCTGTAATTTGTTTAATTAAAGATGCCTGGAGGACTGTAGTAAAATAGAATTAATATTTAAGAAACTAAAAAACCAAACTGTGCAAGAAGTAATGTTGAGTTGCCATTTAAGATAGAGTGTATTTACACTTTGTTGCATCTTTTGCAGGTTTTGTGGATGTTTTCAGTGCTTTACGTTCATCTTGTTTGTACAGACAACATCCTAATCCCCTCCAAAATTTCTGTTCAGATGTTCGGTGTTGGCCAGGTAAAAAGCAATAAACTACACTGGTTTTAATCTCTATATCTGGAAAAGTATTTTTGCATTTGTTGTAGAATAGGAAATACCAATAAGCTTCCAGGAGAAACTTATGTCGATATTAACACTTTCAATCATGAAGTTATTTTTGCATCTGAGTAGTATGTTTCCAGAATTTAGTAAACGCCATGTTTTTCCAAGATATCAGTATTTGTGGATCATGTTCTCGAAAGACCATAGATGAACTGACTATTTTTGAATCAATAAAAATGTTGAATTCAGTACTCATCCAGTTGAATTTTCTGAGGGGTTTGGTGACTGGCAGCATTAGTGAAAACATAATCAAGAGTTCAGGAAGTTCATGTACTGTCCTCAGTTCAGTTCTTCTGATGCTACATCTGTGTATATCGATGTTTGTATCCTGTGGTGAAGAGAAATGCTGACAACATGGAGATAGCCCAGTGATGGGTCACAAGGAAGGATGCAGAGTTTTAAACATTTAATATAGGGGGGAAGCTGAAGGATCTGAAGTTTTAGTTAGCAGAAAAGAAGGCAAGGAGTGATCCAATTGCTATTGGAGCCATATCAGTTCCCCTTCTCACTTCAAAGAAGAGGCAACTGTCCCAAGCAAAAGCAAATAAAACCTGTTTCAAAATTTTCATAATGAGAATGGCTAAATTCTGAAACAGATTGTCTGGAGAAGCTGGGTTATCTTAATTCTTGGAGACATTCAAAACTGAGCTGAACAAGGTCCAGAGCTGCCTGATCAAATGTTAGACCTTTTTTGAGCAGGGCTCGAAGGTCAGCTGCAGAAGTTCTTTTTATCTGGTGCTGTTCCAGAATAACAAAAAGCTTAGTGAAAACAATATAATTGATTGGCATGGGTGTTTATTTTAAAACATAGTAGTGAAAGAAGATAATATTCTTAGGTGGTGGTAAAATGTCCATCACAAGGTTCCTGATATTGTAGGAGATGCCTTAGAGTGCTGTAAGCTCACTGTGATTAAATGGTCTCATTTCTTTTGTCACTTTCGAAGTTAACAGCACACTGAAGCCATTCTGGATCTCCTCAGGGCACCTTATCAACAGAGCTTTTAGACAAAACATTATTCCTATCCTTCTGGATTTGCTTCTGAATGTTTCATGTTTGTCAGCCTGCCTGGATTTAATAGTCTGAATATCTCCTGTTCCCCGAGTTGGTCAATTAGCTATAATTTACAGCATAAACGCCTGATTATTTTAACGTAGAATTTTATGTGAAACAGAAGTTTGTGTGCGGGGTCAGACTACAAATAGGATTTGTGATCACATAACTATCCATTTACAGTACAGTAGATGTGTTAGGAAGATTATATTGTATATTCTTTCATATAACAGTTTCTGAAATTTCTTAAGGCTTTTTTTTTTGTAGTGGTAGTAATGATTAGTTTTTAACTTTTGTTTTTTCTTACTACTTAAAGTTTACATACAGTCACGGAACTTTAAGACTTTGAGATCAAGAGCAAGACGTCTGCAGTCAACATCTGATCAATTCACAGAAACAAAAAGTTCACTTTCTTCAATTTTGAAGGTAAATATGAGTAACATTATGAAGTTGTTTTGGACTTAGTCCATCTCTTTCTCTTGAATGAACCTTCAGAATTTACCAGATGTGTTTTCTTTCACTAGCATGAAAAAATCTCCTAATTCTAAAACTTGAGCTAAAGGCAATGTATTGTTTTTTCTTATTAATACATGTATTTGCTTCATATAGCACCAGTAATAAGATTATTTGAATTTTTAGGAGAGCAGTTTCAGCATGTAACTATGGTTTTAACTCTAGAAATTAAATTCTTTATATTCTGTTTCTGTGGCTTTGAAACTAAAAATAGCTTCAAGTCAAAGGAATTTTTTTATAAACAGAAATACACCTAGTTTAACATACAAGAATGTGTATTTTCAAGTCAGCAGGTAACTGTCCGAGTTTGGAGTGGCAAAGCACTAACAAAACCAAGTTAACCTGGGTACTCTTTGCTTCTAATTGCTTGTACAGAAGACTGGCTAATTATGATTTCAGATTTTACTGTGTTTTTAAATTACCTTTGACCTCTTCCCTTCATCTAGGCATATGTGGTTTATTTCATCTGTGGACTAGGTGTACTGTGGATGAAGATAAAACCAGAGCTAGCTGCATGCAATGTTGCTCTTAAATTTGATAGGGCATATGAGATGTATTTGCTTAAGCGCTATCAAAACTATACTTGCGAAGGTATTTCACAATTGGAAGTAAAGCAAAAAGATTAAGCTAATAAGTCCCACTGAATCCAGTGAATAAAGCTGACTGTGTGCAGATCTGTCTTAGGCTGTGTTTTCAATTTGGAACTGGGATCCAGGAGGGCTTCAAAACTGATTTGCTCAGCAAAAATGGGAGTGCCCCTGCTCAAACCGTTGGGATTCCACACTCGAGCTACTGGCCTGTACCATCTAACTAACACAATAGCACGTGAATTATATGCTGTTGTAATTTTATTTTTTTTCCTATCACCCATGTTAGCCTGGTGGTAAGTTAACTGTTTATCAAAACTTGGTGTATACTAACACTGCTTTGGAAAATATTGCAGGGTTTTATCCTGAGAAAGCGACGAATTGATGTTGAAAACCTAGACACACTAATGAAAACAAAAAACATCCCGGAGGCACACCAGGATGCTTTTAAAACTGGTTTTGCAGAAGGCTTTTTGAAAGCACAGGTATTCCTGCAAAAAACACTTGGTAAGTTGTTTTAGTTTACATATCTTGTCTTTGCAATCAGAAAGTAGTTTATTTTAGCCCATGTTAAATATGTTTTTGTTTTCTTTTACAGATTCCTTGAGAAGATCACGTTTGCTTTCTTTCTTTCTCTTCGTTCTTTGTTTTTATCTTGCTATATATTCATCATTTTTACCTGGGAAAGGTTCCTTTTCTGATGCTGGTTAGTTAACTTTTTTTCTGTACTGTTTCACTTGTGTTGTTTCTTTCAGCAGGTTTAGCATAAATTAAATATGTTTTGATATTATGATTGGTTTTCATTAGTACACTCATAAGTTATCCTAAGAGTTATTTACTGCTTCTGGCTACAGCCTTTCAGATGACAGTGTGACAAAATGTTTATGAAGACAAAAATGTTCTGTGTCAGTATAATTATTTTATTTCTTTTGGTGAAACAGTTACATGGAACCAGACAAGTCAGACTGGTCACCAATTATGTATTTGTCTTACAATTTAGATGATGTGTTATCTAGATCAGCTGTGGGCAAGATGGCTTGATTTTTCAATTTGTAATCACAGCCTAGTTTATAGCAACTAGGAATTTGCATTGCCAAATTGCCATCTTGAGACATCTGTTGGAAATACTGGAACAATCAAAAGGCTGAGCCAATGTAATTGGAGATATTCAACTTGATGCTATGTTATCACCTGGGTCTCAAGAACGTTAGGATATGTGCAGAAACATTGAGGGAGAAGTTCTGGCTTTCTGTACATGCTTCTGGATGAAGAGCTGTCTGTACTACACGTGTCTAAAAGGCATATCACTGAATTAATTGCAAATATTTTAAAGATTTTTTTTTTGAAACATAAATCTTATTCCTGCTGGACACTTGCAAATGAACACATGCCCTTTCAAAAGGGCAGGTGTAAGGTCAGTGTCTTACCAGCACGCATTCAGGTGCAGCACTCATCTGGGAATGAAATGACATTGTGTATAAATTTGTTGTTCGTCATCTGCTGTTTGCTCTTAGTACGCTTTCGAACATCAAGTATCTTTGATGCAGCAGTTGATCCAATCCAGTTGAAAAATGTCACCTTCGAACATGTTAAAGGGGTAAGATCAAAGTAAAATGTGTGCAAGTTCTTGTTTTAACTAATAATTGTTATGAGTCTGATGTTTAACTAATCATTATGAATGTCTTACTCTGTTCAAGAGATTTCTTTGTATGAACTGAAGCTTTATATGCGTTGGCCACTCCAAGATGAAGGAAGGTTTTAACCACTCTTTTTCTACTTTGTTTTTGTGGCATTTAACACCTTATAAAAGGTGCACTCTCCACTTGATGAATAACATTTTTAAAGGCTAGAATAGCAAATGGCAGGCCAAATATCAATGTTAATCTACCTTTTGCAGAAGTTAATTGGTAGAAAAAGATGATAATGCCATTTGATTGTTTCTCTCTTAGTACCATCTCTTTCAGGTGGTGTTATTAGGACAGGAGATACAGAGATTCCCAGAAAGAAGTGAGCAGGTCACTGCTGATGGGATACCTCTATTTTTTTCTGTTCAATTGTTATTTGACTGTTAGTGGCAAAATGAAGACCTCCCCCTTTCCTTCCCCTTGGACAAATAGATAGAATTAATATCTTCTTAATTAATAAGACTAATATCCTGATGTAGAATTTTTGATTTTGTATTTATTTCTTCGGTCAGATCTGGTCTTGAACTGTTCGGTTGTTCCTTCACTAAGTTTAATGTTTACTTAGTCCTGCATACAGTTTTAGGGTAGGTTGAATTAAATATTGGTATCCACACAAATTCTGTGGTATACTTCAAGCTTTTTCTATTTGTATTTTTGATCAATACACACCTAGGGATTTAATCTGTAATACAAAACTTACCTACAAAAACATGCAGTATTTTATAAATGCTTAGTTATATTTGTGGCATGTTTTTCATGTATAGGTTGAAGAAGCTAAACAGGAATTGCAAGAAGTTGTGGAATTTCTGAAAAACCCACACAAATTTACTGTATTGGGAGGTAAACTTCCAAAAGGTAAGAATCATTGCTCAGCAGAAGTGAAAATCCTACGTAGCCATGGCTATGAGGCATGTTCTATACTGAAAGACTACTTTTACAGCCTAGTTTCTTACTATTTCTTCATGTATTACGCAAATGAAAATTTTGGGGTTAGACAAAATTTACTGTGCCTTCTTTAGCTGTTGAACTAATAAGCAGTAGTACTTTGTCCTGTAAAGCAGGGGGGTTTATTAACTGTTATCTCTTCCTTACGACTTTTAGCACCTTTAGTGCTTGTTAACTGCTTTAGATAGTTCAGAAACAAATATTTTCATGTAAAAGTATAATTAAGATCATAGTGAAAGTCCACATGAATCTGATATGCATCAACCTGATAAATCTGTTTCCTGTTAGTGCTCTACACTATTTAAAGACAATTACTTAGAAGGATTTAATTTTAAAGAAATGGTTCCACAGAAACAGCCAGGAAAATGTCAGTTTGAAGGAAACACTGTTGGAGGTTCAGGTGCTAAAGTCAACTGTAAATTTGCAGAATACTTCACGCTTCTGTTTTGATGGTCTTACAAGTCTTTGTTGTTTTTTAAGTACAGATCAGGTTGTGTCTGCATTTCTTACAGGAAGTTCCTTCAGACTGGCAGTAATGAGCAGTACCTGAAATGGGATCTTAACAGCTTTTTGAAGTCAAGTGTATATTATTTCTTCTAATGCATGAAAGAAACTACTCATATAATAAGCTTGTGTGGATTTGGTGGTTTTGTTGGTTTTGTTTGTTGTTTGTTTGTTCTTGTCTTTTAGGTATTCTGTTAGTTGGACCACCTGGTACTGGCAAGACACTTCTTGCACGGGCTGTGGCTGGTGAAGCTGATGTTCCATTTTATTACGCGTCCGGGTCCGAGTTTGATGAGATGTTTGTTGGTGTGGGAGCCAGTCGCATCCGAAGCCTGTTCAGTAAGTTAAATATTTGTGGGTTATATATTATATTTGTTAAGTATTTGTGGGTTTGAAATCTTTTCATGTGCAAGATTAAGTATTCATGGTTGTTTACATGGCTTGATTAGTTACAATTCTGGTTACTGGAAAGTAATACTGTATAAGGCTAATAAATAAAGCTTTAATTGTGTAGGGTAAATGTCAAAATTCTGTGACCATCAGTTAACTGTAGAATCTTCCTAACCATCACATGAAATTATAGCAAAACTTAAAACTGATGTTAAAACAGTCCCAGAGAGAAGTAGTAATTTAGACATGTAATGTTCTATAAACTAAATTGAATATTTGAAGTTGTAACTTACTTAGTCATACATAAATTGTTGTAAATTTGAATTATAAATTTAAGATGTAAAAATTGTGTTAACTTTCTCAGTTACTGCCCTTATTTTTAGATTTTCTTTTTTTTTAGTCTGAATGAGAGCTTTATGGCATCATAGCATAGCAATAAGCTGAGATTTCCTTTCTCACACCCATCAACAGGCTCCGAATAAAGGGCATTATAATGAAACTTTGAAAATTAATGTCTAGATTTATAACTTTCACAGAAGAGACTTCCTATTTTAAGTGTGAAACTACTATTGGGGAGGAGAAAATCCAGCTTCCCTCTTAAATGGAAGATTGATAGTGTCAAATAGATACAATATACAAAGCAGTTTGCATTTGTAGAAAAAATGTGACTTGCTTCACATAGATGGGATGCAAAGTGTAATATATGTAGTACCTTAAAAATGTATTTCCTTCTGTTGACTACAGAAGTGTAGATACCTGACTTGTACATTACTATTAATGTTACAGATATGTCTGGCTGGGTGAGATGAGTTGCATCCTGGTATGCTTGTACCGACTGATGGTCTTTGTGTTTATTACTGCATTTTTATTTTGTGGTTTTAATACCTGTAAACTTGAGTGTGAGCCCTTCACTGTAAAATAATAAGCAAGTTCTGTTAAAATAAGTTAGTGTTGAGACCCATCACATTTCATATTGTTTTTATTTGATAGGCAAATATTCTCTACCCAAGCCTATAAAATAAACTCTTGTAGGGAGTTCATACAAAATAGAACAGTTTCTTAGTTTATTTTACTAGTGATTTCTTGCAGCATTTTAAGAATAAGCTGATGAGGAGAGATATATTTGAAATGGAGAGATACAGAGAATCAAGATTCTATTTCCTTTTTTTTTTAGCCCAAAAGCAGGACAGTTTTGGTGATGGCTAATAGAACGCTTTATAATCCAAGAATAACAGAAACAGTAGAATCTTAAACTGCATGATACGCTGTCTGTTCCTTTGTGTGGTTCAAGGCTCCTTCTGCTATTTTCCTTTCGTCAGGGGAAGCAAAAGCAAATGCACCTTGTGTTATATTCATTGATGAATTGGACTCTGTTGGTGGAAAGAGAATTGAATCTCCAATGCACCCCTATTCAAGACAGACCATTAATCAACTCCTTGCTGAAATGGATGGGTAAATATATGGATTCTGAGGGCACAGAAGGTGCTTGACTGACTGGTATTTTGGATATGTGGGTGAACTTCTTCTTCTTGACAGCTTTGAAGTTTTGTGTAATTTTTTTGTAATGCTTTTAAGGATATATATTTAATATGCTTTTATGGCTATTTTCTAGTGGCATTAATAGTGTTGTTGTAAAGAATACAGAAGCTTCTGAATTGTAGTTGCACAGAAACTACAGTTATTTTAAATAATTTCTCAATTTTTTTAGCATGGTTATATATCTAAAGGAAGAAGTTCAACACTGAGATTAGAGCATGTTTTTAACCAGTTCCTGGGTTAAACGTGGTCATTCTTGGATCACGTGTTGTGTGAAAACATATTTTTGACTGGCCAATGAGGTCAGTAGCAGTAGTTATTGACAAAATTGTAATTTCTGTGTCCAGAAAAAAAAAAAAAAATTCTAACCTTGTTTTCCACACAGCTTTAAACCAAATGAAGGTGTTGTGATTATTGGTGCAACAAACTTCCCTGAAGCATTAGACAAGTGAGTATAATACATTGATTGTTTTACAGACCATGTTCTAAAAAAACCCCTGCAACAAACCCTAGGTTGCCTGTGATAATCTTCTGGTATTACAGTGTCATAGCTGGAGTTTTCCCTCTTAAAAAGGATGTGTATTGACCAGATTTTGGCATTTAATAGGTTGCAGAGTTAAATATGGAGAAATAATTAATATGTTTCTGAGCATTTAAAATTTCTGGAAGTTTTTCAGCCAAATTGATAAGCTGCATTCCTTGTTCACAGAGCAAAATTTTCAAATGCAAAAAGCCTTTTAAAATGACTTGGCAGTAAATATCTTTCTTCTGTCTTTTTACAAGCAGATAAGAAAAATATATTCTTTGCATATGTTCATGAGACATAATCTATGTAGATATGTATAGAAATAGCAATGGATTTTTGTTCCTTGATATACATTAGTTAGTTTACCACAGCATTTTTGAGTCAATGTACTAAATTGTCATTTCTTGTAGTGCTCTAATACGTCCTGGTCGCTTTGATATGCAAGTTACTGTTCCCAAGCCTGATGTAAGAGGTCGTACGGAAATTCTGAAGTGGTACCTTAATAAAATCAAGTATGACCCATGTAAGTAAATATTTTACTGTAGTATCTTTTTATGTAACAGTTTTTATACTGGATCAGCCCCATCATATTAATCCTTTATTCCATCGGCAATTGCAGCTTTATTGTGTTAATAAAGAACAAAAAAATTGTCTAGTATCTAGTGTTTCTTTCTAGTCCCTAAGAGTTCATAGTGTCTCGAAAATAGGCTCAATTTCTTTTAAAATTGATTTTTTTTTGGTTGTTTAATGCATAATTTTAAATAGAATATGATACTTGCATAAAATTTCAGGAGCAATATGGACTCTAATAAACAAAATGGTTTTGTTTTGGTTTTTTTTCTCCCCCTACAGCTGTTGATCCAGAAATAATTGCACGAGGCACAGTAGGATTTTCTGGAGCAGAGCTTGAAAATCTTGTAAATCAAGCTGCCTTAAAGGCAGCTGTTGATGGAAAAGATATGGTAACCATGAAAGAACTAGAATTCTCCAAGGACAAAATTCTAATGGGTAGGATGTTATATGAAAGACATACGTGTATGTTGTAATACACACACAGTGTGTATTATAAGTCTGTTATATTACCTCACACAGAGGTTTTCTTGTGTGATGAAGACTTTTACAGGGAAATAGAGACGTTTTTATGCTGTTGTTTTTTGGATTGTTGGGCTATGGCGTTCTTTTTTTTGTCTCTTTGTTTGGTTTTTTTAATTGTGGGGTGTGTGGTTTTTTTTTTGCAGGGGTGAGGGTGGGGTGGATTGTTTGCATCTTTTTTTTAACTGATAAAGTTTCCTATTAATTATTTCTGAATAGAACCTTTTGAGGCCAGAGAGTAGTATGTAAAATCTAGTGTGGAATACGTTCTTTAAAATTTGATACTATTTTTAAAGTTAAAAATGCTGCATGTTATACTTCAGCCTAGAGGGAGACACAGGCTTGGTTTCTTATCCTTCCCCTACCTATGATCAGAAGCCTGGGCTTCTGTTTAACTTCTCATATGGTAGCACAAAGCTTAAACGTCTCAGACATAACCACTATAAATCTGATCTGTTCATAGTTGAGGGAAGAAATGAAATTTTCTCAGATACTTAGACTGTATTTTAAATCTACTACTTTAAAAGCAGCTTTGTCTGTAGAATATGTTCGGATCCATTTTTAAACATTAAAATCTGACTCGTAAACATTTTGCTCTTAGTAAGTGTTAGTTCCCTTTGATTACGTGCTGTTCCTCGGCTGCTTTGTGCTCTGAGTGTATGTCATGTGTGGATTGTGGTGGCTGTCTGTACAGAAAGGTTGATTTAATGTTCCTGTGTTTAAGGACCTGAGCGTAGAAGTGTAGAAATTGATGAGAAGAACAAAACCATCACTGCTTACCATGAGTCTGGACATGCCATCATTGCCTATTACACCAAGGATGCGATGCCGATCAACAAGGCCACAATCATGACACGAGGAACAACACTGGGACACGTGAGTGTTTCTTTAGACAGCTTTTTTAATATTTTAAAATTTTACTTAGTTTATTAATATTTCTTTGTTTAGTTTTATTTTTATGTTGGTTTGGTGGTGTACAGGAATTTGTAATGATCCTATCTGCTGTGATTATGTTAATGAATATTGTAGTCTGTTGAAATACTCAGCTTTGAGCAATCTCTTGTAAAAACCATGGTCATCTTTTCTGTGTGATAGAAAGCTTTCTTTCTTCATTTTGTAACAAATTAGCGTGCACTAGTATAACAGTTCACATGTACAAGGAAAGAAATGTAAGTAAGTTTGGTTCTGCTGCAGTTAAGATAGCACCCAACAGCAAAATTTTGAAGAACTTCTAAAGGACTGGTAAGTAGAAGCTCAGCTGTACTTTTAACACAAACATCCTTTGTCAGGTTATTCTTTGTCCAGTGTGGCTTTTTTAAACTTCATCAGTTACGTGTCTTGTTTTTAGCATGGATATCCGTAAGTTTTTCTACTTTGCCTTTATCTGCCAAGCATCTGAACAGAAAAATATTTGTTATGTCTCTTCCTGTTGAACTTTTTCCAAGTTAATGTGTTCAGTTAATGAAAACCATTGGTCTGAATCCTCTGAGCAAGATGTTTTGTACTCAGTCCAAGTGCAAGGAATAAGGAGAAATTGATAGAACAGGTTGTGCTGTTTCTTCTGGTAGTATGTGTAAGTTGCTCACATTGGTGTGCTGCTCAGGGTCCGAGGAGGCTGTTTCAGTGCTTCAGCTGAGCACCTCCAAGCAAACCTGATGAATGCATATACCAGGGGCAGGCCAGAGCATGCAAAGTGTTACATAAAAATCTTTATCAGCTTTGGATATAAATAAGAGTATTTTTGAGATTACTTCAGTATTTCTTCAGTTTTTGTTACCTGACCACTGTTCTGTATCTTACAGGTGTCTTTGCTCCCAGAAAATGACAGATGGAGTGAAACTAGATCCCAGTTGCTTGCACAGATGGATGTCTGTATGGGAGGAAGAGTAGCAGAAGAGCTCATATTTGGAAGTGATCACATCACAACAGGTCAGCTGATTGGTAGTTAAAAGAGTTTTTGATCAAGGCTGTGGGCTGGCATCTTTAACGTGGTTTCAGTAATGTAACTTAGATCTGTTTGCTCTCTAGGTGCTTCCAGTGATTTTGACAATGCTACTAAAATTGCAAAACTGATGGTGACTCGATTTGGAATGAGTGAGAAGGTAGTATCATCAATCCTTTAATATTTATATGGAGCAAAACCAAGTTCTGTTCTGTAGCTATAGCCTATTTGTCTGCCAGTGATCTCTGGGATTAGGGTAAGTAGTTTTCACAAAAAGAGTAAGCCTTATGACCTGCTATTGGCCTTATGGTCTGCTATGGAGAGCTCAACTAGAAAACCTGTATATTTGACAGTTTAAAAATTACCTTGCAGGATTTTCACTTCAAAATTGCATTGAAAGTTACTAATGTCTTCAGAAAACAGTTCTAATAAAGCCAGACGTTTTGGAATTGAGGATCATTTTGAGTCTGGGAGGGCGAAGGGGGTAACAACAGTGAGTTTTCTAGACTTTCTTTAGAAGCTTCTTTAGTCATGTTTATTGTACATCAAGTATTAGTAGTCTAGGCATTTTGCTTTGGTTTTTAAGTAAGAAAGCTCTTAGTTAGGATCTGTACCGTGAGCAACTGAAAGAGAATTCTGTAGTAACTACATAGTTGATGAATAGGCTTCTTGTTTTGCTTCTGCTGAAAGCACTTCAGCAGGCATGCAGAAGCAATAGGTGCTGAAACTCGTACAGTGTTTTATGTGTATGACTGCAGCAGTGGTAAGATAAAGATATTTTTGTTGTTGTTTAGCTTGGTGTTATGACCTACACTGATACGGGGAAAGTCAGTCCTGAAACTCAGTCTGCAATTGAACAGGAAGTGAGGACGCTTCTACGGGTAAGAGCCTCTCCCCCTTCACTCTCGTACTTCTGAGATAAATTGAACACCTGCTTGCTTAATTCATTTAGGTAATGTACACTGGTGAAAATACACAGGTGGATGAAAGTATTCCCATGTATTTAATGTAGCTGCAACTTAGAATCTCTTCATATCAAAACTTTTTTGCAATTGTCATGCACAAGTAGTGTGAATCAAGTTGGTGACATTGGGCTCTTTAATATACTCTTTAACACTTCTCTTATATTTGGTCAGGATTTGTATTTTGCCTGTTCAATTCACAGGACAAGTATGGCTACAAATTGTTTTAGAACAGATGTGTATGTTTTATGTTACTTTCACATTTCATAACTCTCAAGATAAGTAATTTTGTATAAAATCACAGGAATGACTGTATCAGATCAGAGTATTGCCTTCAATGTCCTGTTCCTCACAGGGATCAGTGTTAGATGCTTAGGGAAATTTGTAATATTTGATAATCACTGAGCTTCCTGATCGCTGTTCTGGTAATCTGAATTAGTCTGGTACAGGCAGGAGAATGACTTACATCGTAACGTTTAAATGATTAACACTTTTGCTGTAATTGTTGTTGAACTGACTTGTCCTTGTGAGAACTGCCAGGATAGAACTAAAAATTGAAGCTGGTAATGCTGGCATTGTGCATCTCCTTGCAGCAACTGGTGACTTTCAGTAGCTGTAGCTTTCCAAAACTACATAGTATGTTGAGTTTTATAAGTATTAAAAAATTGTAGCCTTTGAGGAGCAATCTGTGAATGCTGTAGCTTTGCTCATAGTGCTAAAAACCTATTTTGTTATAAAAATCAGGAAATTTTCGAATCTAGTAAGTCTGTTCTAAGTCATATGTTACAATACTAAGGTTTCTCTCAGGATTTTGTTTTTATGCCTACTTGTGCAAAATGCAAAGGTGGCATAAACTGGGGTTTTTTTCATTAATTATGCCAGCTATATTTTAAATCTTTGTGAGTCAGGAGCTGTGCTAGCTTTGAAATATAAGGCACAACTTCACATGTTTGTCTCAAGCTGTATTTACTTGGAAACAATTTTTGAAGTGAAATCTTGCTGTTGTTTTTGTTCTAAAGTCTTAAAATCTCCTTCTACCTGTTCTTAATATTAGGACTCCTATGAGCGAGCGAAGAACATCCTGAAGACTCATGCAAAAGAACACAAGAATTTAGCAGAAGCTTTGTTGAAATACGAGACTTTGGATGCCAAAGAAATCCAAATTGTTCTAGAGGGGAAAAAACTAGAAGTAAGATGATAACTTCTGGGATATGTAACTGATAATTTGAAGAATGTACATCTAGCAATGCAGTAGTCTTACGCAGCATAGCCTTTTTTTCTCTTCCTGACGTGTGTATGGCATTAGTGTCACTTTAATATTAGTCTGTCTCTTGTGAGCTTCTGTTACTCATCTATTTGTTGTGTCTCATCAAAATCAGACACAAAATAAAGCAAGTTCCTCATCCTCTGCTCCCTATACTCTTCGCACAAGAAGTTATTCAGAAGGATAAATCTCAGGGTTGAATTCAGCATTTTGATTCAATCAAATGTGTTGAAGCTGAGAAGAAAAACATGCAGATACACTGGTATGTGTTGGCACAGCTTCCTGGGCCATGCTGCTACATGTGCGTTTGAAGCGATACCCCACAATCTGTGCTCTGAAATGTGTTAAGGAGAGTGACAGACTGAGATGTAAAGCAGTAGGATGTCCTGTAGCTATTGCTCATGCTCTGTTTGAGGCTAGAGACCACTACTGAAGGCTTCTGATTTAGAAATGTAACAAGACATCTTAAAGAATGAACAAGCTACATTGTGGGAGCACTATGCTGGACAAAAATATTAGTGGTCATGTTTCCAGTACTCTTGGGGTTAAAATACACACATGTATGGCTGGGAGAGAAATTTTAATGCAAAAACAACAGGCTAAATGTGTCTAAGCCTCTTTGGACCATGTTTTGGATGGAACCATAGCAGGGATAAGAGAAATACCTGTGACCTCTGATGTGCTGCTGACAAGTTTCTTAAACTTTTTATTACTGCAGTAGACAGATGACAGTGCTTTGATGACAGTGCTTTTGCACTGCTGGAGATTCTACAGAACTAGTTTCTATTAATGCTGTGTATGGGCGTTTGATAATCCAACAGATAATCTCTTTGAAGAGGACAACGTTGCTCACTGAAGAGTAATTCAGAAAATCTTTCAAGCATGTGTTGTTTCAGGTAACATTCCCAGTTCAGTTCTATGGTAGAAGTAGGGAAATAAAACCTTTTCTTTCAACCCTTACAGAAACCTCAGGAAATTCTAAGAAAATACAAAAAAGGTTTTGAAAACAAGAGCAGTTTCCAATCAAGTGGAAGTGATGGCTAGCAATTATATGCCAGTATTCTTCTGATCTCATGGAACTGGTTTTTAGGAATAACACATCTTGATCATAATCCTTCTGCACAACCAGTTGTAGCCTTGTGGGATTACAAGCTTCTGTTGCAGAGAGGGCATGTATTAGCATATTAATGTCGAGGGTTGGACATTTATTGGCACCAGCCCAGCTGTTTTAATCTGAATGGAAACTGGTAGCTACACATAAAACTAGAAGTAACATAATATTTTAGAATTTTCTGAGTGTAATGCTTGATTATAACCTAGTTTTTTAAGTAAGAGCACATGCTTTTTTTTTCCCCTTTCAAAACGAGAGCAACTCTCTTTTTGCCTGTTTTTGTCAGCTTACTGTAGTGACATCCTGCTCAGCGTGGGAGAACTTCGAAATGTTATAAAACAGTAGAGGAAATGTCTACGCTGACTAGTTACAGTTGTACATGTATTTCAGAAATATGCCAACAGAAATATACTGCATATTTGGCATCTGTTTTTGGAGTAATAAAGGTTAATTTTAATTATGCACATTGGTTTTCTTTTTATTCACTGTAAATTGCTATAAAATGTAATACCAAGTTCCCTAGTATGTAAATTGAGGTGTATAAAACATTTTAAATTGTAAATAAATTTAAGAATTATGGCAAAATTGCACTCTCTCTGAGATATCTAGGGAATGTTCTCCCTAGAAATTCACACCTTTTTTCAATTGCTGCTTCAGTAGTGAGACTTGAAAGGGATCTTTTCCAGTTAAATAATGTGAATGTTCATTTAGAAGGAGAAGCAAAAAAACCTTTTCTTATTTGAAGTTACTAAAATCTATACTGAATGATCTTGTTTGGGGGCAAGTCCTTGAAGTTCATCTTCTTTTTCTTATTCAAAAACTTCTTGCTATATGCATAGAAGTAGGATAGTCTTAAAAAGGAAAAAAAATAGTGATATGTCATTGGGTAATGAAAGATTGTTACCTTTTACACTTTATGGCTAATCTTGTATCTTTGCTTTCTGGCCATCTTAACACAAGTGTTACGGAAGAGTTTACTCTGTCTGTCTGTCATTCCTAGTTGGTTTTGTGCATGTAACATCTGCAGTGTTTCCAAGAAACTTTTCTGTTGAGGCATTGGATTTGACCGCTGGTGTTCTTGGGAGCATCTGGGAGCTGGAATTTCTCCTGTTATAATCATTGGACAGATAGGAGAGCACTGGATTGGGTTTGTGTGGCAGGGTTTTTGTAGTGAGGAGGCTACATGGGTGGCATCTGGGAGGAGATGCCAGAAGCTTCCCTATGTCCAACAGAGAGCACTGCTGGACAGCTCTAGGAGGACCTACTCCTGTCCAAGGCTGAGCCCATCAGCCCTGGTGCTAAAGCCTCTGAGACAACACGCTTCTGAAGGGGAAGAAGCTCTGCCCAAAAGCAATTGCAGCCTGAGAGAGAGGTGTGAATATGTGAGAGAAACAGCTCTGCAGACCCCAAGGTCAGTGAAGATGTAGCAGGGTGAGAGTGGGAGTCCTCCTTGCCCTGAGGAGGGAGGAGCGGCAGAGGCAACGTAGGATGAACTGACCACACCACCAATTCCTATCCCCATCCCCGCTCTTACCACTTGAGGGGGAGGAGGTAAAGAAAAGTGGAAGTGAAGTTGAAAACGAACGAAGAAGGGTAAGGGAAGAGGTGGTGTTAAGATTTGGTTTTATTCTTGGTTTGATTGGCAATAAACTAATTTCCCAAACTCAAGTCTGTTTTGCCCATGACGGTAAGTGATGAGCGATCTCTCCCTGCCCTTATCTCAACCCACAGGCCTTTTGCCATGTTTTCTCTCCCATCCGGCTAAGGAGGAGAGTGACAGAGCAGCTTTGGTGGGCTCCTAGTGTCCAGCCAGGGCACACACACCATAACCACAAAAGCAGCTTCCAGAAATCAGAAGGTGGGAATAACCTCAGTACCTTTAAGCAGGAACAGCCCCCAGCTGTTGAAAACAGGGCAGAGCTAGGTGTTTAGATGGACTGTTTGCTTTTTAAATACGTCTAAAGTGGTCACAAGCAGAGTGACACATAAAAATAAGAAATTCAAACTTGGACATAATTCTGAATTTTCTGTGTTCCTGAGGCTGGCATGCCAGAATTCTACCAGCAAGCTTAATACAAAGGAAATAAAAACTTCCAGTGAAAGTTGTGGCCTGCTCCTTCTGGGTGCTTCCTACTCTCTGATGATGAGAGTACTCACTCCCAGTGAGTCAGCTGAAATGTCAGAAGAGTTTTCGAAATCTCAATCCTTTAAAACTGGCTGTGAAGTTAGAGCAATCAAGCCATTCCTAACTTTCTGCTCTTATGATCTGCTTGGAAACTTTGGCTAGAAGTAAGGAGAGCTATTTTTGCTTCTAAAACATGGCCAAACAACATGATGAGAGGTGAGAGTACACACTTGAAACAGGCCACTCTCTCTACTTCCATCAGAAGTAGATTTTCCTTCTCTTTTTCCAAAAACACAACTCACATTCTAGTGTGTATTAAGAGGCCTTCCTCTGGTGTTGGCCAACATGAGAGCATCATCTGCTCCTTCCACAGCATCATCAGTGCATAAATGGCTGCAACATTTGCCATTAGACCATTGGTATTGACCATGAAACATTTAATGGGAGAAGGAGAGACACTAGTGCATGGAGTTGGGGTTTTGTTTTGTTTTTTCCCAAATCTGGCTTTGTGGTTAGTGCCCTGTCCTGGAAATTTAATGCTGCTAGCTGTAATTCTGAGATTCAGCACTGGGTTTTGACGCTGACCTCAGGAGTAGATCTCTTCTAAGATTAATGTGAGTTTTCAGTCTTTCACTACTTTTTCAAAAACTGTTGTGGAGGAAACAGAAGGGTCCTGCCCTGTCTACTGGGTCTCATGAAACTGGCCAGAAATCACAGAAAACAGAGGCGGACCCTGTCACACTTGTTCCATCTTTCAGAAGAAACCCTCCACAGCAACAGATTTGGACTGAATGGTTTAATAAGTTCTACACCAATTTTTCCAGAATTACAAACATCAGTTACCATCATCCGTTTATTTCCAATGGGTAGTTCATTATATTGGCAACAAATTATGAATTCCCTTTCACCTACTGTCTTGTCCCTACAAGTCAGAAGACCACTTAATATATTCTTAGCTTATTCAGTGAAAGCTCCTCTGCTCTATCAACGCATCACAGGACAAACAGAATGGAATTCATGAGTTTACAGTTGTAGGGCTGATCTGCTTAAACCTGAGTTGCTTTTTCACTTTGTCCCAAATGAGGATGTGATTCTCTCTAGTGAATCCTTGCCCTGTCATACCGTGACACAGCATCTCCCAGGGTGGTTACTCAGGAGATCCACGCAAGTTCAATGACCTACAGCACATCCCTTTGCAAACTACAGCCAACAGAAGCTACACACAAACTTCTTAAAGGTACCAGATGTTCAACCTTAGCTAGAAAACAGGACACCAAGAAAAGGCTTTGAATAGAAAACGGAACACCAAGAAAAGGCTTTGAATAGAAAACGTGAGTCAGGTTGAGGTGAGTCTTCCCCAAGGGTTTCTTGTGCTGTGTTAGGAACAAGCAGATTTTGTCGCCTGAGGGCTTATGAGTTATTGCAGTCTGAGACAGTTCTGACCTTTTGTAATTTTGCTGTAAAACATCCATACTTGAGCCTCTTGGGCAAAAATTGTCTTCCAGTTCAGTGTTGGGATGAATTACAGCATCAAGGCAAACAGGTGGAAAATGCAGTCCACTGGAAGTTACTCTTCCCCACTGTGAACGTGTCCTGACAAACACGTAACATAGTCCATTAACCTGATGCATTGGGTCAGTGTTTATAATAATTTTAATACATTCAGTAAAAACAAAAAAATATTTAACAACATTAAGATGTTGAGGCAAGAACACACAAAAATGAGAAATACAAATGCAATCTGTAGATTTTAATTTCTTCTGTTATTTTTCTTGCCTGGCTTTTCTGAAGCCTTTGCTTCCCTGTTGTGTTTATTTTTTTGTCCTTCATTTTCTTCATGTCTTGTATTCCCTGACAGCCATTGCAATTGAATCTACATATAATAAATATAAATTATAATAAATTAAACTTAGTCATGAACAATCCTCATAATTTCTCAAGCTCTAGTTTTTTAGATTTGGTATTGGGTGATCTGCCAAAGTTTCCAAAAAATGTTAAGAACACTGGAATAAAAACAAGACCATGAAGAGCCCCAAATAAAATAACAAGGAACATGATCTTGAAGAATGTCCTAAAAATGTAGGTGTTTGCTGCAGCCAGGACAACTACTCCTAATATCGTAGAAACTGCACCTTGTAGTACTGGGTAACCCAGCAGGGACAGAGCTTCAATTGCCCTTTTATTGGCTGATGACTCTCCACTCGCAACAAAGGCATAGGAAATATGAGCAGAAAAATCTACTGAAAACCCTATGCAAATGACCAGGTTGATCATGGATATGGAATCGAGATTGACGTTCCAGAACGTCATGAAACCAGCCACGCCAACTATAACAGAGGCTATGGCAAAAGTCACCCACAAGCAGCACAGCGGGTTGGGAATGAGCAGAAGGGAGACAACGAGCATCGCCCCGGCAGCCACAACAACGTTCTGAACAGTGTTCTGCACTATCACCAGGTACTGGTCGTAGTAGATGAACGCTGGGTGATACACCTTCAGTGGAATGCTGCACTGCTTGGCTGCCTCTCTTAACTGATTGAGGAGATTCTTCTCATCAACGGCTGATGTCACGTTCACTGTCTGGATGAAGAAACGTGAAGCTTCTATTTCATCCTGAGTCTTGTTTATGTCCCACTCAAAACTGGGACGAATTCTGAACAGTACAGTTAAGTTATTAAAGAAGTCAGTTTTACTGTTTATATTTATCAACCCCCTTTTGGCAAGTTCTGTGTATACTCTCAGCCACGACTCTGAGTGGTTCTTATCTACATAGGAAATGTTCTCTAAATTCTGTGCACAGCTCTCAATGCCAAGACGCACCGTCTCATTCCAGTAATCTACACTCTCGGTAATGACAACCATGACCCTGGGTCCGTACGTCGAGAAGTATTTCTCATCATCATCATAGTATGGAATAATGTAGGAGTCATCATTTGCCAGATTTCGGAGATCGATGCCTTCCCTGATCTGAGTACACCCATAAACACTGCCACCCAAGTATGCTCCGTACAGCAACACCATGAGCAGCTTGATCCATTTATTTGTAACAAAAGGGCCATAATACTTTTTAAAGAATATGCTCATTGGATGCTCATCTTCTGGCTGAGATGGCTGCCTGGAACAGCTGCCAATACAGCAAGCATTGTATAAGCAGGAGTTCTCAGCCTGATCTTCACCTACTCCCACACGCATACAAGTCAGCCAGTGGCGGTTCCCTTGCTCCCTTTTGTGATTTAATACCAGAACTGCCCCAAAGAAGGTCATGGTATATACATAGCAGAAGACAAAAGCTGTGCTCGTATAGAGGCAAAAAGACCTCACAGATGGAAAAGCAGTCCAGGTGCCAATGAAGAAGGCCAAAACGTCCGTGAGAGTGGTGATGGTCACAGAAAGTGCTGCCTCGGCGTAAGTCTCAGCCAGCAGAGATTTAACACTGGATTTCTCTTTTTTCCTTGAACTTTGTTCCCAAGAAGCAATCATGATGAACATGTCATCAACGCCAACCCCTGCAAGAGGAGACACTGTTAACACTGTACTGCAGATGGCAGCTTCCACCAACACCCAACAAAACTACAACATTATTCACATTTCAGTCTGCATAAAATTTTGAAAAAGGAAGCTGGGCTACTAACATAGGTGCATCACTTCAGTTTTGTAGCTGAATGAGACTGGTTAGTACATAGATGTTATATTGCAGAGGATTAATCATCCTGGCTACGTTTCCAGGGACACTAGAACAATGCCCGAAGTGCTAACCTTACCACTCTCTCATTTACAGTTTTCCTGCTGTAGCAGTGGATCTGGTAAAAGCTGCCCTTGCACCAGAACCCATCTCCAGTCCCACTGTGGGCAGGCTGAGCTGAGCTGAGGGGCTCACCCACCTATAGGTGCTCTGAGGAGGCTGCACCTCTGGGTATCTCCTACACTCACTTCAGGAGAAAATGTTGTATTATCTGACATTCACATCATAAAAGACTGACACCATTAGGTTGTTTTAGTTTCACTTTAGTCTTAGTATCTGAATCTGACTCACTTTTTCTACTTACCCAGAATCAGGAATGGTGCATTAGCTACAGTGACCACAAACGGAACTCCACAGAAGAGCATCAATCCAAAGCTGCTCAATACAGCTAAGCCAGAAGAAAGCACTCCACAGCTTGCAAGCCAGATATTATTTCTTATACAGCTCAGTCTGAAAATATTTCAAGGAATATCTTAGTTTTGTGTCAAATACTTCACCAAGGTGTTTGACATGACAAGAGCACAGATGCAGTGATACCCTCTCTCAGAAGTCCTGATGAAAGCTGCTAGCAGAGTTCCCAGGTTTCAGCATTGCACAAAATTAATTTCTCTAGGCGGTGTTATACACATTATTACCACTGCCCAACTATATTCGGAAGAGTAAAGATGCGTACTGATCTTTGCATCAATAACAAGAGATGGCAAAATAAGGATCTATAAGCTCTACCAGTGACGCTAGACTTAGGGTGACCCAAAAAACTGGTGAATTTCTAGCAGCTCTTTGATTTTACATGAGTTCTTGTCAGTGGAAGCACCTCTCAGTGGAAGCACCTTTCAGGCAGTAAGTGCTGTGTAGAGAAACTTTCTCAGCAGGCAGATTGGCTACCAGCCTTTTGGCAAGATGCCCCTGAGAGCTGGCTCAAGCATTGTACAAGAAGTGCTTTAATAGGTATGATGCTTGAAACAAGCACTAAACCAGGCTGCTCACCCTGCAAGTAGAATTTCTTTTGGAAGTACAGGACACAAACACCGCTGTACATTTGCTGAGTGTACAATGGTTCACTTTCCATCAGCACAAAGAAAGGGCAGATTAAATTCTCTGTGGACAGCAGGTAAGGCTCTGATTCTACTAGCAAGTAGAACAACTACAGCTGTACCCAGACTTGCAGGAATCTATGAAGCTAGTGCGCATCCACCTGAACCTTAAGTACTGAACACTTGTTCAGGTTTTCATCTGCCATCTAAGCAGCTGAGAGATACACACAGGTAGACAAGAAAAAGCAAAGAAATACTTTTGCCTATAAAATGTCACAGGAAGTCTGCAGCTTCAAGAGCACCTTCACTCGGCAAAAGCGGAAACCAACTGAGGGAGGTGAAGAGTAGACATCACTGCTCATTGAGCCATAGCTTAGAGACATTTTACCTTAGGCAAGAGATGACTGCAAAGTTTATTGTCAGGAAATATGTTATGGAGAAGAGCGGGATCACACTCTTGGTATTTCCTTCAAACTCCTGTTGTCTGGACAGCGAGGTAAAGTAGGTCACCTGCCGTTAAAACAAGAAAAGAAACAATGAAGCACTTTTCCTCTTCTTCTTGGTCTTCGTACACACGCGCAGGCAAGACCAAACATCACGTTGGCAGAGGAGCATTGCCCTGGTCCTCGCAGCACCCCCGCCTTCTCCCGCCACCGTCTCCTTTCCTTTCCTTTCGGCGACGGGGCTGCCCGGACATTTCGGGCTCGGCGGCTCCGCGCGGTCGTACCCGCCCCTGCCTTACCTGAATGCAGCCGAGGCGCAACTCGGCCACCCTGGACGAGACGTTCTGCAGGAAGCTCTCCAGCCACTGCCGGCTGTCCTGCGCCTCGGGGCCGTCCTCCCGCAGGTAATACATCAGCTTCAGGGCCCGCGCCCTCCGCACCCGCCCGTCGACCGTCTCCACGCCGCCCAGCGCGGCCCCCAGGAAGATGCCGTCGTTGACGGGGAAGCGGAGGCTCCCCGGAGCGGGCGGTCCCGCATCGCCCCACCGCGACAGCAGCGGGTTGGGGCTGGCGCAGCCGCCGGCGGTGCGGGCGCAGAGCCGCTCGTACTCGGCGTCGTGCACGGTCGCGTTCAGCCGCAGCACCTCTGCCCACGCCGTCGGCTCCAGGACCGAGGTCCCGTTCGTCGCCACGGCGATGAGGGCGGCGTAGGCGCCCTCGGTGGGCAGCCGCGAGGCGGAGAAGCGCTCCGAGTCGTTGGGGGGGAAGNGAGGAGAGGGAGACGAGGGAGCGAGGAGTTCAAAGCCTCCCTCTGCCCGTCAGGACCTCGGACCGCGTTTTTCAGCGGGCGGACCGCCCTCGCCGTGAGTCAGCGGGGCTTCCGCCCCCTCCCCGGCAGAACCGGCTTCCCCCGCTGTGCCCCACCCCAGGGGCGGCGCCCCCTNNNNCGTGTCCCCCTTGCCCTCCGTTGCCCCCCTGCCCCCCGGCTTTGGCTCCGCGGGGTCCGGCCCGTTTGCAGCACCCGCCGTGCCGAGCCGCTGCCTGGAGCCCGGCTCTGGCTCCGTGCGGACTCTGCCGCTTCCCGGCAGGGCCCCGCGCCTACATTTCATCCTCTAGACGTCATCGCTTTCTTAGTGTTTTCCCCGAAGCTGCTGCAGTCATTACTTCACTACTGTGCATTATTCTTCTATCTGAGAGCAAAACACAGTGGTGATGTACATCTCGCAGTGTTTGCTCTCTCAGTGTACAGGTTTATAAAACGGGAAAGTGGAAGAAATGGACTTTGAAACAAGAGCTAGTGATTCCAATTGGCAAGTCACAAGAGTATCACCAGTGTGATGTGCCAGAGCTTTATGCAGTAGCAATGATAGAAAGGATCTTTCCAAGTCCAAAAACTATCCTGCAGCCTGGTGTTCTTGACACTGGTGTCAGTGATTTGAGTGGTTTCAGGCTGAGAAGAACATTAAGCTCAGATGTGACAGTGCTAGAAAGGTGTCCAGACAATATGTCACAGGCAGGCACTTCTTCTCCTTGCCTTTGAAAGAAGCAACTGTCTCCTCTCCTGCCAGGGCTTGCAGAAAAGTTGTAGGTATTTCTTCTCTCCCATCTAGGGAAGACAGGCTTGGCACCTGTGAGTGTAAAACAGACAGCCAGGCTCTGAGCAGCGTTATATATCTTCTGCTATGCTCAACACCTAGGGCAGGTTGGATCCTGGTGTTTCTCTTTTCCATGCACAGGTGTTCTGAGACAGGTATGTCAGACAGGCACTTAAAAGCTATTTCCTGTAGCTTCTAACTTGTTGAAACTTAGGAACTGGCCTGGTGGCAGTAGCTCCCCAGTCAGGCCTTTGGGCACAGGCTAGTGCCTTTAGGTTAACTCTGAGCCTATAGCATGGAAAGATGGCTCCACCAACTCTCAGTTCAGAGTGGTGTTCAAGCAGGTAACACATGCCAGTCTTCTCCCAGAATCTGAATGCTTGTCCTTGTTCCCCGGCCTATTCATGCACTTTATATTAAGTTCTAATACAATAAAATATGCTCCGTGGGGCAGGGCCAGAAACTAGTCATAGGAGTTCCAGCAAGTCAAGTTTTCTGCTGTGTTTTGGATGAAGGCAAAATCTCTCTATTGTTATGTTGCCTTTAGTGGAAGTTTCAAAATGAGATTCCAGTGAATTACTGTTTGGCCTTCCTTCCTTGCTTCCTTGCTTCCTTGCTTCCTTCCTTCCCTCCCTCCCTCCCTCCCTCCTTCCTTCTGCTTGTATAGTAGGTCAGGGACTAACATTGCAATCTCCATGCCAGGTGCATAATGAAACTTTCTGATTTTTTTGAATACCCTCTAAGTTTTGTCATTTCTTTCAACCTCGGCATTTATGAATTTTGGGTGCTCCCTTCCCTTTAAGGGTGTGACACCTCTTTTCTGGCATCACGGACAGGATGCTGTGGTTAAAGGGATCCATTTGGGATATCATCCGTGAATTCCAGACAGGTAGTGATGGGAAGAATATAAGGCGTGCCCAACTCCCCCAGGCACAGAATGTGCAAGTGGATATTGGTACAGCCCTGAGGCAGCGGTTAAATAGATAAATGTGGTGTTAAGCGAACAAAAGTTATGGAAAGGGAGAAGTAAAGCAGTTTTATGTGCAATTTTTTGCCCAACAGGAGAGGTATGCCAACAAACAGGCAGAGGGAGAAATGATTGGATCTCTGCAGGGTTTGGTGAAAGGTCTGCAGGATCAGTTAAATGAGAGAGGAAATAGGCTTCGGTAGCAGGTGCTGTTGCTGCCGAGCGCGACAGTGAAAGGGAGAGCAGGCTGCAGGCTGCTCGCTGCTGAGCGCCGTCAGGAAAAGGGAGAGGCTGCCGGCGGAGGCGCTGCTTGGAGCGCTCCAAGAGGCTGCGGGCACAGGGGCTGCTCGCAGCTCAGCAGGCTCGGGAAGGGGACAGTGAGCTGCAGGCGGAGCCAATGCTCGCGGAGCGCGATCGGGGAAAAGAAAAGTGGATGAGGCATTGAGAAGCGGATGCCAGCTACTCGCCCTGCAATTAAAGTTCATTTTGAAAACATTCTGGGTTTTGATATTCTGTGCCTTTAACCGCTGCTGTGCTAAATTTTGCGAAACTGGTAAGTCAAATTCAGAGAGCATCCCACTCATGGAGGGCAACTCTAATGGCAGGAGCCGTCCCCCAAAAAGGTGGAGGAAGCAGCAACAGCAGTATGGCAAGCACTTCATGAGTTGAAAGTTGAGATTCTACCTGAGGAACGTCAAGCCCAAACTGTCCTTGACGGACTAAAGAGATATTTACTATTCAACTCGGCTGCATTTAAAGAGACAGAACAGAGATATCCTGAGAGGGGAAAAAGGACTTTTATCACTAGCCTGAGCTGTTAAACAACTTAAGCCACTGTTTGGACTAACCCCTCCAGGACTTGTATTATTTTCTCTTCCCAGGAATGATACTGGGAATGATGCCATGCACCACCACTGAAGATCAAGCTAACCATTGAAGGACTGCTTATTCTTGCAGGAGCAATCATTGCCAGCATGAACTAAATTTGGTTCACACATCAACAAGCTCAACCCACAAGGTGGAGACCCTCACTTCTTTATTTATGCTAATCAGTATGGCAACTCTAGTACATTCTGCACCACACATGCTTCTCAGTTGTGGGTGCAATTTACTGTGGCAGAAATTATAAAGGAGATGAAAGCAATTTGCCCACTGAAATCCAAAGGGTAACCTGAGATAATGAAAGTAGAATTAAAAGGGAATTCCACTCTTGGTGTTAATTAGTTAATTTCACTTATAACCCAACCAACTGTAAAGGCACAGTTTTTGATTTAACAATGCACAATGCTATGGTATATACTATATACCCAATCATTGTGTCAGAATTAATCACAACGGAGCTGCACCCTATCCCCTGGAGCATAGAGTATGGGCCTGAGGGAATGGATGTGCCTCTATGAGAACCTATTGTGACTCTGTACTTGTAGACAACCTTATGATAGATTCAAGTAGTCACCCTAATATTTGTGTGTGTAACTTTGTTGAAATTATAAGATGTGATTTTAGTATTAATCTCCTTTTATATCTTAACTATTGTTTTAATTTAATTATATATAAGATCTACAGTCTACCCTTTGGCATCAATCTCACCTTGATGAGAAAGCTGCTATTGAATCAAACATAAGAAAAAGGACAAGACTTTGATTACTGTTCATCACCATGTGGAAGAAATCCACCGATGCAAGTGAAGAAAGAGCTGGAACTCCATTGGTGGGACATTTTATTTGGACGGTCAAACAAGCTGATAGATACTTGACATACCTAAGAAGAGAGCTGAGAGGAATAGCTGGTGCCCCACATATAAGTGGGTTGTACTTGCCTCTTTTCAAGATCTGTAGAGACCCAGCCATACAATCAATTAATTTTTAATATTCCCTGTGGCCTCATCTCTAGGTGGTGTCAGAATGTGCCTGACACTGTCCACTTTAAGTCCACATAAACCAGCCAAGAGCAGCTGTAAGAAAAAACCTGAAAAGCAAAAGAACAAGCAGATCCCATTCAGGTGGCTGAGTGGTGTCCCTGTTGCACAGCACTCAAGGTCAGATCATTTCTCAGGAGAGCAGGAGACCTGGGCTCAATCCCACCTTCAAACTCAGGTGGCAGAACCTTCTCTCTTCCACAGCAGGGCCCACTGTCTGTCTCTGGGGCATTTGTACCCTGCCAGAAGCAAGAAGCAAGAAGCAAGAAGCAAGAAGCAAGAAGCAAGAAGAATAATTCAGCCCAGGTGTCTCTCAGGCAGAGCCCAGGTAGGCTCACAAATGCAGACATGACTTTGGTTGTGGCCTGAGTGTCACAATGGCTCCAGGGCTGAGCCAGCTCCTAGCTGAAGAGACACCAGGGTAGGGAGAGCAAATGCAGTTTCTTGCATGTATGACCTTCTGCACAGCATTTGAAATTAAGAAACATCATGTGCCTGGCTGGTGAGACTCCCTGCTTCACAGCCTTTTTATGTTTGAAAACTCTTCTTCAGTTTGCCCCGTCAGACTTCATTTCCCTCTGCTTGGAACAGGGCTCATCTCCTGCTCTTGCCACAGCTGCCTGTTGTCTCTGCTCACAAGCTCTGTGGTAATATTTATTTATTTTGAAAGGTAAAGCTGTCCTCAGTAATGCAGACAAACATTTTCTTCTTGGTCTCTGTATTCTTGTGTCTTCCAAACATTTATTGAGCCTGGAAGTGATTCCAGCAGTCTTGTAGAATCATGGAATAGCTTGGGTTGGAAGGATCCTTTGGCACTCGTCTCACCTGCACCCTGCCCAGAAGAGGGCTGCCATGGGTGCTAGGCCAGGTCACTCAGGGCTTTGCCCGGCTGAGTTTGGAGTTACCTCCAAGGGTGCATATTCCAGAGCCTCTGGGCAACCTGCTTCAGTGTTTGACTACTTCATTGTGATTTGTCCCCTCATAAATGTGAAGGTTTTGGTAGAGGGGCTGCAGGGGTGGCCTCTGTGAGGAGAGACCAGGCCTGCCCTGAGCTGGTCACAGTTGATGCCAGCAGGATCCAACAGACCCAACTTAAGGCATGGCTGGGCCCATCCTCAGTCTGTGGGAGTCCGTGGCACTTCTGAGGAAGTGCCTTAAAGTGAGGGTGTAAACACTAAGCAGAAGGAGAAACAAGGCCAGGGCGAGAGGAGAAGGAGGGAAGAAGTCCACACTGGAGCAGGAGGAAGGAAGAGAGAAGAGGATACCTGGGCAGTGGTTGGATCCAAGGTTTTGCTAGAGCAGGAGCTGAAAGGTGCAGCCTGGAGAAGCTGCTGCTAGTGAAGGAACCAGCCACATGTGTGCTGGTCCCAGTCTCCTGTGCTGGCCACTGCCTCAGCAAAGGAGCTCAGCATGGCCTGGGGTGAGGGAACTGAGGAGCAAAAGGTCTGAGGGGCAGGGGGAAGACATGTAAGAAGGAAAGCAGGGTTTTTTCCTGAGGGTTGGTTGGTTTTTTTGGTCTCCCTTGATACTAGAATCTGTAATTAATAGATTGTTAACCGGCAAATAAATTAAATTAATGGAAATTCCCTGAAGGAGTAAACAGTTTTTGCCCATGACATTATCTAACTGGAATTTCTCTCATACAATTTGTGACAGTTGGTCCTTGTTCTTTCCAAGATATGTCTGAGAGGAGCTTGGCTGTGTCTTCCCTGTACCTTCCCATCACATGTCCAAAGACAGCAAGAAGATGCTCCCCACCTGTGGTTATCTCCAGATTAGATCTAGGTCCTGTGCCCTGGTACATTGGGTGCTCCAGGACCCAACCATCATGGTGCCCCTTCACAGGTCTCACTCCAGTCAGCTGGTATCTCTCTTGTACTGGGGAGCTCTGCCCTGAGCACCGTAGTGATGATGAGGTCTTGTGCTGAATGGAGGAAGATAACCACTTCCCTTGAAGCGCTGGCTATGCCCTTGCTAATGCAGCCCCTGTTGGTGATTGAAACACAGACCCAGACCGGCAGGGAATCGGAATCGTTTATTCAAAGGAATTAGTTGGTTTTATACACTTTCCTAAGGCATAGTATTTCCTTACATGGTAATTCACACTACGTGACCTATCCCACGTTGCCACATCGCAGCACACTTTCTGAATGTCCTTCTATGGGGTCAGCTTCCAACAGGCTCCTCTGGGGGTCTGCCATGTGACCCCTCCTCCCGCCAGGGTCCGGCAGAGACGAGTCTCTCTGTGCTGCCATGTGCTCCTTTGTGCTGCNTTGCATGTATGACCTTCTGCACAGCATTTGAAATTAAGAAACATCATGTGCCTGGCTGGTGAGACTCCCTGCTTCACAGCCTTTTTATGTTTGAAAACTCTTCTTCAGTTTGCCCCGTCAGACTTCATTTCCCTCTGCTTGGAACAGGGCTCATCTCCTGCTCTTGCCACAGCTGCCTGTTGTCTCTGCTCACAAGCTCTGTGGTAATATTTATTTATTTTGAAAGGTAAAGCTGTCCTCAGTAATGCAGACAAACATTTTCTTCTTGGTCTCTGTATTCTTGTGTCTTCCAAACATTTATTGAGCCTGGAAGTGATTCCAGCAGTCTTGTAGAATCATGGAATAGCTTGGGTTGGAAGGATCCTTTGGCACTCGTCTCACCTGCACCCTGCCCAGAAGAGGGCTGCCATGGGTGCTAGGCCAGGTCACTCAGGGCTTTGCCTGGCTGAGTTTGGAGTTACCTCCAAGGGTGCATATTCCAGAGCCTCTGGGCAACCTGCTTCAGTGTTTGACTACTTCATTGTGATTTGTCCCCTCATAAATGTGAAGGTTTTGGTAGAGGGGCTGCAGGGGTGGCCTCTGTGAGGAGAGACCAGGCCTGCCCTGAGCTGGTCACAGTTGATGCCAGCAGGATCCAACAGACCCAACTTAAGGCATGGCTGGGCCCATCCTCAGTCTGTGGGAGTCCGTGGCACTTCTGAGGAAGTGCCTTAAAGTGAGGGTGTAAACACTAAGCAGAAGGAGAAACAAGGCCAGGGCGAGAGGAGAAGGAGGGAAGAAGTCCACACTGGAGCAGGAGGAGGGAAGAGAGAAGAGGATACCTGGGCAGTGGTTGGATCCAAGGTTTTGCTAGAGCAGGAGCTGAAAGGTGCAGCCTGGAGAAGCTGCTGCTAGTGAAGGAACCAGCCACATGTGTGCTGGTCCCAGTCCCCTGTGCTGGCCACTGCCTCAGCAAAGGAGCTCAGCATGGCCTGGGGTGAGGGAACTGAGGAGCAAAAGGTCTGAGGGGCAGGGGGAAGACATGTAAGAAGGAAAGCAGGGTTTTTTCCTGAGGGTTGGTTGGTTTTTTTGGTCTCCCTTGATACTAGAATCTGTAATTAATAGATTGTTAACCGGCAAATAAATTAAATTAATGGAAATTCCCTGAAGGAGTAAACAGTTTTTGCCCGTGACATTATCTAACCGGAATTTCTCTCATACAATTTGTGACAGTTGGTCCTTGTTCTTTCCAAGATATGTCTGAGAGGAGCTTGGCTGTGTCTTCCCTGTACCTTCCCATCACATGTCCAAAGACAGCAAGAAGATGCTCCCCACCTGTGGTTATCTCCAGATTAGATCTAGGTCCTGTGCCCTGGTACATTGGGTGCTCCAGGACCCAACCATCATGGTGCCCCTTCACAGGTCTCACTCCAGTCAGCTGGTATCTCTCTTGTACTGGGGAGCTCTGCCCTGAGCACCGTAGTGATGATGAGGTCTTGTGCTGAATGGAGGAAGATAACCACTTCCCTTGAANTACCTGGGCAGTGGGTGGATCCAAGGTTTTGCTAGAGCAGGAGCTGAAAGGTGCAGCCTGGAGAAGCTGCTGCTAGTGAAGGAACCAGCCACATGTGTGCTGGTCCCAGTCCCCTGTGCTGGCCACTGCCTCAGCAAAGGAGCTCAGCATGGCCTGGGGTGAGGGAACTGAGGAGCAAAAGGTCTGAGGGGCAGGGGGAAGACATGTAAGAAGGAAAGCAGGGTTTTTTCCTGAGGGTTGGTTGGTTTTTTTGGTCTCCCTTGATACTAGAATCTGTAATTAATAGATTGTTAACCGGCAAATAAATTAAATTAATGGAAATTCCCTGAAGGAGTAAACAGTTTTTGCCCATGACATTATCTAACTGGAATTTCTCTCATACAATTTGTGACAGTTGGTCCTTGTTCTTTCCAAGATATGTCTGAGAGGAGCTTGGCTGTGTCTTCCCTGTACCTTCCCATCACATGTCCAAAGACAGCAAGAAGATGCTCCCCACCTGTGGTTATCTCCAGATTAGATCTAGGTCCTGTGCCCTGGTACATTGGGTACTCCAGGACCCAACCATCATGGTGCCCCTTCACAGGTCTCACTCCAGTCAGCTGGTATCTCTCTTGTACTGGGGAGCTCTGCCCTGAGCACCGTAGTGATGATGAGGTCTTGTGCTGAATGGAGGAAGATAACCACTTCCCTTGAAGCGCTGGCTATGCCCTTGCTAATGCAGCCCCTGTTGGTGATTGAAACACAGACCCAGACCGGCAGGGAATCGGAATCGTTTATTCAAAGGAATTAGTTGGTTTTATACACTTTCCTAAGGCATAGTATTTCCTTACATGGTAATTCACACTACGTGACCTATCCCACGTTGCCACATCGCAGCACACTTTCTGAATGACCTTCTATGGGGTCGGCTTCCAACAGGCTCCTCTGGGGGTCTGCCGTGTGACCCCTCCTCCCGCCAGGGTCCGGCAGAGATGAGTCTCTCTGTGCTGCCATGTGCTCCTTTGTGCTGCCTTGTGCTCCTTTGTGCTGCCTTGTGCTCCTGCAGGTACGTCCCACAGCCTGTAACCCAATTCTGTCTTATTTTTCCCATAGCCCCCAGTGTGGTTGGCTGTCGCCACCACAAGGTTGTGTTGTTGACTCATGTTCATACACTGCTAACTCATGCTTAGTTGTCTGGGTCGTGAATATACACTTAAAATAAAACTGACATGTAAATTCTTACGAAATAAGGCGGAAGGGATGTCAACAAACTTAGCACTTTTTAGTTTCTCAGCTCCATGAGTAACTATTTCCAAGCGTGCATTAATAAAAATCCCTATCTGCTCTGTGTTTCATAGGAAGAAAATGTCTTTGTGATTTTTGTCCTTTCAATAAATCCCTTTAGCCTAAAATAATTTTCATTATACAACTGCAAAGATCTTTTGCAATCATGTTATTTGAAATAAAATGCCATGAGATAGCATTTCATATAAGTTTTCCCAATTTCTTGAAAACCTTGTCAGGAATTCTAGCTTGTATATTCTATTGTTTGGAATTAGTTTACAAAGGAGAAATGGCAATTTTTCTGTGCTTTATTTTAAGTTATGTTAATATTGTTCTTTGGCTACTTTAATTTCTCAGTTGTTTGCTTTCATGAAAAATTAGGAAATCAAAATGTTACAACTAATTGTAAAACAAAATAAATTTCACAGAATAGTTCTGTTTGGAGAGCTGTCTAGAGATCTAGTCCACCTTGCCCTGCTGAAGGGTCAACTAGCTCAGGTTGCTCAGGACATTGTCCAGTCCAGTTTTGAACATCCTCACTGGTGGATACTCTACAATCTGTCTGGGCAACCAGTACCTGAGAATCCTCACTGTAAAAAGGTCTTGGTTTGATTCTTACTATAGAGGTAGACTAGAAAAGTTGTAAAATCAGCTGCAAACACCAGTGCAGCTCTCAAGAAGCTAAGGAATTCATTCCTCTTGTTTGTCTATTTTCATAAAGTCTTTGAGCTCAGTGGTAGACTGTGGTGAAGTGCAACACAACCAAGTCTCAGAATGCACAGTGTATTTTAATTTCAAAATGCAGACCTGTGTTCTTACATCAAGAATGGATGTTTGTAGTTCCAAGTTCTCAGTCAGAGCATAGACGGCTTATTTCTGACCCTCTCTTTGGAATGCCAGGACAGAGGAGCATTCCCAAGTGCATCCAGGCTGCCCTTGAAAGTGCTTTGCCAAATGTGTGAGATACACTGGACACTGGAGTAAAACAAAGTGACATTAAGAAGTCTTCTATCCCATTTCTTCCACCATAATGCAGCATAATTATGCTGGTGCCGTTTCTGAAGGAATTTTGATGGACTTGATCTTTACAGGGTCCCCCACAGCACCTGACAGAGAAGTTGTATCCTATGCTATGCCATGCTATGCTATGCTATGCCATGCTATGCCATGCTATGCTATGCTATGCTATGCTGTCCTATCCTATCCTATCCTATCCTATCCTATCCTATCCTATCCTATCCTATCCTATCCTGTTCTTTCCATGCATGTGGGAAATGCAGTGCCTGTGTCCAAAGGGAGCAGTTTAATTGTCAAGCTGGGGGCTGCCAATGGGAGACATGTGCCCTCTGTGCCTTCATCAGCCAGCGTGCAAGGATCATATTTCCCTTGGCCTTCAGAAAAATGCCCACAAAGGAATGATGGGGGTGGCCAGGTGATGGGGGCAGCAGGATTGGAAGTGAATTCCTGGTTTCCTCTGGAGTGGCTTGTCTGTCTAGAATATAAGATTCCAAAGAGAACCCAGAAGTTATTCTGGCACCAGGACCTAGAACTAACAGATGTTTATTTGTGTTGAGGAGCTGCTTTTCCTTTGCTTTGGGAGCGCACAGTGATGCTGTGAAATTGGCACATGCTGGGTGCTGGCAAGATGAGTGGCTCCTCTGCTGCGTGATGAGACTGCATTCATCTGATTTTTCATTTTTGTTTTTGGGGAGAATGAAGGTGCCTAAGAGTTTTAACTGTCTGGGTGATGCTGTGGATAGAAACTGTCTGTTTCAATTGACCATTATCATGATGAACAGAATTTCAGCTTATCAGTGTAGGATACCAGAAAGGCAAGGTGAGCTACCAGATTTTATTACTTTAATTCTGGGAATATTTGTTTCCAAACTGACTTAAAGAAAAATTCCTGTCTCCACAGTGATTTCAGAAGCATGAGGTTTCCCAAGAAGACTGCATAAAACCCTGGAAGGCAATGATACGATGTAACATGGCACTACCGAAGAACCTAATCAACTTTTGTGCTTGTACATCCTTATAAAGGGTCCATAACATTTCACTTTCCTTAAGGTACGTGAATGATTTCCCAACTTACTTCCATGAGAACTGCAAAAGGTTTGCCTCTTTGGTCAGTTGTTGTTACTAGGGAGTATGTTATCTTTATAGACTCCTTTTATATTGTGTACATGTTTATAAGTTTCCTCATAAAATGGTCAGTCAGGTCTCAGAGATCTTCACATTATTTATGGAGAAAACCACAGAGTAAATCTACAGTGCCTTTCTTTTTACTTCTGCTTTCATCAAGGAAATTGTCTGCTTGAAATTTTTGTTAGCTTTTATTTTAAACACTACCTCATTATTTTGAATATTTATATATCAGAGAATACTGGTCTGAACATGAACTGAACTCTGATTAATTAGAACTCAGAGACACAACAAAGATGTTGCAGGGGCTAATGTGAGGATTTATTCTGTTATCCATGGCGAGGATGACATTTCAAATCCCTCCCTGCGTCATCTACTGGAAGGAAATGTTATACTTCCGTGTCAGGGAAATTTTCTGCCAAACACACAACTAATGTAGCTATTGTCCTGCTCCACAGTGTTTCCGTGCCAACAGGATATTAGAGGAGTTATCTCCATGTCAGGTTAATCCAGTCTCTCCTGGCACAGGTTGATTTATTAGGGGTGTGCATGTCAGGGTAATATCTTCTTATGTTACTGGTGCAAACATGGAAGTCTACTTGTCTGGGTCTATCTCTGCCTGTATATTTTTATCAGCGTGTGGTTTTTAACTTCATTTTGTGAGCCAGAATATTTGCAGAGATGTCAGGACCTGCTTTACATACAATATAGCAGAACCCTGTAGAGAATTTCAGCTTCTTGCATTCCTGTCAGCTTGGGACTGTGTTTCCTAGAATGCTGACCTGTCACATGCAGACCTCATATCCTTAGAAAAAAACCTTTTTGATCCCTAAGTATTGACAGCCACATTCAATATTACTTCTCATAAATGAACCAGAGTGCATCCTGATCCCACCTTGCTCTCTGCCTTGTACTTTCATCTTTCTTCACCCTTTTGTTTTTCCTCACTGGTCAGCTACTGGAATATGGTCCAGGGAAATCACTCCTATTCAGTTAACAATGCTCTCAGATTACTAATTTTAATTACAAATGTAATGCTGGCTGCCTTCCTTTCCCTTTACTTTTCTTGGATAGGAATTATCCTCTAACTGAAGGAGTCTATTTCCTTCCTTCCTTTCCCAGCCATTCCTCATGTTCATTGAGTCCACTTGGAGTGGGAGTGCAGTGACCACTTGCACTGGTCCAACAGCTGGCTCTCTTCCATGCTCCATTCCCCTTGGTGACCAGATGTTGTGGTTTAACCCCAGCCAGCAACCAAGCACCATGCAGCTGCTCACTCCCTCTGAACTTCAGCTCAGGTTCAGACTGATGTTCCAGCCTGTCCAGTGCAGCAGCACAGAAACAGCGGGAGCATCCTGGCCACCTGCCAGCCCAAACATGTTGCCATGGCTGTTATCAAGATGTTCCCAGGCACAATTCTGTAAGGTGGTAAGTAGCAGAGCACTACAGCAAGCAGCAAAAGCAAAAAGCAGTCACTAAGTAGCACTAGGCTCTAACATGCAGTCAGGAAAGTGAGCCCCATGGCAAGCATAGGTGCCCACTCATTACCAGCTAAACGGCACGAACAGATATAAATTCAGCCTAGCACATCCCAATCAGTTCTGTCATTATCTCAAACCCTTCAAGCCCCATCTTGGGCATGAAAAAAGGACTATCATGGTTTAATCCCACTCAGCAGCCAAGCCCCAGACAGCCGCTCACTCACTCCCTCACCTGCAGGATCAGGAGAGAGAATTGGAAGGATAAAAGGTAGAAAACTTATGGGCTGAGATAAAGACAGTTCAGTAGGGAAAGGAAAAGCTATGCGAACAAGCAGAGCAAACCAGGGAATTAATTCACTGCTTCCCATGGGCAGGTAGGTGTGTTCAGCCATCTCCAGGAGAGCAGGGCCCCATCATGTGCAATAGTTACTTGGGAAGACAAAGGCCATCACCCCAAATGTGTTGTGTCTCCCCCACCCCTTCTTCCTTTTTCTCCCCAGCTTTAGATGCTGAGCATATGGTATGGAATATCCCATATATTGGTCAGTTTGGGTCACCTGTCCCAGCTGTGTCTACTCCCAAGTTCCCAGGCACCCACAACTTCCTTGCCAGAGTAGTGGTACCAAAAGCAGAAAAGGCCTTGGCTCTGTGTAAGCTCTGCTCAGCAATAACAAAAACATCCCTGTATTATCAGCTCTGCTCAGCACAAATCCATAGCAGAGTTCCATGTCAGCCACTGTGAAAAAAGTTAACTATCCCAGCCAAAACTGGCACACCAGATCTCCATAAACTGTTAAAGGCACTTAAGACACTCATCTCCCATGTAAGTAGATCCTTATACTGTCACCATCTAGAGTGGGTGGGCAGTTCTAGGTAAAGAGGCTTCAATTTATGTGTGCCAGATTAGTATGTAAATCGGCAGTTCACTTGCCTGCCTGCCATTTCCATGAAGCCTGTTTAGAAGAATAATGTCTTCTAAAGAACTTTCCTGTCAGTAAAGCAAAAATTCAGCTGTCCAGTTTCTTCAGGCTGATTCTAAGGTTACAGGGTTATCAAAACAAGTTTTTAGGAAGAACCGAATTTCCACAACCAGAGACTAGTGCTGAATGGTTCAATATCCAAATGGAGATTAGAGATGAGTGGTGTCATCAGGCTTCCAAATTGGGATCTGTAGTATTTAATACCTTTATCAATGACACAGACAGTGGGGTTGAGCGCACCCTCAGCAAATTTGTAGATGACATCAAGCTCAGTGGTGTGGTTGACAGCCCTGAAGGATAGGATGCCAACCAGAGGGAGCTGGACAAGATTGAGAAGTAGTCTCATAGGAATCTCATGAGGGTCCACAAGGCCAAGTGCAAGGTTCTGTACCTGGGTTGGAACAATCTCTGGAGCCAATACGGGCTGGGGGATGAAGGGAATGAATGCTGAGATAACTTGGTGGATGAGAGGCTGCACTTAGCCAGCAATGTGCACTCACAGCCCAGAAAGACAACTGCATCCTGGGCTTCATCAAAAAATGTGTGGCTAGTAAATCAAGAAAGGTGATTCTGCCCCTCTGCTTTCCTCTTGTGAGACACCACTGTGACAGTGTGGTCCCCACCCTGCCTTTTTCTGCTAAAGTAATAGCCACCAGTGGTGGTTGTGATGGCTGTGTCTGACTTACAGATAACAACACAATAGCTAAGGGCCCTAAATCTTGCTCAACAGCTAAGGGCAGTTAGTTTTGCTCAACAGGTCAGGGCTAGTTGAGCGTGCAACAACCCAAAATACGTCTGGCATGTAAGTATGACTGTAAGTCAACCTTCTTATTCCATGAATAGTGGACAGCCTGGGCCCATTGAGCTGTCCTGCATGAGAGTGAACTGCATGCCGGGATCTCCCCTTGAGCAGGAATGCCTTTCAGGTCTACTCCTTGTGGCTGAGAGACTTCTTACTGCAACAGATTCTCAGTAAGTGATTAATAGCATGCTAAACTTTGAAATCATAGCTGAGTGATATAAAGGATCAATTGTGCATAGATTATCCTTGAGGCATAAACCATTGATCTAGTCTGGGACTAAGTCTGCATCCAGCTGCATCTAAACTCCCCTCGGAAAGCAGTTTAGAAAGCAAGGGGGTCTTTCTGAACCTCATGACTCAACAGGAGGGTGTCCCTGACAGTTTTGTCTGACTCTGTCCTTTATGCAGTAAAAAATCAAGTGTACCTTGAATTAAATCTTGTTAAGCCACTGTCACATTTACTATCAGACTTTGTTAAATTGATTCTTTATATCAATAAACATATTGTTACTTCTCTCTTACAGGTGAAGTACATCACTTAATCTATGATACTGTCCTGGAATACTGCATTCAACTCTGTAGTCCTCAGCACAGGAGAGACATGGATCTGTTGGAGGGGGTACAGCGGAGGGCCACAAAAAAGATCAAAGAAATGAAACAGCTCTGAGAGAGTTGGGGTTGTTCAGCCTGGAGAAGAAAAGGCTCCAGGAAGACCTCGTTGTGTCCTTTCAACACTTAAAGGAGGCTTATAAGCAAGACTGGGACAGATTTTTAATATGGTTTGTAGTAATAGGAAAAGGTCTCATGATTTTAAACTAAAAGAGGGTAGATTCAGAGTAGATATAAGGAAGAAATTTTTACAATGAGAGTGGTGAAACACAGGAACAGGTTGCCCAGAGGGGTGTGGGGTGCTCCATCCCTGGAAACATTCAAGATCTATTTGGACAGGGCTCTCAGCAACCTGAACTAGTTGAAGAGATCCCTGCTCATTGCAGGGGGCTTGGACTAGATGACCTTTAAAGGTTCCTTGCAACCCAAACTATTATATCTCAAATCACTTTGAGATCTCTTGCTTAATGGAAACGGCTTGAGTTAAAAAAATCAATAAACGAAAGACCAAGAAGCCAACCCATTCTTCCTTATTGGGAGGACTGTTAGTTGATGTGGCACAGAACCTTTTGCAGAGAGGCAGACCAAAGGAGCAATTATTTTTGGCACAGCAGAACATTGCTGTTCCTCTCCCAAAGACTCCTTGAACATCTGTACTCACCTGTCTTCCTTCCTCTGTTTTGTGATTGCTCTCACAGGGAGTTCTTGTCATGCAAGATAAACAAGAGAACATAAATCCTGGTGGGGAGTGCCCTGCTCAGGAAGAAGCAGGGTAATTATGTGCTACAGGATAATTGGGTCATGTTCATCATATTATATATGCTTTTGTTTGGAGCATAATACCTGTCTCTGAATGGAATCTTCTCTGGGATTTTGAAAGTTCAAAGGCGCTTTTTGCTTCATCTCTTGATTTTGCAGGGTTTTTTTTTGTCATTCGAGAAAATGTGTGGAAGATGAAGATTAGTTCATGTGTCTTTTTAGGCTAAATTCCTATGACATAAGTTGTCAAGAAATGCCATCTCACTTGACATTTTGAAGCTTTTCTACAGCTTTCAGAAGAAATCAACTGTGGATTTATAAGGAAGACTGTAGCCAGAAAGGCTAAACTCATTTGGTGGGTAGGTGCACTTTAAGACTTTGATGGTGGACACTCACCTAGCTGATAGGCTTAGAGACTTAACAGTGAATCCAGAAGCTAAAGGTAGGTGACTATAATCCCCCAGTGAGATGAGGAAATGGGAAACTCAGGAGGCCGAACAAGAAGCAATGCAGAGATTAAGGAGTGGGAAGAAGTTCTATCTACCAGTAAAAAAGAGGAAATGACCACTCTGGGTGGCATAGTTCATCCCATGTTTTACAGGCTGCAGATGGGTAATTTTGTGTACCTGGAGTTAAATAGAAGTGAACAGCAACCGGGTAAAGAGGTGCCAACTTCTTCAATAGCCTCTTATTGCCTACAGCCACTGTCCAGGAAGGGTTGAGCATGGGTATGAGTGGCTTTAGCTGAGTGGCTGCATGAGGATGTTAAAGAGGGTGCTAAGAGAGCAAGCACAGTGGAGCTTTGCTCTGCAGCATAGCAGCGAAGGTGCTCATTTGGGAGGTGAAAATGACTGATCCTGCTTCTGGATCAAGACTAAGGTTTTTTTCTGAAACAGCTACTGAATCCACGAGCAAAGTAATTGTAGTGTAGATGGTCCAAAATCTTTCTGGTGATTCCCTAGTGATTAGGTGTGTAGATGACTGAGAACCTCATTATGGTGAGCAATTTATTATCTCTGGCTAAAGGCTGAAAATGCGTCACCACCTTCAGTGACCACAAGCTACATTAAATGAATGTCATTGGTGCTATGTTTTGAAATAATACACATACATTGGTTGTGCTCTGGGCCCGTTAAGCCAGATTGAATTCACAGGAGTGTCTAGTGTGTCTGGAATCTCATCGGCTTGCTAGAACAGGGTGCTTACTTTTTTAGCACACAGAACTTTTGAGTGTGAACAAGATGGCAACAACAGGAGCTCAGGGATCTTTTAAGTTGAAGATAGAGGTATCTCATCAGTTCACATCCTGGTCTGATGGGTGAACAAGGTTGGGGGTCTTTTTGTTGGTTTGGTTTTGTTTTTAATTAAATTTGTCTGTTAAGTCCCAAACATTCACTGAAATCCTGAGATATATCTTGAAATATTTATTTGGATGTAGTCCATATTGCCTTCCTGTTGACAATGGTAGATGAACATGTTTTGTAGGATGTTTTAAATCAGAGAACAAAAAACAATCTTTGTTCGAGTGCAGCATGGAGTACAGAAAATAAAAGGGTCATTGCATGCTGATATCTACACCATAGAACCACTTAAGTAGTAATTTTTTTCTACTTCCATTACTAATGTATTTTGGAGCCTCACTTCAACTTTCCAGTTTTCACAGAACCCTGTTGGCAAGTTCCTGTTTGAACAGGGGAGTTGAATCAGATGATCTCCGTAGGTCCCTTCCAACACAAACTATTCTGTGATTCTACGAAAACTTGCATTTCCAACAACTTTTGTGGACATGCCAATTAGTCATGCCTGCAGGGAAGCAAGTACACAGGTGGACAGTGTTGTGGCCAACAGTTGTCTTTCTCTCAGGCTGTTGTTCACCTGTTGTTCCTTGTGTTGGAGATAGTGCTGTTAAGAATTATAAATAAATACTGGAACTGTACCCTGAACTGCAAATGTCTGAGGTGGATCTGAGTTTACTTTGCTAGGAGCCTACAGCACATATTACATCTTGGGAATACTTCTGTCAGTGAGAAGCTCTGTCTCTTAGTCTGCCCACTTCTTAGTCCCAGAGGTATCTCTACAGAACAGTGCTTATCTGCATGACCAGTTATATGTTGACTGCTTTTTCTCACTATAAGTATGAATGTGTGTAATTGGTATATCTGAGATCCAGCAAGGATTATTTAATTCCTTTGTCTTTAGCAAGGATTATTTAATTCCTTTGATTTTACTTACCTCTCTGTTGGCTAACATTAGCTATTTGTGCTTCATGACCTGGTGTATGTTTGGGAGGTGTGCATGTCTTGTGTGTGAATGTATGTGAAGTTTATTAAAATAGTTAAACATGTTATTGCTGCCTACAAGACAGATAAAACAACCTGTACGTTTGGCCAGTTAGAGGCTCCCTTCAGCAATACCTACGTATATTTAAACAGAGTTATATGGTTGTCTCACCACTTGTGTAAGACCCTTGTGAATTGCCAGAAGATATCATTTCTGTGAAAACTTGTTTGCTGTCTGTAATCCTGTAACAGCCTGCCAATCTGCAAAGGTTGATACATGCTCTTAGGCTGACGGTTGCTAACAGGTTTATAGGGACTAGGAATAAAACCAGCTTTTCTTAGAGGAACAGTTTTGAGTTGATTGAGCTGTTATTTGAGGCCTCAGGCTGCAATTTATTAGCAGTCAAATAGAGAGCTTCTGCCTTATAATTGTTTTGGTTGCAGGCTAGACTGAAATGTGCACAACTAATTTTGCATTACAATTCTTAATTGTTCAATAATTTAATACTGGAGAAAAATATGAATTATCTGCTCTTGAACATTAAGGAAAGTCAGTGAGGCATGCAGGGGTGGCAGTGGCAAGGCCTATGGATGAGCGTGGCTCAAAGGGTACAGGGGGATCCTGGTGCCAGGGAGACCCAAGGCAGGGCAGGGAGCTGCTGCCTGCAGCCAGCAGCCTTTGTGAGAAAGGCTTATGCAGTTCAGGGCTTGCCAGGAGCAACTGTGGGAGGCTGAAATGGCCCTGGGGAGTGATGTGAACAGGACAGGCAGATGGGAATCGAGAGGGCAAACAGGGATTGAGAGAGTGCAGCAGTTTGCACAGATGGGCATGTGAGAAGGGCTGTGCATGCTGCCTGTGGGCCCACAGACCAGGGAAGTGCTCTAGGTCTCTGCCATAACAGTGGGCACGTGCCTCAGATATAAACCCAGTGTTTCTACAGAGAAAGCCTCTGAGATGTTTGAGGCTTCCATGAACATGGGACTGGTAAGAAAAGAGACTTCAGTAGAGGCAGTAGGTTGCAATGAGAGACCACACTTCTGGAGAAAAGGTAAATGTCTGCAAAAGATGTACACAGGGTGTTGCATCAGCTGGCTGAGTTGCAGGAAACAGTTAAAAAACTGTGCAGTACTAGAGAGGCTGAGATGGAGATAGATAAGCGGTTTCAGAACTATGCACTTGTAGCAGACACAGAGAATGTGACATCTTTGTCTCTTGTGACCCACAAAAGCCTGTGGGGAATCTGCTTCATTCCCCACCCTCCATCATTGCATCCAAAAACAGATAGGAATCTTTAGCTGCTGTAGACACCCATGGACAAGATCTGCAAGGAGAAACTGTACCAGCAGCATGCAGTGGATGCCACAAAAGGAAATGACAAATGCTTGTAGTGGGTGATTCATTCTTAAGGAGTATTGAGGCACCCATCTGCTGGCCTGAGAACTGGACATCGTTTGCTCACTGTAGCCTATTCAGGAGCGATGGGAACCACCTCTCAGGAAGAGGAAGGGAAATCTTTGGTAGCAGGCTTGACAATTTGATGAGCTTTAAACAGGAGGACTCCGGGGGTGGGGTTCAAAGTGGCAACACTTACGCTATTGCAACCAGATGTGGAGTAAGTCAGGCCAGCAGAGCAGTGACGAATTTTCCTTACTTGCCTGGCCAGACAGAACCAGAAGGCAGCCACCTCACACCTCGAGTGTGTGTTGATCAATGCACACTTCCTGGGGAACAAACAGGAGGAACTGGAACTTCGTGCATCAATCAGAAAGTTAGGCTATCACAGGAATAACTGAACCATGGGGAGACAGCTCACATGACTGAAGAATTAGGCTGGATGGCAATAGACTTTTTCGTAAAGACAGGCAGGGATGAAGAGGAAGATGAGTCATGCTGTATGATAAGGAGAACCTAAATATGTGGAAGTCAACTACAGCAATTGTGGAAGTCCTATTGAATGCCTCTGGATCAAAATCTTCTCTGGGGGCATCTTATATTTGGCATCTTCTACCAACCTCCAAACCAGAATGATAAGGCTGATGCAGCAATATTTGGGTCACTTAAACAAGCTTTGGGTCGACAGAACCTGGTAATTACAGGTGACTTCAATTACCCAGACATTTGCTGGAAGAACAATAAAATGGCTGACATCATCCATCATGTTCCTGGGATGCATAGAGGGCTGCTTCCTTATACAAATGTTATAAGTGCCAACGAGGAAGGAGGCACTGCTTTGTAATTGTAAATGTAATCTTGTAACATTTTATTGTTACATTGCAATGTTAGTGATAGCCTTGGTTGCAGTGATCACAACGTTGTGGAGTTTGGGATCATATTGAGCGTGATGAGGGTTTGTACTAAGACAGAGGGTTTAGATTTTAGAAGAGCAAACTTCAGCTCACTCAGAGCTCAGTGGAAAGGAGCCTGGCCTGGTTGGACAAGCAGTTAAATATGAGTGCACAGTCTGCTGCTGTGGCAAAGAAGCCAACAGGATCCTGGGCTGAATCAACAACGGCATCACCAGCAGAGGTAAAGATGTCATTATCCCACTCTACTCAGCACTTGCCAGGCTACAACTGGAGTAATGAGTTCAGTTTTTGTCCCCACTGTGCAAAAAGTAGGTGGGCAACTGGAGAGGGTCCAGAGAAGGGCCACAAAGATGATCCAAGGGTTTAAGCCTGCCACGTGATGAAAGGCTGAGAGAACTGAGCTTGCTCAGCCTTGAGGAAAGAAGGTTCAGGGGAGACCTGATGGAGATAATGGTTCTAGTATTTAAGGGGTGGCTACAAAGAAGATGGAGAGTCAATTTTTAAAACAAGACACATGGAAAAGACGAGGGGTAATGAGTACAAGTTACTCCTGTTGAGATTCTAGTTGGACAGAAGATGAACATTTTTCACAACAAGGACAACCAGTCATTGGAATAATCTCACCAGGGAAGTGCAATTCCCCAGCTTTGACACTTTTAAGACTCAGCTGGAGAGGGTGCTGGTGCTTTTTCTAAAAAAAATTGCACCAGATGATCCTTGAGGTCCCTTCCAACCTGGTGTTCTATAATACTATGAAAATGTTTGTTTGTATTTACTATAAAGGCTACACATGGCTCAAGGCTAGTTCTGCCTTTTTTTTTTTTTTGTATACGTATTTATGCACAGTTATGTTCCATCTTTAAAAAAACCCCAACAGCTTAAACATCTAAATTTAAGCCTTGATACCAGATGCAGTTACTCAATAGTAGAATTGTCAGGGGAACTTTTTGAGATAGCTGAATGCAATGTCATGAATCAGGAATAGAGAAAGAGGGGATTTGACAGGATGCAGTATTTCTTTCTGAGAAGCTGCAATTCTGAAAAGGAAACTGGGAGTCCTGTTAGCTAATAATTTTATTTCACATCTCAGATTAAATGTATGGAAAAAAGAATTGATGTCATCCCTGCATAAATGAAAAGGAATATTGAATAGGTATAGGGAAATTATTGTTCCATTGCATTTGCCAGTGAAAGTGGTTTTATATAACTTTAATTATCTAAATTGATCTGATTTTCCCACTGCAGGTTTTTCTGTTGTCTTTGGAGAAGAATGCTAGATGGTTAGCATAGACTATGTGCATAACACTTAGGTAGCTCAGGTTAAATGGGGTAAACCCTATCCATGTCCCAGCAATGTTCAGAGTTTACAAGGCAGGCAGCTTCCAGATTCCACCTCTAGGAAGTTAAGAGAAATCCTCTTGTGCTCCATCCTTTCCTTGTCTTTCAAACTTTAGGAAAATTTTGCAAACATCTTCACACTATGATGTCATGTCTTCTCTTCTCTTTGTTGATCATCAGGAAAGTAGTTGCTTCTGTCCATGCTCAAACTATTAGCAATGGCACCCCACTATCCACAGTTGGTCTGAATGAGGCAGGGCCTGGATATTGTTTCAGACTTTCAGCAAATGCATGCAGACAGCTTTGCATCATATACTGTCATATGAAAACTTGTTTTTGCAATATACATGAGATTACTATTAAAGTGGAAAAAAAACTCCAAGAAAAATAATTTAGAAGCCAGAAGCTGCTCTTCCTTTTACTTCTGTTCCTCCTGAGTATTCCCATAGTGCAGGGCTAATAACAAGAGCTAGGGGTTGTCACACATATTACTCTTTGTGGTGGGGTCCTTTTTCTCCCTATGGATTAGTATAGCTCCTGGCATAGCAGAACCCTGCTGTGCCTGGTGTTATTAAAACTTCTATAACAATAACAGCAACAGTGATAATAAGTGTACTGGAAAACTTCATAGCTGTAGAATGAATAATGTAAAAACTGCTCCCTTATTCAATGACACATGAATATTCATGAATTATAATTATGTGAATCTAATTTTTGAGATTTGACTGATTGGAAATTGTTTTGCCCAAGAGCCAGTGCCTTTTCTTACTAGGTTTTCATGATAATGCAGAATGACATATTTGTGTCACAACCTCTTTTCTTGTCAGAGCACTGCTTCAGTGAAAAAATAACATCTAGTGATTTGTGTAGTAATCCTTCTTGTGTCCTGATGGAAACAGGGAACCCACAAGTATTTTAGTCTTAATATCTACTTGGAATTAAGAAGCAGTCAAAACTTTTTTTGTCCATGTTGTCTTTGAAAGACATGCAGTCCCACAGATACTTCACTCATGCATGTTTTCCCACCAGAAGACAGTAAAAACTTGATTGAAATAATGACAACTAGGCAAATAAATAGCTGTTTTCCTATATTTGAGTCTCAGTAGGATGTAATTGTTTGGGGAAATACACATATATTTTATTTGTCTTTTTGGAATTATCAGATATAAGTCTGGATAGAAGAAACCAAAGGTTTGGTTCAGAGGTGAACACTGTAATGGCGTGAGAGACAAAACAAATGTAGTGCCTCCCATGTGACAGGTCTTCGTCTCCCTTTTTTAACTTTTTACTTTTAAATTTAGATGAAATGTGTAATAAACTTGATGACAAACCAACATGTAATTCAGTTATAAATAGACTGCCTACGTTAGTAACAGACTCAATCCATTATTGCTACATGTCCATACTTAGTTCCTATTTCTGTTTCTGTCATTGCTCAGAAGGATTGAGCAATCACTGAGGTTTTTAATATATTCCAACTATGATGAGACTAGTGCAAGTCATCAGCACTCAGACAACACAGTGCTAAACTGTAAACAAATATGTTCAGAACCAATGACATGAACAGCACTTTCTCAGTTAGTCCACGTTAGGCACATTGTTCATATTGTGTTTGGATCACTGGGATTCAGATTGGTTTAACTTGCATTGAAATTAATTGCCACAGATGTGCAGGATTTATTTCAGTATTCTGCCAATACCTAACCAATAACTCAAAAAATGGCTTAGCAACCATTGCTTTCAGGTGCTGATTGTGAAACTGTGACGGAGGTTCCACAGTGCATTCCTAGTTCACTTGATGAATCCACATTCTGTTCTGCCAGGGAATGTTAATGGTACCAGCACGAACAAGAGTGCTCTTTAGAGATGTGTGAACTGTGGAGATTCTCGAGTCACTTTCAGACTAGCCATCTTGTTAATAAGCCTTATAATGATATCAGGGAAGTGGGTTAATTAAGTTTCAAATCATTAAATAACTCCCAACAACCTCAGAATTCAGAAAAGTGAGTGACTGAGGTATTCAGCTATGAAATGGAGAGCAGAATTTAAAACTTTTCAGAGCAGGTTATGAAGATATTTGGTGGCAAAATAAACTGTTTATTCTCAGCACAATGCTTTTTTGCTGTCTTTGTGGAAAGAGTTGGGTCCCACAATCAAGGAAAACTTTAACCACAAGTAAATGGAAACCTGTGTTTCCATTACCAAGTCAGAAGAGGAGAAAGATGAGTTTAGGTGGTTGGGATGAATTCAGATGAGGGAGACTGAAAAAGGCATCTAGCAGTGACTACTGGACTTGATCCCTTCAGAGGTTACTTCTGGATATTCCACTGTTGTTTGGCTTTTAGGAGGATGGCAGTTTTTAGAAAGAAAGCTCAATATTGCCTTTAATGTCCCAGAGGACTCAGAAATATTTTGGGACTTTTTGTCTTTTGACAAGGTTTTTGTGCTTGTACATTTAAATGGTCGTGCTCAGTAAAAGAAAGCAGCTATGGAATCAAACATGAGACTCAGGTTTTAAATTTATAGAGTTCTTCGTTTTCACAAATGATACCTCCAACAAATAGATGGGGCTTTAATACTTGTTCATATTTATTGATATAAAGAGCAAACAAAATTGCATTGTTATTTTAAAGACAGAGTCTTTTAAATCATATTCTTAGGATCATAAAAATTGTATGGGCTATTTCATGGCAAGATATCTCCAATTAACTGTTTTGCTAACTGTAAAAATTTAGATAAGACAACAGTTTTACTACTGTTTTGGTGTGAAAACTTATGACATCAAGAATTTACTACTTCAGGGAATTAGTTTTGAACTTTAGTCGGGGTTACTGACTAATCACATGACTCATTTTCTTTTTTTCCTTTGAAAGGCGTTAACAATTTAGCATGCTCATTTAAGAAGGAAACTACACAGAATCCTATATAAACGACTTCCACAGACAGCCTATTACTCCACCCCACTGGGATGATATAAGGTAAGAGTTACATAGCTCACTGGATAGCTCTAGAGATGCCAAAGATATGTTTTATGTTGTGATTGGAAGGTCCTTAATTTTCTTGCTATCATAATTACTTGCTATTTATGCTAACTTAGGAAAAATGCTTAAAAGTACCTTTGTGATTAAAGTATCTTTGTTGGGCTTTGCAGCTTTAGTTTAGCAATTACATTAAAATAAGAAATCATAAAATCATAGAAAACATAGACAATTTTGAAAGAATTTAGAAGAAACACTTTTTGTGTCAACTTTGAATTTATATTATTGGTAAAATAGATTTTACTCCTAGAAAGTCAGACTCTGGTCTCCTTATTTTTGCTAGGTGGCCTTTTAAATTTTTCTCTCTTAGCTAATGGAACCTGGAAGTAAATTTTTCAAAGTGTGAATTTGAGAAGTTATTCCTAATTTCACCTTTCAAATCAAACCTCCAAGAAATGATAACTTTGAGTGACGTGTGGGGCTGTGAAACAGCCTCGTCTCTGCGTCACTGCTGTCAGTCAGTGACTGAGAAAGGCTCTTTGGGACCTGCTGTGGTATCCCTGAGATGAGAATCTCTCCTCACTGCCAAGAATCCCCCACAAAACCTTTCTAGAGGAATCTTCTCTTCTTTGTGGGTTGAAGGAAGTCCAGGAGGACTGCAGGGCTTAGAGGTGGGCATCCTAGCGAGTTCTAATTAGTTCAATTGAACTGATTCTCATCTGACAAGTTCCTTTCCCAGAATCAAGGAAAAAGAAACCATCTGTCAGTTCTATCCTAGGGTATTTAATTTGATTCCAAAGGGAATTCTTATCTTTACCATCTAATTGATGGAAAAGATTCACCTTTTGTTAGCAGAGGTTAAACAGTAAAAAGGAAGTGTCTGTGCATGAGAGAGACTGAGGAATTAAACTGGGATTTTCCTCTAAAAGTAGAGACGAGGAAAAATATAGTGCAGCTCTGGTCACCCGTGGGCAGTGTCGTTCGTCGTCGCAACCAAGAGTAGATGATTCAAGATTAATCAAGTTTTAAACAAGTTTGTTTGTTTGTGGGAAGTTCACCTCTTAACCTAGTATTTATTCAGTGGTAAATGCATAATTGTTTGACCGGACTGCCACTACTCCTGTCTTGTGCAGCCCAGGAGATGGAGATTGAGACTGCAGATGAAGTTGCTATTGTTGGAATAGGATGCAACTTTCCCGGAGGTGAGTCTGGGGTAAAAGCAAAGCAGGCTGTGAGTGAACATCGAAAAGCAGAGTCTTTTATTAATGTTGAAATGGAGGAAAACAACATGTTTGTCCCTTAGCAGAATTTGTTGCTTTGCAGCTTGTGGGATCTTTTTGAAAGGCGGTGCTGTGGTGGAAACAAATTGGTTTGAGTTTGTCTGCTGACAGACAGACAGACAGACAGACAGACAGAAGAAGCTGCAGTGCTGGCTGTGGGCAGGGCATTGAGCTGCACAAAACTCACACAAATGAGCTGGATGGGCCTGGGATGATTTGAACTTTCTGTATGTTCACTGGCTGGGTGATTGTGCATTGTTACAGGACTCTGCATCTGTAGGGACAGGCTAGATCAAGGGCCAGACATTATCATCAGCTTTCCCTGTAATATAAACAGGTTTTCCTAAAAGAAAGCTTCCTGCTTTCTTGTAGTAGGCAGACGAGATGCAGTGAGAAGGTAGGGAAATGGGGAGAGAAGGTGGTTAAACATTTTGTGGGGTTGCTTTGCTTTTAGACAAGCCGTGAGGGGATCAGTCATGCTTTTTCACTTTCCTCTCACCAAAGAATGATCACTTCTTTCTGTGGCAAGTCTTCTTGAGCAGCCTAGATTTACATGTGGGAGGTCCTTGTAGTTGATTGTGAGTTTCTGAGTCTGCATGGGGAGGGGGAGTGCATAATTTAACCTGTGTTAAAAACTTTGTACAACAGGAGATGGAATTGACAATTTCTGGAAAGTCCTGGAGGAAGGCAAAAACTGCACAGTAGAAATCCCCCCTGAGAGATTTAATGCCAAGGAGTGGTATGATCCAGATGATAACAAGCCAGGAAAAATATGTACAACACGAGCTGCTCTTCTCGATGAGTGAGTGTGTTACCCTGCTGCACCACTGATTTTTGTAGTACTTAGACTATGGGTACAGCTGTTCAGGGGCTGTGACCAGTGTGAAAAATAGCAGATTACAGTGAGGTCAGCATAAGTGTCTTTTATTTGAATTCCACATTCACCTTAAATCCTCAGGCTGCAGAGCTTCATTCAAAGGAGAAGTTGACATGCACAGAAGAAATCTTATTGTCTCCTGCGATTTATACTCGGCAGGGTTGAATCATAGGACCCAGAATTAATTTAGTGCTTAGTCCCATGTTAGATATTGAATCCTGCTCTGAAATCAAGAAGGCCATACAAATCTGATCTTGGGACACAAGACTGAACTTGGACTTGGTCTTTTGTAAGCATGGGCCTATTTTGAAGATGCTTTGAAAGACACACACATACATAGAAAGCATTTTGAATGTATTGTTGGAGAAGCATGGGTATTTCTTGAAGTTGCAAAAAATGTTTACTGTGAGTCTAGAAGTAAATGCATCTTATATACCTATGTCATATCTTCTGCTCTGTGCATTTCAGATTTAATTCATTTGACAACCACCTGTTTGGGATTAATAATATGGAAGCTGAACGCATGGATCCACAACAGAAGTTACTGATAGAGTGCACATACAAAGCCCTGGAGGATGCAGGAGTTCCTGTAGAATCTCTCAGTGGCACCAAAACAGGTGTTTTTATTGGTAAGATCAAAATTTCATGGCAAAGAAAGTGTGTTTGAACCTCACAAAGATTGGAGCGCTCCTTCATAACCTTTCCATGTTATCTAGCACTGGATCTAGCCTGGATCTAGACTGGAGATCTAAGGCTACTGTGCTAAGGCACTACTGGTTACTTTTGGTAAGAATTACCAGCTGCTCTGGAAGTTCATGGTACAATTCCTGTATCTCTTTTTAGTGCTCTTCTACCTGTGTTCAGGCACTGAAGGGAAGCAGGAAACAGTTAAAACTGCCTCCCCAGCTCAACCCTTCCTGGGAATCATACTCCCAAGCCAGGCTGTGATGCTCCACTCTTAAGGGGAAGGGAACACCCAAGATTCATAAATGATCAGGTCTGCAGGAAAAGTTTTATTAATAAATTACACACTTCGCATGGAAATTGGAATGTTGGTCACTGACATGCTATATCTACACACAGCAGTGGGTTGGGGATAAAGAGGAAGGGTAGAAGGAAAGAGAGAAAGAATTAAAGAAGGGGAGAGAGAAAGAGAAAAAAAGAGATCACCAGTCCTGGTTCCAGTGTTGGTCCAGCCAATTTTTGGTTGGCTCCCTGGCTATCCAGCAATCAGTGTTTGATACGTACACATTAGCCCCTTATCTTATCAGCTTCTACACAGGCCTACGCTTTCCCCCCAGTACACTGTTTTCCAGTATAATGTTGGTTAAGGTGTTGTGGGGGTTAATATCCTTTTAAAGCAGCAGAAATCCTCCTGTGGACATTAGAATGGTACCAAGGTGCACTTGTCCAACTGCTTTTGTCAGTACCAGGAAAGTTATGGGAGAGATGTTACGAGGTGCTGTTGAAAGACATTTAAAAGACAATACTAGAGTAACAGCACATTATTGCTGGTGTAATCTGTGTCTCTTTAAAGAGGAGTTTTCTGGGGTAGTTTGGCTGATGTACCTATAGGGGAAATGCTTTAGATTACTTTTTAGTCTGAGAGATGCTCTTCTTCCAATGAGGGCACAATTCCTTGCTCTCTGAATAGAGGTACTGCATTTTCCACATGTGGACTTGGGGATCCACAGTATTTCAAGCATAGTTTTCCCAGAAAGAGGACACAACTGCTCTCACAGGCCCTGTTCTTCTTTACTGTTTCTTACTAGCTCACAGTGTGAAAAAAAATTATGAATACAAAGTATTGGATGTCGTTTGTGCTGTGACCTTTAACTTGGTACATCTGTGGAACTGAAGTTAATGTCTTGTACATTTATATCTGAACTACGCTATGTGTAACTAGTTGATAAATATTCTCATAGCTAAACTAAAACAACCGCTCTTAAACTGAGATACAGGGGTCTCAGTAGGCTACAGAGACCTTAGCCACATCACACAGTGAGCTAAGCCATCAGGAAATGCCTAACATTTCCAGGGGAGGTAGGAATTTCAATTGTTAGGTATGTTTGTGTAAGCTGAGTCCAGGGGAAATTGCTGTGAGTTTTGCCTTTGACTTGTGTTGGAGCAAAGCTTCACCATAAGAGCACTGATGTCATGTGGTTTTGCCTTAACACTGAAAACCAAAACACGTGATGAGGTTTTGAGCTGTATGTGCCTATTGTTGGCTTGAGTTAACTTTACATGTATCTGATGTTTTCCAGGTCTCATGAATCGAGACTATGAAATCATAACCAGCAGAGCCGTGAGTGAAATAAATCATTACGATGGTACTGGAACGGCAATGAGCATTGCTGCCAACAGGGTCTCTTTCACATTTAATCTGACTGGACCGTCCCTGACTGTTGACACTGCGTGTTCATCTTTTCTTTTTGCTCTACACTACGCCTTGCGAGCTATTAAATCAGGTAACGGGACTGAAGAGATGCAGGACAATGAAATCAGGATTGCTACTGTTTTTGTCTATCACCTGGGCCATCTCAACATGAGTATGTTTCTGTCTGACTCCAGGAGACTGTGAGGCAGCAATCTGTGGTGGGGTGAACTGCATCATCGATCCCCGCACCTTTGTATCCCTCAGTAAAGCAAAAATGATCTCTCCAGAGGGCATAAGCAAACCCTTCTCCAAGAAGGCAGATGGCTATGGAAGGGGAGAAGGCTGCGGTGTTGTTTTCCTCAAGCCACTGAAAAAGGTAAGATTGCTTGTGAAGCAGCCTGAAATAAGACTGGTTGCTTGCCTGAATTTCGTGTCCTCAGCTCTAATAATGACTTTTCTAGAGACATTTTTCTAATTCAAGCTTAAGATTAATGAAGCATTTCTTAAGCATTTATGCACTTCCCCTAGCATAGGAAAAAGATCCCACATTTGAAAGTTAGCATCATATTCTGTGTGTTCTTTTCTTTGTTGTGGTGTTTTGTTGTCTTCTCTACGGAGAAAGCATGAGTTTATTAAAGATAATTTAACTTTTCATGGAACAGGCAAAGGAAGACTACAGCAAAATCTGGGGTGTGATAAACATCAGTGCAGTCAACCAGAACGGCAGGTCCATGACTCCGATCACGAGACCGTCTCAAATAGAGCAAGAGAAGTTACTGCGCAGCATTTATGAAAGTCGTGTTGATCCCTCAGTTGTGCAGTACATTGAAGCCCATGGCACAGGAACTGCTGCTGGAGATCCTACTGAAGCTGAAAGCCTGGGTAGTGTCATTAGCAAAAACAGGTCTTCCCGAGTTTCCATTCTGAAAATCGGTTCAGTGAAAGGAAATATTGGGCACACGGAATCGGCTGCTGGAGCAGCCGGGCTGATCAAAGTGCTCCTGATGATGCATCATGGAAAGATTGTTCCATCCTTGCATTACTCAAAGGAGATGAGCAGCATCGATACAGAGAAATTAAACCTCGCTGTTGCCACAGCTGTAGAGCCTTGGGAAGAATCCAGTGAGTACGGAAGAGTAGCTGGCATCAACTGCTTTGGGTTTGGAGGAACCAATGCTCATGTTGTAGTCAGGCAGGTGAAGCAGCCAGACCCTCTTCCTGCCTTTAAGAAGCCCCTGGAATTAATTCTGCTGTCAGCAGCATCCCATAAGTCCCTCCAGATGGCAATGGCCGATACAGCTGAGCAGCTGAGCGCAAGGAACTCTGTAACTCTCCCAAGCCTGGCCTACACATCTGCCTGCAGAAGAAGCCATGCCAACTACAGGTACCGAAAAGCGTTTGTCACAAATTCCCTCCAACACTTGCAGCAAGAGCTTAAGTTGGCGGCGAGCACTGAACCTGCCATGTCCAAGGTGGAGCCACAGCTGGTGTTTGTGTTTTGTGGCAACGGCGTCACACTGAAGGAGTTCAGTGAGGCTTTGCTGAGCTCAGAGCCAGTGTTCAGAGACAAGTGTAAGGAAATAGAAGACCTTTTTCAGCAGCACACTGCCATCAGTCTCCTGCCAGCAAGAAATCGTAACCCAAAGGACTTGTTGAATCCAGAGCTTTCCCAGCCCTTGCTGTTTGCCCTGCAAGTTGCTGTAGCTTCCCTTCTGAAGCACTGGGGTATTAAGCCCATTGCTGCTGTTGGCCACTCAGTGGGGGAAGTTGCTGCTGCACATATTGCTGGGTACCTTTCCCTGGCAGATGCGGTCAAAGTGATTTATCACCGGAGCAGGCTGCAGGCAAAGACTGCCAGAGGCAGAATGTTGGTGGTTGGAAACATCCCTGTTGAAGAGATTGCTGAATGCCTGCATCCCTACTCGGGAAAGGTGTGCATTGCTGCTTTCAACAGCCCCATTTCCTGCACCTTATCTGGGAGTGTAGACGCTGTGGAAGCTGTCCAGAGAGACTTAGCAGAAGCTTTCAGACAGAGAAACATCTTTCTTCATGTTTTAAATGTTCCAGTTGCATACCACAGCCCCAGCATGGATATGATACTTGGGGAGCTGGAAGAAAAGATAGAGCCTTTAGAAAAGCAGAAGGGGGAAATGGAAGTGATTTCAACACTGACTGGGGTGGCTGCATCTGAAAATGACTTTGCTCGTGGCAAATTCTGGGCGCAGCATACGCGTGAGCCTGTGGCTTTCACACGAGCCATCCAAACTGCAGCCAGAGACAGGGAAAACGTGGTGTTTGTGGAAATAAGTCCTCACCGAGCACTGCAGCGAAGCATAAAGGAAACTCTAGGAAAAGGCCCAAAGGTGTTGTCCTCTTTGCAAACGGATGCAGAATATCAGACACTCTTCACCCTGGTAGGTAATCTGTTTGAACTGGGGTATAATCCCAACTGGCAGCACTTTTATAACGGGTATCAAAGTGTTCCAGTGGCCATTCCGCGATATCAATTTGATCGCCAGAAACTCATGGCCTGTCTGGATATCCATCAACAAGCAAACCATAGAGGTGTCAGTGCCAGTCATCCTTTGATTTATGGCATAAGCAGTGACAACGTGGAGTTTGGCTGCCTGGTGTCCCAGGACACGACACCGTACTTATATGAGCACAAGAACAATGGGGTGGCCTTAGTCCCTGGTGCTTTCTATGTGGAGCTTGGTCTGGCTTCTGTGATGAGCAGCTCAAGACCTAAAGTGCCTCTGAGTGCTTGCCAGCTGAGTATCAGTTTTTCTGCGCCGTGTGTTCTCACACAGAGTTCCCAAGTGCTGAGTATCAAGCTGAGTCCACAAAAAGCCATGACAACCTTTGAGGTTCTCTCTTCCTCCAGTGCAGTTTATGCTGCTGGCCAAGTGGCAAAGGGCCTTGAAGGTGTGGTGGAAGAAAGCAGCATCTCCTTCCAAGCCATCTATCGAAGATGCAGGTCAGTGATTAGCAGAGAGGAGGTTTATGAAGCACTGTCTCAGGTTGGCTTTCAGTATGGCTCTATATTCAAACAGCTCAGTGATGTGCACTATTGCCAGGAGCTAAAAGAAGCTATAACAAGCATAAAGGTGAATGAAGAGACTGTCAGAGAGATGTACAGCTACTGTATCCACCCAGTGCTGCTTGACTGTTTCCTGCAGATGACAGCTGTCTTGACCTCAAGGACATTCCAGTCCAGAGCAGGTTTTCCTTCAGGGATAGGCAGCCTGGTGGTGCTCCGTCCACTGGAGGAAGAAATGATGATATATATGAGAATGAGCAAGGCCACTGGGAACTGCCTTGAGGTCTGTGGATGCTTTGTGGACAAACATGGCTCTGTTTTGGCTGAGCTCAAGCGTGTTGCCATCACTTTCATGAAGGAAGTGTCTTCCAGAGACAATGAATTCCTGTTTGAAAACAAGTGGAAAGAAGTCTCTCTTTCACAGACAGTTGGACATCTGGGGTTTAAGCCCAGAGTACTTGTGTTTGCAGACAAATTTGGGATAGCTGAGCAGCTCAAAAAGTACTTGCATCCTGCTTCGAGATATGTTATGTACAAAGACTGGGAATGCCTCGCGGAAGGTGACATGCAGAATAAAATGAGAGCAGAGGTTGAGGATTATGATGAAATCCTCTTCCTGTGGGGAATTCAAAAGTTAAATGAAGATTTCCCAAAGGAAGTGGTAGATCAGTTGGCAAAGTGCTGTGAAGCCTATCGCCAGGTAGTGGTGGCACTAAGAGAGAAGACATCCCGCTGTTCCATCAGAGTGATCACCTACAGAACAACGGACAGATATGTGGACCACGTTAACTGTGGGTTTGCATTATATGGCATGACCAGAACTTGTATTGTTGAAGCTCCAGAAATCACATTTCAGTTGATTGACCTCAGCTCTTCCACTTCCCTGGACATCTCAGTACTAGCAGATGTTCTTGTCAAATACAAAGGTGGGGACTACCCAGAAGTTTGCATCAGCCAGGGAAGGATTTATGTGTCCGAAATCAGACGCACACCTTTTGTAGATGCAGATCATATCCAACCCGTAAGATCTCTCCAGAAATCACAAACATTTACTTTGTACACTTCTGATCCGTACACAGCGAAAGATTTGTCTGGGGAATTATCCACCAGCGCTGCTACTCAGCTGGACAAACAGAGTGTTGAGATTCAAGTGGATAAAATTTGTCTCCATTCAGAAGATTTTTTTCCCATTAGTGTTTCTAGCTGCACCTTTGGTAATACACTGTATTGGAAGTCACAAGGGGGAGACAAACACAGACTTTCAGCTCTTGATTTCAGTGGCACAGTCACTGCAACAGGCACTGATGTGAGAAAAGTGAAAGTGGGAGATCATGTGGTTTCATGTTATCCCACTGCTGCGTCATCCAGAGTTCAGATTCCAGCAACAGTTTGTTTCAATGCAAAGAAATCCCCATTCCTCCAGAATGTCCCTTGTGTGTCATACTTCATCATTGCATGGGAAATCTTCACTCAGAGGTTACCCAAGGGGAAACATGGCAGAACATTGGGTATTATTACTACAGAGCCATCATCGGTTTTGTGCCACGTTCTTTCTACAGCAGCAGAAGAGATGGGTTGGAGAATAGTCCTTGCAAAGCCTACTCCTCATGTGTTCCAGTATATCAACCTGTGCAATGCCCTTATTATTCTTCCTCCAGTCAACAGACTGTCTTGGGAGGATCTGGCCCACATGTACTTTCTTAAAGATGTGGTGATTGTGTGTGGCAGTCAACAGTCTGAATGTATCCAGAATGTCAGTGAAATTGATCATGAAAACATCAGCTTTCATATCCTTGTCGTTGCCAGCCTTTTCCGGAAAGCACCTCTGAAGGAATTGCACAGGACTGTACATGCTTGGATCAGCTCCATGGATATGAAACAGTTTAGACATCTCTCAGGTTCTGTTTTTCAGCAGACTGAGAACTTTGAAGGGCTAAACTCTGTGACGTCCTATTTTACGTGCACTTCTGTCCCCCTTGCTGTCCTGAGAAGGCAGAAGGACATCAGTGCGCTTTCGGATATCCCGTTGTACGAGCCCCAGAAGCAGCTGTTTAAGCAGAACGCTGTTTATGTAGTAGTCGGGGGGCTCACTGGACTTGGCTTTGAAACGGTGAAATTCATAGCCGAGAACGGAGGAGGCTGTATTGCAATACTCTCCAGGAGAATTCCCAGCAGTGAGAAGCAAGAAGAGATGAGGGCTTTGCAGCAGCAGTACAAAGGGAGCAAAGTAATGTCTGTGCAGTGTGACGTGACTTTGACCGGCGATGTTGAGAAAGCTTTCCAGTCCATTGCCAACACCTTTGTGGGGAGTCCGATCAAAGGTGTGTTCCAGAGTGCTGTTGCTTTACACGATGGCCACCTTGAAGTCCTGAAGCTGGCTGACTTTCACAAAGTGCTGAGCCCAAAAGTAGCAGGGACCCTAAATCTTCACTGGGCTACCAGAGGCCAGGAGCTGGACTACTTTGTGTGCTACTCCTCTGTTACTTCCTTTCTGGGCAATGCCACCCAGACAAACTATGCAGCTGCAAACTCTTTCCTGGATGTCTTCTGCCTCTACAGGAGGAACTGTGGGCTTTCAGGCCAGGCCATTAACTGGGGTGCTTTGAACCTTGGCATTCTGCTCAATCAAAGCCACATTCAGAGCATCCTGGGATCCAAGGGCATAGACATTCTGCAAGTGCATGAAATTCATGAGTATCTCAGGAAGACCTTACTTATAAACAACCCACAGCAAGCTGTCGTCAAATTGAACTTTCAAGCTTTGTATCATCATGTTTTTACTCAGATTGTTTCACTCAAAAGTCGCTTCGTATTGCTTATGTCAGGAGATTTCAGGAACAAGATTGAAACCTCTGAGGAAACTGAAGTCTCAGAGATTGCCTTTCTCAAATCTGAGGACTACATCACCTCACTGGTGAGTGACCTCACAGGAGTGAATGCAGATGAACTAACCATGAATACACCACTTTCATCTTTGGGCATAGACTCTATGTTAGCTATGACAATTCAGAACCGTGTCTTTCGAGAGCGAAAGGTGGACATACCTCTTGTGAAACTGCTTGATCCTCACACAACTCTGTCAAGTTTAGTGGTAGTTTTAGAAGAAACAAGCAGTGCAAATGGAACAGTTGAAAAGAAGAATGCTGCGGTTGAAAGTTTGGAAAATGATACCTTGCTGATGAGAGGAGAAGAGTCTTCTCATTCAGGAACTGGGTAACCTTGACAATACTCAGACCCTTTGCAGCATCTCAGAATATGTCATTGCAGACAGGGTAGAATGTCTGGTGATGCTGAATGTACTCTTCTGCATTGACTCAGAAAACTGTATGCCAGGTTCTTCTGCCATTATTCTGCTAGCTGTGTTAATTTCAGTCAATTGTTTGACTTTTTAATTTCAATATATTTTACCTTAATTTTCAATAGTTTTAACTGGAAATAAGTAGGTAAATATCTACACATTTTCATTGTACATTGCATTCTTTTAACTGTATTCAAGTTTTGATGAAAATTGTATATTTGCACCTCTCAACGGTAAATACACAGATAAAGCTGCATAAGCTTATCAGCATTTTTGTCATATTCTATTCTTAATATATAATTTTTTTAATATTACGAAATATTTATAAATACAGACATCTTTTTGAAAGTCTGATGTTGTGAATTTCAAAAACATAGCGTTTTGCTTATGTCTTCAAAAATATTAACAATTTACCATTTGTTAACAATTGTGAAGCATACAGTAAAGCAGATGTTTTTTATTATGAATTAACCAATTTTTATGAAAGCCCAAATAAACAAGAATAGTAAAAAAGTTTAAAAAAACCAAATCTAAAGTGTATCTTTTTCTTATTTTTTTTTCCCTTATCTGCTCTCCTGCCTTAAATTTTTGTAACCCTAATACCTGCCCTGCTTTTGTTCCAGAGAGAAAATACAGACTTGTCCCCAAAGACACTGAAGGAAACTTTGTTTATAGTCTCTTAATATGGGAATAGGGTATTGTATTATTTCTCCCTTTTCTCCCTAATTACAATGAGTTGTCCCTTGCAGTTCTGGTGGTATTTCCAGTGCATGGAGTATCCATGGTCTGAGGTCTCCCTGAAACCATCTGATCTCCAGACTGAAAAGTTCCCTTGGTCTCTCTTAGCTCTGGTGGTCCAGCCCCAAAGATCTTGGTGGCCTTCTGCCAAACGTACTCAGGCTTATCTATATCTTTCTCATAGTGGAGGACCCAGAACTGGACCAGGGTTCTAGATGTGGTGTACTGGTGGTGCACATTACACCAGTGTGATGCAAAGAGTTCCCTGCCCAGCTGGCTGTTGGCTTTCATTGCTGTCAGCGTGCACAGTGGACTCGTGTTTAGTCCACTGCCCCTCGGGACCCCCCAGTCCTTTTCATCGAGGCTGCTCTGCAGCCAGTCAGTCCCTGGACTGTAACGCTGTGGTGCTTCCCCTGTCCCATGTGTAGAACAGGTGCAGGGGGGCTAAGCCATCCCAGGTGTAAGGCCTTGCATTCACCATGGCTGGAAATAATGAAGATTCTGTAAAGCTGTTTGTCCCTCTGAATAGTGGCCCTCCCTTTCAATGTGCCAATTGCTCTCACCTAACCTGATGTTGGCTAGGCTGTTAATAAAGAGGCAGCAGGGTGCTGCTACTGGCTCACTGCCAGATGGACTTGGCACAGCCAATATCACCCTTTAGGCCTGGCAGCCCAGTGAATACTCCACCCAGCTTATAGTCGTCTTTTTCAATCTGTCTAGCATCAGTTTGGCTACAAGGATGCATTGGGACACTGCTGAAAGTCTTTATGGAATCAGGGTGCATAAAAACTCTCTCCTCAGTGTTTTCATTCTTCAAGGTAATCAGGCTAGTTAGCAGCCATATCTCTGTGGAAAATCCATGGTGGTTGTTCCTAACCACTTATTTGCTCATGTGCCTTACTACTAGAGTCATTCTGAGTTTATGGTTCTATATGGGCAGAGATCCTTTTGATCTTGCCCAAACATTTTGGAGGGAAATACAGTAATGAAGTGAGGAGCAGTTAACTGTATACGTATGCATATGCATATACATATACATATACATATATGTATACATATACATATACATACGCAGAAAGGCACAGGGAGGATTTCAAATCCAGAGTGGTTCTGGTGTGGCAGAACCTGACCAACAGCCAGGCAAATCACAAAGCAGAGAAACACACATTTGTTGTACTTTCTGTCTGTGCTGTTCCCTGTGCGAAAACACAAGAACTGTGTAGCACTGAGGTCAAGGTCAAAGCTGTAATCTAACAGGGTTGCTTTGCACAGCAGGAGTAGATAAAGGTATGTTAGACATACGTTGGGTGTATGACAATCTCATAGATCTCCATGTTGCACAGTTGTGACTGAACCTCTTGATTTCAGCCTTTATACAGACAGGTCTGATTCTGAGAGACTGAAGCACCAACTTTGGCTGGCTGCAGCCAGTACTGCTCTTTGGTTTTCTCTCACCAAAGCCATCACTACTCTGTCGTACTGTGAAATTTCTCTCTTCAGTCACTGCTCTGTTGGTACTGTGAAATTTCTCTCTTATCTCTTCTATGTGTTTGCTTTTGACTGCTTCTGTGAATCTGGCATAAATGTCCCAAAGGTCAGAACATTTGAAGAAAAACAAGATCATTGACCGCCTCCAGAAATACAGTGAGACACAATCTCGAAAAATGTGCTGGCAAAGGGATTTTCAGCTGCAGCCAGGGCAATTAGAATTAGCAGTTTGTAACTCAGGGTAAGGCAGCAATGGCAGAGCACTGACTACTCTTTCATTTGTGTCTGATAAATACATAGAACATATGATCAGAAAAATAGCCTGGAAAATCCACACAGATGACTCTATAGCTCAGAGATATGTTTGATGTGTTGAAGGCAGCAACCAGTTGGAGGAGAAGGCAAAGATACCCACAAGCAACAGAATGGACTGCAAAAACATAGAAATAACCTGCAGTACTGTAAGAGCAGTGAGAAAGTCCTGTTCTGTCCCACCAAATATCATAAATGGAACAGATAAACAGGCCTTTGCAGTCCTTGCACATGCCTCTGAATTCACAGAATCGCAGAGTGGGTCAGGTTGGAAGGGGCCACAGTGGGTTGTCTGGTCCAAACTCCTTGCTCAAGCCGGGTTATCCCAGAGCGCATGGCACAAGATTGTGTCCAAAGGGTTCTTGAATATCTCTAGCGAGGGAGACTCCACAACCTCTCTGGGCAACCTGTTCCAGTGCTTGGTCACACATGCAGTAAATCTTTTCCTCATGTAAAAGTGGAACTTCCTGTTCATCAGTTTCTGCCTGTTGCCTCTTGTATTATTACTTGGCACCACCAAGCAGAGCCTGGCTCCATCCTCTGACACCCTCGCTTCAGATACTGACAGACATCGATGAGGTCTTCTTGCAGCTGTCTCTTCTCAAGGCTGAACAGGCCCAGCTCCCTCAGCCTTTCCTCATAAAAGAGATGCTCCAGACCCTTAATCATTTTTGTCACCCTCAGCTGGACCCGCTCCAGAAGCTCCATGTGTCTCTTGTACTGAGGAGCCCAGAACTGGACACAGCACTCCAGATGTGCCTCACCAGCGCTAAGTAGAGGGTCAGGATCACCTCCCTTAACCTGCTGGCAGTGCTTTTCCAGCCCAGGATCCCATTGACCTTCTTGGATCCCAAGGCAGGCTGCTGGCTCATGGACAGTTTGTTGTCCTCCAGGACCCCCGGGTCCTTCTCCGCAGAGCTGCTTTCCAGCAGGTTGACCCCCAACCTGTGCTGGTGCAGGGGGTTATTCCTCTGCAGGGGCAGGACCCTGCACTTACCCTTGTTGAATTTCTGACAGTTCCTCTCTGCCCATCTCTCCAGCCTGTCAAGGTCCCTCTGAACAGCTGCACAGCTCTCTGGGGTATCAGCCACTCCTCCCAGCTTTGTGTTGAGAGTGAACTTGCTGAGGAGGCCTCTGCTCCTTCATCCAAGCCATTGATGAATAAGTTAAACAATACTGGGCCTGGTATTGAACCCTGGGGGATCCCACTAGGGACAGGCCTCCAGCTACACTCTGTGCCATCAATTTTCACCCTCTGAGATGTGGTGTTCAGCCAGTTTAGTTTAAAGAGGTTTAAAAGGTGTTTTTTTCTTCATCAGCTGCTGTCAAACATGATTGCAGAGACCTGCGCTGCCACTTCCTTCTGAAAAATGATGTTCTTCTCAAAATCTGAATTGTACTTAGATAAATTACTTGTGAAAAAAATCTGTATCTGTGTTTAACAGAAGGCTTTTAAAGAACAATGTTCTTTGGTGTTTGCAATTAATCTCAGATAGTTAACTACATAGGGATATTTTTAATGATTCTGTGCCCTCAGGCTCCAAACTCTCAATACTGTTATCAGAGGAAGGATCCCATTAGCAGGATGCGTATTCAGTAATCAGATAAATGTGACTCTGGGACAATACTTGAAAATCTATTAATTTTTCCAGTCAGAGCCTGAAGTGATACAACATTTGGACAAACTGCTAAAACACCTGGCTCCCCTTCTCTGAGTACAACCATAAATGCAATTAGTCAGATACGTTCTAAACAGAAGCAACATAAATACAGAATTAATGGCACAGAGCCCTAATGTTTCTTTGGAAAATGTGCTTGTGGATGGACGTTTTGCTTAGGCACTTCATCAAAACATCCTCCTGTTGCATAGCAGGACCTTGCAGGCTGAACTAATAAATGCATTATCCTCCAAGCAAACCAGTATCTGTTTCTGTTTTTTCCTGGGTCATAAAACACCTGATAACATCCATGTTGGCCCAGAGGCGTGTTCTGCACCTGGATCAGGGGCCACAACCAGCCTGTGGCAGGACCACGACACGGCAGTGGCCAAAGCTCTGCCAGGGCCCAAGACCAGGGCTAGCTGTGGCCATGGCCTCCTCACTGTGCCTCTGGGATCCTCTCCCCATCGTCCCAGTTGAACTGCCTTGGCCCTGGGCCCAGGCAGCCAAACTCCAGCATCTCATGAAGCCAACATGTGTTTTCTTCTTCAGATAGCACTCCAGAGAAGGAGGCATTCAGTTGATAGTGGGAATGTTACTAATAATTGCTTCTCTCAGTCATACCTTATAAATGCACCAAACATTGATCATCACTGTAAAGTAAAAATGCTGTATCCTAAATGGATCCATGTAAATGTTTTACTTAGTGTAGTCAACAGGTCAGAACATGTCTTACTCAACAGCCTGTTCCTATGGTGCTGGTGGAATGTAATCCTGACTCTGCTACTTAGTGTTTGCACTTGTGAGCTCAGAGGTAGTTATAAGAAATGGTGACATTACTAACAAAACAAGACATACATTTTGCAGGATCCTTGGAAAGCTACAGTGAAATTATTCGGACACCTGGGGCTGCTTGGATGATGAAGGGACTGGAGCACCTCACATATGAGGAAAGCTGAGGCAGCCAGGATTGTTCAGGAGAGAAGGCGGCTCAGGGGTATCTTATTAATGTATATTAATACATGAGGGGAGGGTGCAAAGGGGGCAGAGCCAGGCTTCAGTGGTGCCCAGTGACAAAACCAGAGGCAACAGGCACAGACTGAAATATGAGAAGTTCCCTCTGAACACCAGAAAACACTTTTTTATTGTGAGGCTGACCAAGCACTGGCACAAGTTGCCTGGGGAGGTTATGGAGTCTCCATCCTTGAAGATATTCAAAAGGCCTTTGGACACGGTCCTGGCAACAGGTTCTAGGTGTTCTGGCTTGAGCAGGGAGTTAGTCCAGATGGCTTCTGGAGATCTCTCCCAAGCTGCTGTGATTCTGTAAAATCCACTGGCAGATGGATTTGATCATCTCCATCAGTTCAAATCTTGGGTAATGTGTGACACTGCCGCATTAAAGAGAGCCTTGTGAAAAAAAAGTGATCAATTTAGGAGCCTGTGACTGATCTCCCTCTTCCCCCTTTACATCCCTTTTGACCACCCTTCATGCTCTAAGGGAAGACCTACCCTCCACTTTTGAAAGTAGTGCCCAGAGAGACAAATTTAATGATGTTTATGTATTAGTAAGACAATTCCACAAATTCAAGAGTACTTTTTAAGTCGTTTTGTTAAAAATCAGACCATCATATTCAGTTTGACATCTAACTATAAGACATAATATTTATACTTCTAAGAAAGTATTTTCTATTGCAAACTTAAAAGCAAAGCCCATGCATCAGTCAAACACAGAATACAATTTCCATGCATGCTGTCATTACTCGTGACTTTATATGCTACCCAAAATTCATTAGGAGATGAGAGTCTTATCTACTCAAGCACACACCCTCTTCAGTTAGTCTCTTCAGGTCAGACCAAATTTTTCCAGATTAGTCGAGGGTGAGAACGGCACTTTGAGGATGGCTGACACACCTCACAAAGCAGACAGGCTGCTCGTTTCAGCTGCAGTGTTAGTTTTGACTTCTTGGACAACAGCATGTGACCTGCAAGAAAGAAGCTGACCTGTTCTTCTATTATTTTCATGGATGGATTTAGCAGAGTGACATCTTCGACGCAAAATTAGTCACACACACTCCATGCACACATACATAAAGAAAAAAGAAGTATTTTCCAAGAAAAAAACATTCGATAGATTTGAATGAGACCTAATGACTCCCCTCTCTAAAATACCTGCTTTACCACTGGCAGCAGGAGGAACCCAGAGCAGTTGGCTCACATAGTGCTCTCTTGGAGACAGCCAAACTGATTTTATTGGATATTCACAGAAATTCAACCTGCATAAGCATGGATGGAAAATCTGTATCCTTCTGGCCTATGTTTGGCAGAAGTCTGTGCAACTGGACAGGGGGCTGAGTATGGGAAATGTCAGACAAAATTCATTATGGTATTACTCAAGTCAAGTCTAGGTGTATCAGTCCCCAGCAGAGGAGTAGCCTTGTCCATGCTTATGACACGGATGACAGCTGATGGAACCACTGGAGCCACAGTACTGGCTCAGAAACACACACATCTTTCATATAGGAGTAAAGGAAGATTTCATTCAGGTGATGGGTTTCTTTCCAATACTCAGAACAGGAAGAACAGGCTTCTGTGTAGAAATGCAATTTCTTGTCATTGATACAGTTTATTGTCAAACCATTAAGAAATTCAGAAAATGCAGTGTTTCATATTGACATAATGTATCTTTACTTCCATAGGTGAACTGAAGAGAAAAAAGTTGATAATTCTGCTTTTTAAGTAATGAAGCCACTAGGTGATGGAACTGATGATTTCTGGGAACAGACAAAATTAACATGATGGAAATACTATTGGAAAGATTTACTATCAAAATATTGTGTACACAGCAGAAAATGTGCATGATGTGAGCTGTTTTCCTGTTGAGTAGGTATGTTACTGCAATCTGAAACTTCAAATCAGATTTTTAGCATGGAGACTCTAATACTGTTCTCCATGAAGTAAATAACATTGGTTTTCATGAGTTCTGGAAGCCTGCCCCAGTGAGCATACAGACAGCCATTCCTTAGGCTTCCAGGAATTTAACCCTTGTTTTGTCTTGAAAAACTTGGCTTTACATCCTGGAAGTGCCATAGGAAACAGTGGTGATGACTGGATTGTATCTCCCATGTAATTACCTGGACAGTTTGCATGTTTCCCCATCTATTTTCACTATTTCTGGATTAACAGTCCTTCACCTCTCAGCTGTTATTTGATAAAACCCTTTGTTACACGTGCAGATGGGCACAGGGCAATGTTACCTGTAACCTCACCTCCTGTGGTGGCTGCTGTGGCTGGATGTGGCTGTGGGGGCAATGTGGAATCCAATTCCATGGCCAGGATCACAGTGAGCAAACTCAGCAGAATGTATCTGCTTCTTTGGAAGCTGCTTAAATCCACATACAACTTACTTGCTGATGCTGCAGTATTATTTCAAATCAAGAAACCACCCTCTAAGCAGCACCACAGTTGCTGTGCTAGCTTTGCTTTCAGGGAGACCTGTTTGAGAAAAGAGAAGTTTTCAAGATAGGACTTATGTGTATGTGAAATACTCTTTTGCTAAAAACTCTTGTTCCAAATAATTTCAATGAATAAGGACATGACTTGTCTTAAATGTTATTTAGACAAAAATCTGTTTAAAGTTTGCTGCCTGAAGTTGCGTTACAGGAAACATAAGCCCTTTATTAAATTGGTTGGACCTGCTGAAGCTAAAATATTTTTACTTGCAGTTAATAGTGTGAGTGTAAACTCCCAGGGACAGTTCCTAAGGTTTAAAAACACAAGGGATAGGATGTGATTAGCAACAAGGTATCTTTTTGCAGCAGCACAATAGTGAATAAAATAGCCCAGGTCTTGGAGAACCAGGTTATGTTTTTCAGAAGGGAATTTCTGAGGTAATGGTGAGCTCCTCATTACCTGGTGTTTAGACTAGAAATAAATATGCAGCAATTCCCAGGGCTCTCTGGTGGGAGGAAGACACTGCAGAAGTCATGTGTTCCTCTCAACTAGCAGAAAGACATTTGGAATTTGTGACACGGGGACAGAAGATACAGATTCAAATATTTTTGGGGTCATAAAGTCAGTAGTTTAACAGTGCTGTTTGCTACAACTTGAGACATATATCCTCTCAGGTGCATAGAAGGAACTAAAATATGTGGAAACACTAGAGTTAACATGGTAGGAACAGCTTTGATAATTCTTGTTGACATTTATGAATGAATATTATGGCTGCACTTTATAGATTATATGCTATCAATACTAGTGTGCTAAATCAGAACAGACAGTCCGTCCTCTGGCTGCAAACCCAGCTCAGTTTCAAACAAGACTCCATTTGGTCTATTTACCAAGTTGATCACTGATCAGTTGAGCAGTCTCCAAAAGTGCTTACTCTGAACATGGACTTGGTTAAAAATCAACTGGGGTTAATTAAATTTTCTTCAAAGGATGTTTACATCACGTCAGTGAAGAGATTGTTCAATATCTGTGGTCCTTGAATGCATGCACAACTGAGTTATGAAGAAGTGAAACTTCCTGTTTTTGGTGTCTTTATGCAAATAAGAAGAAGCTGGTGAGTTTGGGAAAATATGGGGCTGAGGGGGGATAGGTTTATGGCAAACAAAGCCTCAAATGGCGTATGAGAATACTGACTGCTCCTCCCAGTGGAGGAAGCCTAGAATTATTTCTCTTTTCTCAAAATATAAAACACACCTGAGCAACTGAAAGCAAGAAATCAATTGCTCTCTCTGGACTTGCCAAGTTACTTGCCCACAGAAATGTCGTTTTCTGGTGTTTTTCAGAAACGTTTGGTTTTAGCACTGCTGTGGTTTAACTCCATCTGGCCCCAAACTGCCAGGTAGCCACTTGCTAAACCCCTCCCCCTCCTTCCCTAGTGGGATGGGGATAAAAGGCAGAAAAAGGTAAAACTCGTGGGTAGGGATAAGAACAGTTTAGTGATTGAAATAAAGTAAAATATAGTAATAATAATAATAATAATAATAAATAGTAACAGTAATAGTAACAGTAATGAAAAGGGGAGAGAGAGAAAGGAATAAAACCCAAGAAGAACAAGTCACACTTTATACAATTCCTCACCACCTGCTGACGCCTCCCACCCCCAAGCAGCAATCGGTGGCTCCAGGCCAGTCCCCCCAGTTTATATATGGAGCCTGATGTTCTAGGGTATGGAACAACCCTTTGACTATTTCAGATGAGCTCTTCTGGCCATGCTCCCTCCCAGCTTCTTGTGCACCTGCTCACTGGCAGAGCAGGGAAAATTGAAAAGTCCTTGATTTAGAGTAAGAGCTCGCTCACTCAAGAGTCCTTGATTAGAGTAAGAAGCAACAATGAAACCATCAGTTTAATATCAACTTTGTTCTCATACTGCATCCAAAACACAGCACTGTACTAGCTAGTAAGAAGAAAATTAACTATCCCAGCTGAAACCAGAACAAGCATGCAAAAGAATAAATTATTTTCCTTATCTTTTAGATGTCCCAGTTGTGCTTCACAGCTTGAATACCCTACTAGAAACCAAGGAAAAAATAGTATTGAATTTAAACCAACAGAAGTGGATTCAACACTGGCTGGGATTGCTGCTTCCTCAGAGGAGACCACTGAGCCATGCACAAGAAACTTGATGCTGCCTTGTTTTTAGGCCAGCAATAGCACAGAAACAGGATAAAACCCTAAGTGTTTGTTGAAACATGTCCTCAAAGAGAGGTTAAGTGATATGTAGACACTGGGCACACTAACACTGGATTTCACAAGCCCATTTGATCTGGGATGTAAGACAGACTGGCAGCCCCTCTGTGCATCATTTTCTCTTTACCTGAATCATTTCTCTGAGTGTCCCAGTGCCTGTTCCACAGTACCCATTTGATCACAAGAAATTCATGACCTGTCTGGATATTTCTGCTGCTAAGAAGTTCTGAACCGGGAACTGTCAAAGGCCCTTTCATTGCTAGTTCTGGACTAGTCAGAGGACACAGGGGCAAAAATACAGGAGCTGAATAAACCTGGCATTTCTCTGAACTCAAATTCCATTATGACATTTGTCAAATAAAGAGAAAGGACAGGTGCAGGACATCTGTCATGGTTTAATCCCAGCTGGCAACTAAGCCACACACAGCCACTCACTCACTCCACAGGGGATGAGGGAGTGAATTGGAAGAGTAAAAGTCAGAAAACTTGTGGGTTGAGATAAAGAGAGTTTAATAGGTAAAGGCAAAAGCTGCATTCACAAACAAAGCAAAATAAGGAATGAATTCACTACTTCCCATTGCAGGCAGGTGTTCAGCCATCCCCAAGGCAGCAGGGCTCTATCATGTGTGTAACAGTGACTTGGGAAGACAAACACCATCACCCTTTCCTTCTTTCCTTCTTCTTCCCCCAGCTTTGTGCACTGAGCATGACACCATATGGTCTGGAATATCTCATGGGTTGGTTATGGTTGGCTGTCCTGGCTGTGTCCCCTCCCAACTCCTTGTGCACCCCCAGCCTCCTCCCTGGTGGGGTGAGGAGCAGACAAGGCCTTGCCTCTGTGTAAGCACTGCCCAGCCATAGCTAAAACATCCCTCAGTTATCAACAGTTTCCAGCACAAGTCCAAAACACAGCCCCATACCAGCTACTGTGAAGAAAACTAACTCTATCCCAGACAAAACAACCACAAGCTCCAAGCATTAAAATAAAACTAATAAAATTGTTTTTATGGAAGAGGGCAGAAACATGAAAATGTTGACTTCTGCCTCTAATTGTAGCATCACCTACATTTGTCCCTTGAAAATTTTACTT
>VZTH01019643.1:885087-976338 GCA_013397815.1 Aleadryas rufinucha
AATAATAATAATAATAATAATAAATAGTAACAGTAATAGTAACAGTAATGAAAAGGGGAGAGAGAGAAAGGAATAAAACCCAAGAAGAACAAGTCACACTTTATACAATTCCTCACCACCTGCTGACGCCTCCCACCCCCAAGCAGCAATCGGTGGCTCCAGGCCAGTCCCCCCAGTTTATATATGGAGCCTGATGTTCTAGGGTATGGAACAACCCTTTGACTATTTCAGATGAGCTCTTCTGGCCATGCTCCCTCCCAGCTTCTTGTGCACCTGCTCACTGGCAGAGCAGGGAAAATTGAAAAGTCCTTGATTTAGAGTAAGAGCTCGCTCACTCAAGAGTCCTTGATTAGAGTAAGAAGCAACAATGAAACCATCAGTTTAATATCAACTTTGTTCTCATACTGCATCCAAAACACAGCACTGTACTAGCTAGTAAGAAGAACATTAACTATCCCAGCTGAAACCAGAACAAGCATGCAAAAGAATAAATTATTTTCCTTATCTTTTAGATGTCCCAGTTGTGCTTCACAGCTTGAATACCCTACTAGAAACCAAGGAAACAATAGTATTGAATTTAAACCAACAGAAGTGGATTCAACACTGGCTGGGATTGCTGCTTCCTCAGAGGAGACCACTGAGCCATGCACAAGAAACTTGATGCTGCCTTGTTTTTAGGCCAGCAATAGCACAGAAACAGGATAAAACCCTAAGTGTTTGTTGAAACATGTCCTCAAAGAGAGGTTAAGTGATATGTAGACACTGGGCACACTAACACTGGATTTCACAAGCCCATTTGATCTGGGATGTAAGACAGACTGGCAGCCCCTCTGTGCATCATTTTCTCTTTACCTGAATCATTTCTCTGAGTGTCCCAGTGCCTGTTCCACAGTACCCATTTGATCACAAGAAATTCATGACCTGTCTGGATATTTCTGCTGCTAAGAAGTTCTGAACCGGGAACTGTCAAAGGCCCTTTCATTGCTAGTTCTGGACTAGTCAGAGGACACAGGGGCAAAAATACAGGAGCTGAATAAACCTGGCATTTCTCTGAACTCAAATTCCATTATGACATTTGTCAAATAAAGAGAAAGGACAGGTGTAGGACATCTGTCATGGTTTAATCCCAGCTGGCAACTAAGCCACACACAGCCACTCACTCACTCCACAGGGGATGAGGGAGTGAATTGGAAGAGTAAAAGTCAGAAAACTTGTGGGTTGAGATAAAGAGAGTTTAATAGGTAAAGGCAAAAGCTGCATTCACAAACAAAGCAAAATAAGGAATGAATTCACTACTTCCCATTGCAGGCAGGTGTTCAGCCATCCCCAAGGCAGCAGGGCTCTATCATGTGTGTAACAGTGACTTGGGAAGACAAACACCATCACCCTTTCCTTCTTTCCTTCTTCTTCCCCCAGCTTTGTGCACTGAGCATGACACCATATGGTCTGGAATATCTCATGGGTTGGTTATGGTTGGCTGTCCTGGCTGTGTCCCCTCCCAACTCCTTGTGCACCCCCAGCCTCCTCCCTGGTGGGGTGAGGAGCAGACAAGGCCTTGCCTCTGTGTAAGCACTGCCCAGCCATAGCTAAAACATCCCTCAGTTATCAACAGTTTCCAGCACAAGTCCAAAACACAGCNTTCTTCCCCCAGCTTTGTGCACTGAGCATGACACCATATGGTCTGGAATATCTCATGGGTTGGTTATGGTTGGCTGTCCTGGCTGTGTCCCCTCCCAACTCCTTGTGCACCCCCAGCCTCCTCCCTGGTGGGGTGAGGAGCAGACAAGGCCTTGCCTCTGTGTAAGCACTGCCCAGCCATAGCTAAAACATCCCTCAGTTATCAACAGTTTCCAGCACAAGTCCAAAACACAGCCCCATACCAGCTACTGTGAAGAAAATTAACTCTATCCCAGACAAAACAACCACAAGCTCCAAGCATTAAAATAAAACTAATAAAATTGTTTTTATGGAAGAGGGCAGAAACATGAAAATGTTGACTTCTGCCTCTAATTGTAGCATCACCTACATTTGTCCCTTGAAAATTTTACTTCCCCTGCAGTTTTTACAGTGTTCACATAACACGCAGTGGAAGTATCTCTTCACTTCATCAGTGCAATGAGCTGTGGGCTGGATCTTTCTTTGTATTTGTGGCATTTCTGTGAAAGGGTGGTGCAAGGAAGTGGGTTTGGCTTGCATCAAGCTTCTCCATTCTTTTCACTGGGGAGTTCCCAGTCCCAGAGCCATTTCTCAGCGATGGTGCCTCCTGCCTGTGAGCCCTTCCCAAGGCTGACACCCCTGTGCTGTGCAGCTGGGCAGGGAAGTGCAGTAGGAAGCCCTCTGCCCATCCTGCCCCTTCTCCACGGCTGGGTGCAGTGCCTTGTTTCCACTGACCACAGGAGGTCCCTGCAGTACTGCAGTGGCTGAAAGTCTTTGAACCCTCAAAGTCTTCAGCCCTGGCCCCAGGAGTGCCCTCAAGCTCACCCTGTCCCCCAGCTCTCCTCAGGTGGTCCTCCTTTCTCCCTGGGAGCTGAGCAATGGGCTGCAGGGGACAGATACCAGATAAAACATACTTAGTCATAGAGGTTCCCTTCCCTTCCCTTCCCTTCCCTTCCCTTCCCTTCCCTTCCCTTCCTTGGCTCCTACCATGGCCTGACAGTTCTGCACCTCCTCCTTGCACCAGCACCGGGCTGGGAGCCTGTCAGCCGGACAGGAGGATGATGAGATGCCAGCTCCAGGAAACAGAGTTCCTGAAAAATTTCAGCAGCCAGCAGCCTGCTTGGTTTCCCTTTTTCCCTTTTTTCTTTCCATAAGGCTCATTTACTGTCTTTAATTGCCATGTTTATTTGTTGCTGAAGCCTTGGCAGCACTTTATCTGATGGCTCAAGTTTGTGGTAACAGTCATGACTGCAGCAGCCAGATGAAAAGTGAATACTGAAATGCTGGCTTGGGTCGGAAACATCAAAACCAGGGAAGCAAAACCAAAACTGGAGCCTGACAGAGGCCAAACTATGAAAGTTCTAAGTGAAAGCAGTTAGCTCTGGACGGTGTGTATGAAGGTAGGAGAGATTTGTTTGAGGATTTCTATTCCTGTCCACCATATTGATCAAACTCAAAGAAAACATGCTAAGAGATAATCCAAAGCAGGATGTATTCTTTCTTGGCAAACCCTTATTTAGCCTGATCCTTGAAATATTCCAGCAATGACAATTCCACAGCACCCTTAAGTAACCTGCTTCAGTGCTTCATTACACTTAGCGTAAAGAAAGCTTTTCCTGATGCACTGCACTACTTCTTGATACTTCCCTCTTTGCTGTATTTCTGTCTGTTCTAGTGAAATATTTTGGTTCTTTCTTTATGTGGCTCTTCTGAAGCTCTGAAGCTCTTTTTTTGGTTTCTTAAAACTTCGAGGCAACTTGGTTTGTTTCATGTTTATCACTTGCTCATGACTCAGTTCCAAAATATGTTTCTATTTCCCAAAATTATTTCACTGATGTACATTCATTTTGAAACTATTCAGGTTGCATATTTTTAAAGCTCCTCATTGATATAAATATTCTGCTATGAACTGGAGGCAGCTGTCTGTGAACCACATTGATAAAATTAATACCGTAAAAATTATCATGTAAGAATTGACCTTGGCTGTTACACAGTCTGCACATGCTTACACTTTCCCCCTGATATTAGTTACAAATTCAGGGCTGGGTTAATGTTTTGGCAAAATATTCAGAGCTTCCCAACTTGGCTGACTAATGAGCACCAAAACCAGATGTTCATCCTGACATTTCAAAGAAGTAGCAAATACACTTACTGCACAATTAGCAAAAGGGACAGAAATCAGTATTTTTTAACTGTACTGCTGTTAAGTAGTAAGAAAAAAAGAAAAAAAGAAGAAGAAAAAAAAGGTGAGAGAGGACCTGTCTTCTTTTACCCAATGACAAGGTGAAATTTTTAGAATTTTCTCTTTTTCTGAAAAGCAGAGCAAAACACTCCCTTTGGCAATACATGAGAAAAAAAGAGACACAACTGGTTCTCTTCCCTGCAGTCAGCACACAAAGCAAACAGAAGACATGCATGGAAAACTTCTAAATGTCCTACTTTCTGATGGTCCTGGAATTTGCTTATGGTGAGGACAGAAGTCTAGTCTCAGACAGAAAGAGGAGTGCATCATGACCTTAGATGTAAAATTAATGGCTTTGATTCTTCTTCTTTGAAGGAAAGGACCTAAATCACAGCCAAGTTAAACTGAAATCAGAGGACTTTCTACATCAGTTCATCAAGGAATGAACATGCTGCTGTCTGCTAGAGGCTGCTGGGCCCAGCATAGGGGGGAAACACCAGGTTTTTTCTCCTCCTTCCAGCTTTAAAATGACTCTGTAAGCAACACTTTTAACCAATTGCTACTTAAAATTTTCATCACATAAGCCATTGAGTATTCTTTTGGCTTCTTGTCATTGTCAGTACTAATCCTGCCATATTGTTAAGGGCTCCACAGTGTTATTAAGCACTGTGCCAATACCTCTCAAAAGCTACAACTCTCAGCTTTCCAAACACAGTGGTAAATTTTTAAGTGATGTTTTGAGTCATGCCAAAGTGACTTGGGGCCCTAAGCCAGAAACGACTTAGAGATGCATGTTTGTACTGGCAAAAGCATTTATTCCTTCATTCAGCCTCACTGAGTGTCTGCCTGTGCTTCTACATGCCAAAGGGCAAGAGACAAGGAGATACATCCTTGCAAAGCTTTCAGTTCATCCTTCTTTTAGCGTGCTGCTGAGTTACTTTGCTTACATGGGGGAAGTCAAGTGGCAAGAATAGTGTCAGAAACACACACACACATATCTGTCTCTCCCTGACAGGAACACTCAATTCTTCGTAAGATTTACAGTGAGAAGAGCAAATGTTTTGGGACAATGACTTCTGGCTTTTCCCTGCCTAGTTCCTGGTGCCTAAGTCAATTATTTACAGAGTAGATCTCTCCAAGCTGACAGATCCTGATCGCACTAAGCCGATGAAATAAATGCACTTTCCTGGCAGCTAAGGAGGTATTTCCCAGATTATCCAGTCTACTGGCCAGGACAGTGTCTCTCAAGAATTGTTTCCCAAAGGCATTGCAGCGGATTCGATGCAGGGACTTGCATGAGCTCCAGGTGGCAGCTGAGACACGGCAAATCAGCGCCATCGGAGCCACATCGTGAGCCCCACAGAGCTGGTGCCCCGGGGCCGACACAGAGAGGTTCAGCTGGGTGTGGGGGGATGCTGAGAACAGCAGCTGGAGAAACAGCTCAGCTTCACTGTGTTCCAGTGTCTCCTCCCATTCCATGCCACAGTGCCTGAAGTCCCCCCATATGCTCCCACCCTAGGAAAGCAAGGTACATGGATATTGTTGGCAAAGGTGCGAGAAGTGGGCTTCTGACACTGTCTTGAGCTATTTTCCAAGAGTAACTGGATCTGTTTTCCTTCACAGCTGCACATACTTCAGTGCAAGTTTATGCACGAACATTCACTTAGGAGTAAGAATTTCCTATCTTGACTTAATTAAAGTTACTTTAAAAAAATAAATCCCCTTAAATTAAGTCAAGGGTCTTATTTTTGTCCTCACGTACCTTTGTACCAGGGCTGCTGGAAGCGTAAATTAGACCAGATGTAGTCAGTTCAGTACCAATATGTGTGATGAGGAAATGCTCCTGTGGACTGATCATCTGAGGATTTTGCAATACATTTCTTGTCAGCAGTCACAAGCAGCAAAGCACTTCAAGGCCTAAGCCACAGTAGCATGGCTGGACAATAGAATCCATAAACAGCTTGCCATGGCCTGTGGTTAAAGCAGAAAATGGCTTTTTTAACTTCAGGCACAAATCCCACCACAGAACTTGACCCAAACCCACAGGAATTTTTCCTGGGATCAGGGAGAATTCACAGTTTAGGCATCAGTCATGCCAATGCCTGGCTTCTTGCCATTACAGTTCACCAGAAAATAATTATAAAAGTCATATTGGTGATGCTTTCAAAGTGCCTGTAAAGACACATCAAGTAAGGTATTCTGCTCTCTCTGCTACCTACTTCAGTACACAGAGAGCTGTTATTTCTCAGCCCATTGGCTGCTCCTTCTTTTACATAGAAAAAAGAAATTCCAATTCTCAGTCTAAAGACAGCAAAAATTCTGGAGAAATGCAGCAACTAATATTTACTAATCTACTAGGAGCAGTTTTTCTTTGCTGCTCTCCAAAGGAAAGAGAGAGAAGGCAGAAGGGCCAGCTTCTCAGGCCAGATTTAAAAATCACAATTCTCTTCACATGTCTACATAGGCATTTACACTAGGAGATATTCCCATGTTTGGTCCTAGAACACCACGTGAACAGAAATGTGATTTTATACTTAAAAATATAACCCTTACAGATTTCCATTTGTCAGGCACACAGAAATGCAAGCCATTTTGAGGTTTAGGTGGTAGAAAAGGAGCAAGCAAATAAGATGGCTATTCATCTCTGACAGGGGAATCACTTTCAAGCCTATGTTCTGATGAGAATAATTAGAAGTAATATATGACGAAGGGACAGGAAAGATAGGAAAACTTTAACCTCCAGGAAAATATACATAACTTGTTGTCGTGATTAATATGGAGGTTTCTTTGGCTGATATCTTCAACAGCAGAGTTATAATCCTTATAGAAAGACATGTGCCATCTTTTAAGTGTTCTATATGTAGCAAAGCCCCAGGACCTAGAAGCAGGGAATGGTCCATTCCCATTTACTTTTATGTATCATTCTGCCTCCTTTGCTGTTTGTTAGATTTTGAATTAAGCTCAAATTTCGTGACTTGCTTGAGGCTAAAGTCACCTCAGCAGTTATATTAAGGCTCTCAAAACTAGAAACTGTCTGTGTTCCAAGAGGAATGAACAGGAGGCTGAATTAAATAATGGCTACAGACTAACTTAAAGTGACTAAACGTTAAGAAATTATCAATGGCAAATTTTCTGGGCTTCCTTTTGGCTGTTTGAGGAAAAGCTATCCCAGTCCTTTTAGAGAAGAAACTTGTTGTCTGTTGTTTGGCAGCACTTACTTAGAGGAGAGTCCTAGCTGAACACCACGTATTTATTTTCATTTTAAGACCTGTCTTTGTGGAAGGTGGCATTAGATGGCAGTTTCTTCTCAGATTACCTTAGTGCCCTTTTTCTGCCATAAGCAATCTCCTTCAGGTTCTCTTCTCATAATTCATAGATCTCCCTTATCATTCACGCCTTGTCTCAAAGTCAAAAGTATTTTCCTTTCACAACTTTCCCTTCCATTCTTCAGTTAGCTAAATTGTATGGTAACCTCTTGGGATTAAACTAGTCACCAAATTTACAGGCCAGAAGGCATAAGGTGCTTTTTCACTGTAAAGTTGCAATTTTCAGGGAGCTGAAAAGGAATTCTCAGTGTCACACAAAAATACGAAATTCTGAAAATAGGAATCTTTCTCTGCTTCAGACATCTCCATCACCCTGCCTTCCTAACTCACCTAATAAAGGTGCCATTTGCTGCTCACTTGCACAGACTGGTGGCCGTGGCACCTCAAGCATTGCCACTATCACATCTTTGAGCTGAAAGTCAGGAGGCAGACCTGAGAGGGAGATAAGAAAGAATAAATATATGTGAAAGTAAAATGATTTATCCAGCTAGGTTTTACTTCATTTCCTTGGTTGAGATTTTAGGAGGAAGCTGTGATTCCCATTCTCATCTGCCCACAAAGAAAACAGCAGTGCCATTGACTCTACAGGCAGTCTGATTGCCTGCAGGAACTGCTTCCTTGCAGGTGTTTTTCTCAATGTCTGCCAGACTACAGCACTGGCAGGCCCTTCCTTTTGGGCATTAGTTTATTCTAAATTTTGTTCCAAAATGCATACTAAAAAAGAGCTGTGAAAAGGAAAGGCTTCCCTTTACTTTCTTGATGTGGAGGAGAATCATTCCCTTTCCAGAGTCCTCATTGATGCTCTTCCTGAACACTGTTACCTTCTTTCCCCTTTTTTTTCTTGCTCTTTCTAAATGTCTGGTCAAATCTGCAATACCATCAAATGCTTTCTGAGTGTCCATGAATGATATTAGCAGCAGGAGCACTTGTGAGGAGAGAGTGGAAATGGTATGGAACAGGATGGAGTAGGATCTATTGTCTCTGTTTCTGGCACTGGAAAAGAAGGAGTGGCAACAGGGAAGTTTCCTTAATTGGAGATTCCAGAAACATATATATATAGAGAGAGGGAAAGAGTTCATATTTAATTCTGAAAATGGAAGCCAGTCAGAGGACATGGAAGGAAAGAGCATGAGGCAGACAATGTTTTAAATCTTTGTATTTCCTTCAAGCACTTCAAATATGTTCTCAGTAACGGTACAGTAGAACTTTCCAAATCTGAAACTGATTTTTGAACTTGCAAATTAATGTTTCATTGTCTATATGACACAGGTTATAGTTTATTAAACAACCATTAGTTGTGAACTTCAAGTAGATATTATTCATGCTTTTATCATATATACCAAGCCATATATTTTTTTTCCTTAAGGGCCTGAGTTTCTTTAATGTAAAGAATATGCGTGAATTTCAATTCTTGTAATACAATTTTCTAATACTTACACTGAAAGCTGGAAAGTCAAAACAAAGACATGAATATCAGAAAGCAAAATTTTGAATAATGATTTTTAATATTGTTTCTGGTGATGCTGTACTGTAAATGGGAAACCAGGTTTCAAATCAGGTCTTTAAATCCACATCTATCCCCAAGAGTCTGTGGGTGGTCCAGTGTTACAGAATAGAATCACTAAGGTTGGAAAAGACCTCTAAGATCATTGACTTCGACCACTAACCCAGCTCTGCCTTGTTCACCACTAAACCGTGTCCCCAGGTGCCACATCTATATGTCTTTGTACACCTGCAGGAACGGTGATTCCATCACTTCCACGGGTAGCCTGTTCCAGTGCCTGACCACCCTTTCAGTGAAGACATTTTTCCTTATGTCCAATCTAAATCTCCCCTGACGCTACTTGAGGCCGTTTCCTCTTGTCCTATTGCGTTGTTACCGACAGAAGAGGCCGATCCGCACCTGGCTGCAGCCTCCTTTCAGGCAGCTGTCGAGTGCGATAAGGTCCCCCTGAGCCTCCTCTTCTCCAAGCTAAACCCCCCCAGCTCCAGCGGATGTTCCTCACTGGACTCGTGCTCCAGACCCTTCACCAGCCTCGTTGCCCTTCTCTGGACATGAAAACATCGTATATCATTATCCTGCATATAAAGTCCTCTAACAGTGAGCTTGTCCACTCAAAAGACGGAAGACTCTTTCCGACAACATCCCCCGAATCCGCGCTCGCCTTCCCGGCGCAATCCCGGCGCATTCCCGGCGCATTCCCGGCGCTCCCGACGGGCAGGCGGGAGCGCTGCAGTACCGGCAGCGCGCGGCAGGGGGCGCGCGCAGGACGCGCTGGCCTGCTCGGCATTCCCAGCTCCGATCCCGGCAGGACGCGCTGGCCTGCTCGGCATTCCCAGCTCCGATCCCGGCAGGACGCGCTGGCCTGCTCGGCCTTCCCAGCTCCGATCCCGGCAGGACGCGCTGGCCTGCTCGGCATTCCCAGCTCCGGTCCCGGCAGGACGCGCTGGCCTGCTCGGCATTCCCAGCTCCGGTCCCGGCGGGACAGCGGCTGCCGGGAGGGGCCGGGCACAAGGGCGGGCGCAGCCCGGGATGTTCATTCTCCGGGCTCAGCGTCGGCCGCGCTGAGGATCACCATCAGCGCTGATGGTGTTGGGAGCACGTTTTGCTGCCGCTCAGGAGACCTGTCAGCTTTACGTTGGGCTTGATGATCTTAGAGGTCTTTTCCAGCCTGAATTATTCCGTGATTCTGTAGCACTGAAAGCTGGAGTGGCTGTTTCAAGGGCTGTATCACAGGCACCTGCGATACTGAGGGTGGGTTTTGGGAAAAAAACTGGGCCCTGGGGAACTCCTTGCTACGGCTGGTTAAAAGGTCAGCGATTTTTTGCTTGCCAAGGGTGGTATAAAACCTTGAGCAGATCCTGTTGTGAAGCTCTTGCTCAGGCAATGTATAAAGTGCTTGGTTAATGTAAAACACATATTTATAGTGATTTCTTTTAAGTGTGCTATAATTTAGCAGTTAAGAGCCTGCTTAGTGATGACATGAGGGAATGGATGATAGCACACAAATATTAGGAAGAATATTGTAGTAGCTGTGGAGGAATTATGAGGACCCTGAGTTCCTACACCATTGTTTTATTTTAAGGGAAGGGTTTGGTTTGTTGGCTTGTGGTTTTTTGTTGTTGTTTTTGTTTTTGACAGACAGTATGGAATTCAAAATGGAAAATCTAAGATTAAATCTAAAGCTTCTAGCTTACAAGTGAGAGGTAAAAAAGTGTCAGTCTTCAAAGTAATACTATTCCACATGGCAACCAGCAGTATTTTCCGTTCCTGTTTTTCTTTTCAAATAGTTTTTTTTCTGGTGCTGCTGAACTTCTTGCCCTCTTGAATGCTTTGCTTTCTGATACTAGAAGCACTGCAAGCTCATCCTTCTTGAAAGGGGCTATTTATTCAGTAAAGCTTTTGTCAGACCACTTACGTAACTTCAAAACCAATTCCCAGTGCTTTCTTTTTGCTGCCTCTTTGTGAGAAGCATATGGATTCTTGTACTGAATGGATATTATATAAATACTGTACGCTGTATTGTACACTGTGCTGCCCTATCAACATCAATTGCTGCCGTTGGATTGCTGACGCTGTACAGATGCAGAAAGGAAATGGTCTTGAAAAATAGGATACATGGGATTTTTCCAGTACAGTATTTAGAAAGGGCTGCCACATGAAATTCCCATTAGACAGCAGCATGACAAAGATACAGGCGAGCTACATGAAATAGCACAGCAGCAAATGTGAATCTCTCCCTTTCTTACTGAATTCATGCTTGCTGCAATCATCACCATGCCTAAGTGAAGAACAGCAAAATGTATTGCATTATTATGTATAGGAAAGCTGATGGCTGATAGAGAAAAGCAGCTTCACTCCAAGGCACAGATGGGAAGCACATACTGTCCTGAATTTGTCCGCTTTTCCTTTAGGAAATGGCAAGTATTTAGCATTATATGTCCCCTGGGTATCAGTGTTGAACCATGAGTATTAGACACATATAACATTTCAAAGCAGTTGTACCGCTGGCACAGTTACAAACACACTTGATTAAACCATCCTACACTATGAAACGAGGTTAAAACCAATAGATTCAGGGTCAACTTTTCTTCTTGGCATAGACCTGTTACACAGGCTTCAAGTAGGTCAATTTGCTGGCCTCTGAGAGAGCTGAAGTGGTGAAATGAACTGTTTTGTTGAATGATTAAATTATATTCTGTTGTTAAATTATTTTTGCTCTTCTCTCTTTGTTTATCCTAGCACTAAGCAGTGGGGTTTGCATTATTTATACAAACTAGTAGGGAGACTTTGCAATACAGAAGTACTGACATTACTCAAACATGCAGTAATACGTTGAGATTATTCCATGCTCTTCCCACTAAGGATGATGGCACCCAGCTCCATCATTGGCCCATTGCTAGTAAAAATACTCTTTTTCCATTAATAGAACCTGACAGGAGGAAAGACAAGACTCAGTCCACAATCTGCTGTCTTGAGGTTGCCATTGACAAAACATTTTACCCAAATATTTTCAGGCATTTGATGAGGATCCAGTGTCAGATGGATTGGAAAAGGAAATGACAGGAAGATTGTGAAGATTTTTGGGACAGACCTGAAAAGTGAAAATGTCTTTTTCAGATCTTTCCAACATTCCTCAAGCTGGCCAAAAAAGGGAAGGCATTTTGCATCTAAAGGCTATTTTAGTAGAGAATCCAGAAAGTGCTACTGGGGGAAAAAAACCTTACCTTTGAAAACATCTTGGCTATCAAAGGAAAGAATTAGACTGTCGCTGGGCTATTAAATTATTTGAAATATGAAGGATACTATTGAAAGGGGTATTGGAAATGATGGATTATACCTATTTGCTACACAGTGGCGAAATAGATGCATGGTAGTACAGTTTCTAGTGTGCCTCTTTCTTTTTTCTAGTGATTTATTGGCAGGAGGCCTGTAAAAATAATGGAAAACCGAACAAAGCAACCAGTTAGTTAAAAAATGATAGCATTAATAATCTTTTCGAAAGCCATATTTTCATTTTAAATAATATTAGTCACTTTTTAAATAGGGTATTGTGTGCTGTGTCTGAGGTCAGAGCAGGTACATGGTGTTTGCATAACTCACAGGGTACAAAGATCTCTCTGCTATTTCTGGATGCTCAGAGCACCACTGAACCAAGACTCTGTACTTACAATGCACATTTTTGTCTCAAAATTCATGTGACCATTCATGTGATTCATCTCTGACCATAATTCCTACAAATGACTTGAATGTCTCTGTGCAGTTTAAAATCATGCGTCAGAGTCAAGTCTTTTTAACGAAGTGATTTGCACAAAATGAAAACACACTAAGCCCTTTTATCTTAAATCTTATCCTGCTGGCAGAAGAAATGGATCTGAGTAGAAGAATACTAACTTCATATGAAAAACTGGAAAATGTATAAGAGGAAAAAAATACATGAACTGCTAACATTGGCAATCTCAATGTTTTGGATGCTCTAATTCCGAGAACTAAGAGAATGTGTGTTCTGCCGATGAGGTATCTTCACTGATGGAGAAGGAACAGCCTGAAAATGTATGAGAATTTACAGAGTACAGTCTAAAAATAATTCACCAGAAAAACAAATTTTGAAAAGCGCCGTTTCAAAAGTCTGTTTTTACAATGAAGGATACAAAATTACTCATCAAGTGCTTAATCACAATCTTCTATAGTTTCTTGGCTGCTTTCTAATATGAGTATTACTATGCAGACTGATTTAGTTGGCCTCTTCCCTTGATGGCTTAAATGATTTACTATCCATCTTCTGAGAAAACAGGCTTCAGGAACACTCGTTTCAATCTCTAGGACATGCCTGCTCTAAAGAAGGCTTTGGGTTTGCTTTGGGGGGTTTTTGGGCATTGTTTGGTTTTTTGGGTGGGGTTTTTTTTGGAGGGAGGGTTGTTTGTTTGCTTGTTTCTTTTCTGTGTGTTTTTTGGTTTTGGTTTTTGGGTTTTTTAGTTGTTTGGTTTGGTTTTTTAGTTGTTTTCAATTTTTTTTTGTTTGTTTTTTATTTTTTTTTTTTGATTGGTTGGTTTGATTTTTGGTTGTGATGTTTTTGTGGGGTTTTTTTGGAGGGGAGGGGGAGGTTTGGATTTTTTTTTTGTCTTCTTTTCCTTTGGATGAAACTGCTGACAAAAACACACCTGTAAGTTGTGAGGTGGGGGTTGCACATACCATTTGGACCTGTTCAAATATTAGACACATACTAACTCTTGCTGAATACTGAATATCCTCTTGCATAAGGGAAGATGAGAGTAAAGAGACTGAGTAAATTTATCAACTTTTTGCAACAGATAGTAGGTCAGTGATAGCTGAGATGGGAGAGCATGAATTTAGTAGGGCATATATAATATTTTTTAAGAAATAAGTGCAACATGCTTGCACATGCTCAGAAGCAACTCTATTGTCTTCTATGTCTCTTTAGCCATCCTTTGGTAAGTTTGTTTAACATTAGAGTTCGAGAGACTTGAACTCTATCTATCAGGTAAAAGTTTAAGCAGCCCCTACTCTGTGCTTGCCTTTCCCTGCCTGGAAAGCCTCCTCATTTGCTCCAGACCACCCTGCCAGTATCTGTGCAGTGGGAACCACCAGGCAGCCTGGGCTCAGGTGACCATACACTGGGGAGGGGATTCCACTCCCTCCAGGTGGAGGGGTTTCTGCTCTACTCTCACTCTTGGTTTATGGTGCAGTGCCTTTGGTTTCAGTCCTCTTCTTCCCTTCACCTGGGTAGGAACTGTGAGGAACAGACGGAGCAGGCAGATTTCTTTAATTGAAGTGTTGTTTTGTATTGACAATAGCAGCATAATAACATCTAAGAGGAAAGGATTTTGAGTGGCAGTTTTATATCACATATGTGTGCACCTGCCATCCTGATCTCAAGCAGGCTTCAATTCCCTAAAGGCTGTCGGCTGTTGCCGTGCTCCAAATCACCCCACTCTGCCTGCCTTGCTTTTAACAGTCTCTCACCTGCTTATAGCATGTCTCTGTAATTTGCTGTACTCATCAGTTTCCTGATCTCTTTCTGCTGTGTACACAAGAAAACCTATTTCAGTGAGTTCAGCAGGGGCTTAAGGGTAAAACACTCAAGTGAATACCCTTTTTATCAGGAGTTCTGTAGATTTGCAGTCTTCAGCCACTGTCATATGTCCTGCTTATTCTTCCAGGGTGCTGTTACACTAAATCAACAGAGTCATACAGAAATACACCAGCAACAAGCCCACAGCCATACCCTACCCAGAAAATAACAAAGAGCAGCTGTGATACAGGAAGAGCTGGTAATGCTAACCTGAAACTGCTGGATCATTCTTTTGTCATTCTTTCACCTGAGGAATGAAATAACCAAACAACAACTCCTTTGGGCTGAATTTTGATTTTTTCATAATTAAGACTTTTCTGTTTAATTAGGAGCCAAATCCCACATCTTTACTTTATTAGAGAGAGAGTGAAATTGAATGTTGAAATAGAGACAGACAGGTAACTGTAATGTTGGATTTTCTCCTCTAGACTCTGCTTTCCTGACTAATACGTTTGTATGTATTTATCGAAATAAAACATATGTGTAAATACATATAAAATAAATCAGTTATTCTGTAGAATTTGAGTACATCCATTGTCCTGTCTTCTTTTTATCTTTTTTCATGTATTAAAGATGCTCAAAATTATACAGTCAGAGAAGCTAATCTGTTTTACATTTTATGTGTGTAACGTAGGAGAGCCAAAGGCTATACCAGTTTTTCCACTTGCACACACTAGTGTTTGCAGAATGTAGCCATAACGTTTTCTTTGATCAATGTAATACATTTTGCATGCACACTGTTTGATAGCAGCAGCAGAATACACTGCTTTTGTAACCAAGGGACCTTACATGCAGTCTCTAAGTAGCTCTTTCAATAGGCAGAATTAATCCAAGTTACTGTGTGACTGGAAAGGTCTCTAGAGAACAAGCTTAGGCAATGGCACGAGTGGTGTGATAGACTGGGCTATACCAACAGAGCAGACTGATTGAGCACCCCAGGTCTATACTGAGAGGCCTTTTCTGAGGAAGGCACTCACTGTATTTTAGATAAGACATAAAACTGAGACTGTCACTGCCTGTGGTCATCAGAGAGCTTAAACTACTTTTGTAGTGTCAACACTAGCACTGTGGCCAAGAGCCACACATGTCATTGCTTTCCACCCAATCAAGCCCCCCAGCTGTTTCACTGGTGTATGAGACCCTTCTCGACTTCCAACTCTCAGCTTGCATTCAAAATCATTCATTGTTAGGCAGCTACTGGGCTCCTTCTTGGGGTGAGATCCCTAAATCTTGGGGCCACTGTATTAATGTACAACATTTAATATTTCATCCTTCAGCATCCTCTGAAAGAAGGAGATACAGAAAGACAGAAGAAGTACATGAATGTATATGTATTTAAAAGCTTTTTTCATAACTCGAGGTGAACAATTCTCATGACTGGCAGCAGTTTAAATCTTGAGCAGAACTTTGCAGGAGACTCACAGCTGTGATACAAGCAAATTTTCTAAAACTTTGACAAGGCAAAGTGCTGGATTCTGCACCTGGGATGGGGCAGCCCTGGATGTGTGTAGAGACTAAGGAATGGGAGGCTGGAGAGCAGTGCCACAGAAAGGGACCTGGGGATCCTGGTCGAGGGCAACTTGAACATGAGCCAGCAGTGCCCTGGCAGCCAGGAGGGCCAAGTGTGTCCTGAGGGGCATCAGGAACAGCATCACCAGCTGGGCAAGGGAGGGGATTGTCCCGCTCTGCTCTGCACTGGGGCAGCCTCACCTCGAGTGCTGGGGACATTTCTGGGTGCCACAATACAAAAAAGACATTGAGCTGTTAGAGAGTGTCCAAAGAAGGCCCCTGAGGATGGTGAAGGGTCTGGAGGGGAAGCTCTATGAGGAGTGGCCAAGGTCACTTGGTCTGTTCAGCCTGGAGAAGAGGAGACTGAGGGGAGACCTCGCTGTGGTCTTCAAGAACCTCACGAGGGGAAGCAGAGGGGCAGGTACTGATCTCATCAGTCTTGTGACCAGTGACAGGACATGAGGGAAAGGCATGAGGCTGAGTCACTGGAGGCTTAGGCTGGATATCTGGAAAAGGTTTTTCACCAAGAGGGTGGTTGGGAACTGTAACAGGCTCTCCAGGGAAGTGGTCACAGCACCAAGCTTGACAGAGTTCCAGAAGCCTTTGGACATTGCTGTCAGGCACATGGTGTGATTCCTGCACAGGGCCAGGAGATGGATTCGATGATCCTGATAGGTCCCTTCCAAGTCAGGATATTCTGTGATTCTCTGAAGTTTTAGCTATCAGGTAACTATATATTCAGGGGAAAACATTTTCATTCTGCAGGTAGATAGGGCTGCTATTTATTTCTCATTCTCTTTTTAGTCTCCAATTCTTCTGCCCTTTCCAGTTATTTATTTGTAATGGAAATAAACATGGAGTAGATTTCTTTGCAAGAAGTAGCAATCCTTAGCAGCAATTACTTGGCTGGAAACTTAGACGGATACTTAGGAACCTTGCTCAAGTGGAATCCAGGATGGAAGACATCCAGGAAAATCTATTGGCAGCTCAGATTGTACTGAATAGTGTTAGAAGATTTAAGTCTCTCCAGAGATGCTTAAATCTCGACTAGATTCGACAACTGCAGCATCTGCTATAGCTCTGGTTAAAATAAAATAAAGTAAAAGAATAAAATAAGATAAAAGTCAAATAAAGTTAAGATACTAATAAGCCATGCTAAAGTGCAGTATCAATACTCAAATGAAAGGTGAAACTAGCAGCATGGAATCTAGAAAAAGAGATGTAACTGAAATTGTATCAGAGACAAATTTCACCAGTGTCAGTCATCAGGCAAAGACTTTCAAATAGCAGGTCCCTGTACAGGTGCATGGGGTATTGGCAACAGAACAGGAAAAGTTCAGCTGTGACTCAATTTCACTGGAAAGGAGAGAAAGTTATTGATATAATGAACACAATGAAAACAGTTATGTTTCAAGACTGTCATTCACTTTTTTTTTGTTCATCTGGAACATATTTTTCTTGGAACACAGGCAAAGATAAATCCTCATTTGAAGCCCAAAGAACTCAACAGAATTCTTTAAATTGACTTCAGTTGATTTTTCACCACACCTGTGACTTGCACACCGTGTAAGCAGAAGCCATAAATGAGAATCAAATGAATACTTTTGCCTTGCACTCTTGTGGACACCATTGCAATCATTCTGGATGGGGGAGCAGAAAAATTTTTATTATAGTATTTTGCTTTCTTGCAATGTTCATGAGGCATTGGTGACAAAACCAACACCAGAACCTTATAAACAGCAAGAAACAACAGGGCTCTGGAGGGATGTAACTGTACCAGAGCTAACCCATCCATTTAATTTAAACCTGGCTCATTTGCTAATCTGGAGCCAGAGTGCCCAATGCCAGGCATTAACAAACCCTCAATGCCCAGTCATCAGGAGGCTGCCACAGGGACTTAAAATACCAATTTCAGGAGCTCAGAGGTTTCATGGTATATTTTGCTATAGTTTTACCTCATTCAGCAGTGCTTAAGTTTCTTTTGGGCTTTCCATGAGAAGGCACTGACCCAGTATTTATCCTTTAATGAGGAACAGAAGCATTAAATGCTCTAAAGTTTTCCAATAAAGACGTGAGCCATTACTGAAATTCACTCATTTTATCCTAATAACATTGCATTTCCTGCCAATAGCTTAAAATATGCCGTTATTCTGCCCGAAAAGAAAAAGGTCTTAACTCTAAAATAAGACTCTGGAAATGATATAATATAAACATGTGCTGACATTAATTACTGTAATATTTATGTATAAAACAGATGGTAGTGCTTTCAAAAATGTGTGAGCAATGATCAGAATGAATTCATTAGGCATTTATACCGCTGTCATGTACTCATATAGGTGTTGCCTTGGACTCTGCTATATGCTGAGGGGTTCTTTCTTTTTAAGTGAGGTTTTACCAAACAGATGGAAAATATTATTAACTACTGTTTTCCTTTCTTGTCAAAGATGTTTTGTCTAATCATCACTATAATTACACATCCACATTGTAGTAAATCACGCTGTATAAACATTTAGAACAGAGCGGATTATTAGGGTGAAATGCAAAGTATTCCAGACATTAAAACAAAACAAACATGGACCGGGCTCTGCTGAATAATAACAATTTTTAACATCAAGGACAGACAAAACATAATTTAATTGCTTTGGCTTTTCTTTCTCCCCTTTATGCCCCATTATTCTACATACAGTGTATCCTGGGTGCTTTCGAGTGCCTCCCTCCCCTTTCTTTGTGTGAATATTTTAACAAAGAGACATTTTCCTTTATACAGCAGCTTCCTTCCACATCTTGGTGTCACTGTTTTCTTCTTTCCATTTAATATACAACCACAAATGCATTCAGGAAAAAAAGTGGACAACAATGAAATCTGAGGGCCCTTTGTTTCTTGAGATAGCCATGAAATTTCCATTTGAGATGAAGCAAGTATGTTTGATGAGGGTAACCAACTACTGCAGGACCAGAGCTGAAGTACTCAACTTTTCCATCTGCAGTGTCAGGTTCAGAATCACAAAATATCAGCAGAACAACTGCCTTTCTTTCAGGCTTGTGACTCCACTCAAATGCTGCCACAGCCCCTCTTGGGGTCACAGCCACAGCTTGGTAGTGGCAGTCCCTGGTGCTGGCTCAGCACTGTTCACGCCACACGGCCGGGATTGGCCCTACCTGGCCCTATTTGGCCAAGCAGTAAGTGCAGTGGGGATGGACTTGATTTAATATCTCTGGTGTAGGTGTCTATATTTGTGCTAGTCATCCTCTACAGTCAGTGTAAAGGAATGAGCTTTTATGGCACTGGATTAATTGACTGTACTGACAGGGCAAATTCTACTCTGGTGCCCACTTGTTCCACTTCAAGGCCCTCTGAACTTCTAGGACTTAAAAGGTCCTGCTTGAAACTAATATATTCCTATAATCCCAAAGGCTTGTGAATATTGCCTCACAGTGTCAGAAAATTGAGTTATTCTTCTATAGACATCCCAAAAGGCATCTGTTCAATTGTTACAGACAAAATTCAGATTCCATCAGAGACTGGAAGAACATTTATTGCATCTTATGTATGGTTCCCACTTGGAAAACAACAAATACCCTGGCACCTTATACAATTCCAGGACAATTTTCACATCTTCTTTTCTAAGAGTCAGACTACATCAATATTTTCCCCGTCTAACTTATTTAAATGTTATTGCACCAGGTGTTTCTTGCAAGACCAAAAATTTATGATAGCTATAGGAGCTATGGCCAGACACTAAAACACAGAAAGGTTTCATTGGATTTAGACCTTTTCTTCATACTGGTACATCCAAAACAGAATTGTGCAGTGTCCTGCTATTTCTGGAAAGACACCATGGCCAGCTGTAGAACTAGCAGACCACCAGTGATACTGGTTAAATAAAATTGACTTACAGGAGAGCTGAAATAGTGAAAAAAAACCCCTTGAAAAAGAGATACAAGTAGTTTCTATGGAAAGCAAACTAACTATATTTAATGATAAAAGAAAGTCTGTCAGAACTGCTTGATCCTTTAGTCTTCTCTGGTTCAATATCAAAAACCATTTAAAGGATAAACATGCTGGTGTATTTTTTGAAAAAAAACCAAAATGGTGTAATTTTCCTTTTTGTATCAATGCTGCTTTTATTACTATTTAAAAAAAATAATTAAGCAGTACAGAGCAATTTTTTTTTCTGCTGCACATCAATATCTACAAACATTTACATAGAATGTTCCAAGTTCGTCATGCCTTAGATTTTATCAGCAACACTCTCTTTTTTGTAATTCCATATGTTGCCTGAGAAAACCAAGGGTACAGAGCTAGCTATTTCTACAAGCTGATTACAAAGTCTGCAAGAAATTGTGAGAGTTGGGGCTTCATTAATGTCTGCTACAATCAACTCATGCAAAATTTTGCTGCATCAAAACAGGCTGATCATGAGTAAATCCACTATGCCTTTCCACAGATGCAATATTTTACAACTTCTTTGGGGCATACCCCAAAACCCAGCCTTCTCAGCTCTCCTAGGTGGGTGGCAGAGGATTTACTCAGCTTAATTTCACTGTGTTGAAATGACCTCGCAGTCCTACCATGCCATTAGCTGGCAAGGCAGTAGGTGTTTAATGGTGCTCTTTCAAAGCACATTAAGGCCACTGCAACTTTCCTGGCTCAGGAGATGCATTTCCAGCTGCTCCTTCCCCCTGCCAATACTGGGCAAGGACTGCCCATGTGTTCACCCTCTGTGTCCAGTACTGCACCAAGGTATGATCACAGAATCACACAGAGTGTTCTGAGTTGGAAGGGGCCCACAAGGATCACCGAGGTGAGGCTGACCAGATGACAGCTCCTACTTAAATGCTGGTGCATGGTTAGGATCAGTCTGTTTGCAGTGGCACTTGTAGGGCTGTATCAGAGCACACTTGAACCTTTCAGTAAGCACTGTTAAGGACTGCCATGCCATGCAGAGGCCTGGCACACTGTGCCTTCTGGAAAAAGTGGATATTCAGGATGTCTTTGTGAAGAACCACAGAAGCTGTGAAAGGAAAGGCTAAGGAATGTCACACGTGATACACAAATCCATGCCACATGAAGGCTCTCTCATGCTAAGAGAACGTCAAAGACAAAACCAGACCTCTGGCTGCTTTGAAGCCACCTGTTTGCACTGGAACAGGCTGGAGAATTTGCAGAATCATCCTCATGTCGCATTTTAAAGCTGACATCAGTGAGCTGTCAAAGCTGTCAAGGGCACTGGGACAGATTGATAACAGCAGGAACTCATTCCTTTCCAGAACATGTTTGATACAAAATCTACAGCAGAAGGCAAAATCAGCCCTAACCCCTCAGCTGGGCACTCTGATGGGGAAGCCTCCTCTGGTAAGTACTGTTTGTGTATCACATACTGGAGCAGATTGTTTGTTTTCCTGGTACTGTGGGAAAAGGATTTCTATAATGCTCCTAGACTTATCTATTAATTTGATCTTAAGAGATAAGATGACATATGATGGTAAATATTATAATATATTATTGCTGTTTATGGCTGAATGTCCTTTATTTATTTATTTTTTTTTGGTGCAACCTGGATGTTATTGTTTAGAGCAGATTTGAGCCACTAATAGCCTTTTCAATGTTGAAAGTATATCATGGAGGTATCACTTTAAAAAGGGCTGTGAAAATGCAGTCTGGCTTTTCCTTTCCACAGACTTCTCCTCATTTCTTTCAGTCAGCTGTCAGCCATAGTGAACTCTTACCACCAAAATGTTGCTGGGGTGGTGGATCAAAAGAGGTTATGGGGGAAGGAGCTGTTTAAGAACTGCTACTCAAACAAACCAAAAATCCTCAATCACCCAGCCATGTGTTCCTCTCAGTTTGCCATGGATGACACAAAATGGCACATATATTCCTCTTCTCTTCAGTGCACCAACTTATTGTTGGTGCCTTATACTGAAAATATATTAAAGGTTGTGGTAACGAGACATATTTTCAGCTTGCTTAACAGTTGCACTAGTGTCCAACTCAACAGAGAAGGACAGGGTATTGAGTGTAAAAAGCCTTATCATCAGCTAATCTTACAGATAACCTTCTCTGTGGCCCAAGCAAATGTAGGAAAGAAATGGAAGATACTGAGCAAGGTCCTGGGGCTCACGAGGGCACAAACAGCATTGACTGAAAACATTCTCGGACAGCACCTTCCTGCATTCATGGCACTTGCTTTACAACCTGCATAGTGTAGGTGCTGGGAGCAGCTTTTCCCACACAGATTATGGAGTTTGGAGAAGAGAGACTCCTAGGGACAGACCTTTGAATTTCCAATCCTACAAAAGGGCTTATGCCTTGTCATTTTACTTTTTGAGTTTCCAGACAGATAGCAAGAAGGAAAACCTGGAGTAAAAGTACTCAATGCACACACCTCAAATTGTCTAGTTCCTTTCTGCAGGGAGGAGAACCTGGCAAAGTTTATCTGTTAACCAGAATTATCTGAGCAATGAGGGGGGCCCACCAGTGGGTGCTGCAGAGGTGAATTCAGCACCCACTGCAGCAGAGTGCCAGTGCTTCACTATCATCAGCCACGCTGCTCCTGCCAGGTCAGCAGCAGAGTCCTTTGCTGCCAGCTGAGGACCTCAAAAGTAGGATTACAGAAAAGGCAAGTGAACTAAAAATTATTTCCATACTAGTGTCCAGTCAATGTGCACTTTCCTAGGATTTTCATTACTATTTTCCTACTATTCCCGCTGCTGATGGGGTATGGACTAGTACCACTGAATCACAGAATCACAGAATCACAGAATCACAGAATTACCAGGTTGGAAGAGACCTTCAAGATCATCAAGTCCAACCTCTGTCCTAACACCTCAACTAAACTAAACCATGGCACCGAGCGCCACATCCAATCTCTTTTTAAACACGTCCAGGGATGGTGACTCCACCACCTCCCCAGGCAGGCCATTCCAATATTTTATCACTCTTTCTGTAAAGAAGTTTCTCCTAATATCTAACCTATATTTTCCTTGGCGCAACTTGAGACTGTGTCCTCTTGTTCTGTCAGTTGTTGCCCGGAAAAAGAGACCGACCCCCACCTGACTACAACCACCTTTCAGGAAGTTGTAGAGAGTGATAAGGTCACCTCTGAGTCTCCTTTTCTCCAGGCTAAACAACCCCAGCTCCCTCAGCCGTTCCTCATAGGGCTTGTGTTCCAAGCCCTTCACCAGTCTTGTTGCCCTCCTCTGGACACGCTCAAGTGTCTCCACGTCCTTCCTGAACTGAGGGGCCCAGAACTGGACACAGTACTCAAGGTGCGGCCTCACCAGTGTCGAGTATAGGGGAAGGATGACTTCCCTACTCCTGCTGGCCACACTATTCCTGATACAGGCCAGGATACCATTGGCCTTTTTGGCCACCTGGGCACACTGCTGACTCATGTTGAGTCGGCTGTCGACCAGTACCCCCAAGTCTCTTTCTGCCTGAGCACTCTCCAGCCACTCTGTTCCCAGCCTATAGCGTTGCAGGGGGTTGTTGCGGCCAAAATGCAGGACTCGGCACTTGGACTGGTTAAACTTCATCCTATTGGATTCAGCCCATGTATCCAACCATTCCAGGTCTCTCTGCAGAGCCCTCCTACCCTCCAACAGATCGACACACGCTCCCAGCTTAGTGTCGTCTGCAAATTTACTAATGAAAGACTCAATACCCTCATCCATATCATCAATAAAAATATTAAACAGAGCTGGTCCCAGTACAGACCCCTGAGGGACACCACTGGTGACTGGCCGCCAGCTGGATGCAGCACCATTCACCACCACCCTCTGGGCCCGGCCTTCCAGCCAGTTCCTAACCCAGCGAAGAGTGCCCCTGTCCAAGCTGTGGGCTGCCAGCTTTTCCAGGAGTATGCTGTGGGAGACAGTGTCAAAGGCTTTGCTGAGGTCTAAATAGACAACATCTACAGCCTTTCCTGCATCCACCAGGCGGGTTACCTGGTCATAAAAGGATACCAGGTTGGTCAAACATGACCTGCCCCTCCTAAACCCATGCTGGCTGGGTCTGATCCCCTGTCCATCCTGTAGGTGCTGTGTAATAGCACTCAATATAAGCTGCTCCATAACCTTCCCTGGTACCGAGGTCAGGCTAACCGGCCTGTAATTACCAGGATCCTCCTTCTTACCCTTTTTATGAATGGGCGTCACATTGGCCAGCTTCCAGTCATCTGGAACCTCACCAGTGAGCCAGGACTGCTGGTAGATGATGGAGAGTGGCTTTGCAAGCTCATCTGCCAGCTCCCTCATCACCCTAGGATGGATCCCATCCGGTCCCATAGATTTATGGATATCCAGGCAGCTCAGCAGTTCCCTGACTGCCTCCACTTGGATAACAGGGGGACTGTTCTGCTCCCTGACACTATCTACCAACCCAGGAAGACAGTTGTCCTGAGCACCATGTGTCCTTCCAGTAAAGACCGAGGCAAAGAAGTCATTAAGCACTTCCGCCTTCTCCTCATCTGCAGTTACTAAATTCCCTTCCGCATCTAATAGACAACAAAGGTCGGTCTTGCCCTTCCTTTTTTCATTAATATATTTGTAAAAGCATTTTCTATTGTCCTTTACAAGGGTTGCCAAATTGAGTTCAAACTGAGCTTTGGCCTCCCTAATTTTCTTCCTACATGCCCTAGCAGCCTCCTTAAATACTTCCTGAGAGACCTGACCCTCCTTCCAAAGATGATATATCCTCTTTTTGTTCCTAAGTTCCTTCAAAACCTCGTTGCCCATCCAGGATGGACGTTTACCTCGCCCGCTCATCTTTCGTCGCACTGGAACAGTCTGTTCCTGTGCCCTCAAGATCTCTCTTTTGAAGTATGCCCACCCTTCCTGTACTCCTTTGTTTTTAAGGGCTGCTTCCCAAGGAACTCTCTGGATAAGCCTCTTAAACAGATTAAAGTCTGCCCTCCTGAAATCCAATGTAGAAGTCTTATTGATGTTCACCCTCTTTTCACCAATTATTGAAAACTCAATAATTCCATGGTCACTATGCCCCAGTTGTCCTCCAACCACCACAAAAACATGAACACCATGAAAAAACATTACAAACCCCACACCCAGTAGGTTCGCTCTATTTGCAAAACTTTTGGCAGGCTAATGTCGAATATATTGCTAGAAACTGACAGCTCCAAGAGTATTTTCTCCATGCTAGCCAGTGAGAGATCAATAGCAATGCTAATTACCAAAGCAAGCAGAGATCATAGGAGAGCAGTAAAACAAGGGAAACAGTGAGTTTCACCTGTCATTCCTGTTGATTCTGGATAGTTTCCGCTAGTAATTCCATAATACATCATGAATTTCCATAAGGCAGAGGGCCCAGCAAGAGCATAAAGAACGTTTGGCATTTTTGCCCATAGGGTTGAATGCTAAATAAAGAGAAAAGATTTGATCTATGGAAATACAGGCTGAGACTGCAGCAGGGGACAATTAGCCATCTGGACTCAGGCATTACAGGTTGTCTGGTAAGCCCCGGTGCAGTGCAGATAAATGTAACCTCCACACGGGAGCAGAAGGGTCCTGTGGCTGCTCCAGTAACCTCTTCAGCTGCTGTTTAGTAACTCCTTAGCATCAGTACATTGACTCCAAGCTTCTGCCAGTGTGAAACCAGGCACATGTGCTGGCAAATGAGTTCGGAGCTTATCTGTACTTATACTTGTCAGTATGCCACGTCTGCAGGAGTCCAGCTCAATTTGCAGACAAAAGGAGATGAACTACGTTACACAGGATTAGACTCGCACAGCTGCATTTCAGTATTGCACCAGTGTGTCATGATGCACTGCAGAGACACTGATTTATCCCAGATGCCAGCCAGTGGGAGAACTGCGGGGACAAGGCCAAAATCAGGGAGAAGAAAGACTTCTTATTGCCCCTCAGCAGCCTCCTCCAACCTCCTGTGCTCAGCATGAAGTTGAGAACAAAAGGTGAAAGACTGAAGTGTTTCTCTGCTGGAAGGACACCTGTCAGGAGATGGGGTTTGTGCGAGGGCTGAGAGGAAGCAACCAGGAAAGAAGCTTCTAGACTGCAATTATAATACAATCCCAAAGAGCAGACTTTAGACAGATCAGTTTAGGTCATAGGAAACAATTTATGAACCTATCATGTTCTGTTTTTCACTAGACTGAATGCTGAGTGCACAGACAGTCCATGGTCAGGTTTCTTCACCAACACACGTCTACACACCCCTTGCTGTGATGGAAGGGGATGTGCCGGGCAGCCAGGTTCCACATGAGGCACATTAAAAAAAAAAAGGATGATACTGTTTATACAGTGAAAGGTTCACAAACTAGGAATAAAAAGTCAGACTTTTAAAAGATAGGGTATAAAAAGCTACATTATAATGTTTTTGATAAAAGGATGTAGCACAGACTTTACAGAATTAAGAGGAAAATCCCATGTATTTTCACTGAAATATCTTGTGTTGCATTTAATCTGTAATGAAACTAGAGGAATTATGGAAAAAAGTCCAACCAATCCTTGACTGCTTACTTAGAATTTATATACAGACCATGTCTCATCTCAGACATCTTATCTGTGGCATGATCAATATGCATATTGAACCAGCTTTGGAAGAAAAGTGCAAAGTCCAAAAGCTGTAAAAACAATAAATAAAACATGATACTACCAGAAGATGGCAATGCTTATTTTACTTGTTATCCATGCCTCAATTTTTCCCTCAAAAGTTCAAAAAGTTCAAGCAATTTCTATAGTTTTAATAGTTTTGGAGTCCTTCTGTAGCAGAAAATAATCTGTGATCCTTTACAGAGGCTTATTAGTTCAAACTTTCTGAATTCTATGTGCCTCCTAAACTTCAATTATTTAAATATTCAATGTGAACTTCTTCTTCTGACACCTTTTAGCAAAACAATAGTTAATGATCTAGTTCACAGTGGTGAGAAGTATCTGTGTTCTTACCAAGTCATCAGATTTTATAGCTTAGAACAATTTTTATAAAAACTTCTTTCTTTCCTTAAACAATCCTGTTTTGATTTGAATTGCATCAATCTCCACACCACCACTTCAGAAAAATTAAAAGAGACAACAAGGTTGAATTTGTATATAACCCCAAAGTAATTTGAAAACAAGGGAAGATTGTATCACCTGTGGATATGTGATCTCCTTGTTATGAACTCCCAGGACACCGCAGTGAACCCAGTAGTGCATGGGATGTCTGGAGAAGATGTCAACCACTATCCAAAGCTTCTAGTTCCTGTTTCATGTACACAAGGGTATTATTAGGCAATATAATTTTGATGATGTAATGTTTGCAATTTTGTATCCTGTTTCCAAAGTGTTGGTGGGTGGAATTCCTAGACTGAAATTACCCTTGAAATTAATATCTCCCATTAAAAAAGGCTGGTTTCATCAGTTGTCTGCAGAATCTAAAACAGTGGTACTCGAAGCAGATAGCTATATTCTTTTTTACAAGCCAGATTCTGACTTACAGGTTCTGTTTATGAATCAAGATAGATCTTGGTGGTACCTATTTTCTTGTATAAATATTTTCACAAGTTTCCCCAGAAATAAAGCTAAACAAAAGTGGAAGAAAATTGGTAGACATAGAAAGTCCTTTTTTTTCCTGCTTCATTGACATAATTAACATGGAGCAAGCTACTTTAATAGCAGATTGCTATAGAAATGAAGGTATTTTCTTATAGACATAAAGCTTATCAATATCCTGTTGTTTGCATCATCTGGAATAGCCTAAATTCGTACTGAGCAGGGACTATAGGAATGCCTCAAGTGGACCTAAAACTGTGGGGGGACCTCCTCACACCCTTTGGTTACGTGCTCCTCCCCTGCACCTGTGCCAGCTCTGCCTACATAGTGCAGTATCAGGGAAAGGAGAGCAACTTGGTGATCTGACAGAAACCTTCCTTCTGCACAGTTTTCAGTCAGGAGCTGGAGCTTTCCCACTGCTCATGGTCAGGAGGCAGTGGGGGGTACGTAGGTGTGAGTGGGAATAAAGAGGAAATCCCCACTTTTGACGGCAGTGTGGTCTCAGAGAGGCTTCTGCAGCCTGTGGCATGCTCCCTGGGTGCCTGTGCTGTGTTTGAGCAGCTGATAAAGCCACCCTTTAGCTTTAGACAAAACAAGATTGTAGAAGATATGCAAGCTCTTTCCATCATGTTGCAGCCCCTCAGTCGTGTAACTCATTTGTTGTATTGACAAGTATATTTCTATCCTGAAAAAGTGCTACTGAGTATTAATGGATTAGGAAGGAGGCCTTCATTTTGAGAGGTGAGAGAATAATAACATTACATGCTTCCTAAATTATAGATGGTTACAATCTCAAATTTTGCCCTGGACCTAATAAATCTCTTTTACAAGTTAATAATTAATTTAGTTTGGGCTTTAGAGTCTATAACCCTTTAAAGCCTGTAGTTCCCTGTAACATCCAGGCAGAGCGTGCCAGTTCCTTTAATGATACATATGATTATCTGAATGACAAAGCAGCAGCCTTTTGTTTATACCAGTTGAATCGATAGGATTTTTTTGCTAATAACCTCACATCTTAATTTAGCACATATTTATGAGACAAAGAAAAACTACTCTAAGTTTTTTTATTGAAAGGGCAAATCCTGAAACCTGCATTCAGCCTGATCCCTCATCCTGGTGGAAGGGCCTTTTCATGGAAGCTGTGGGGAAAAAAATGAACCTTTTCCATGTTGCTAGTACAGTCTTGGGGTTGTACTGGCTTGTGCAGGTAATCTAGGTAATCTAAAATTAGTGAGGGAATGGCTGGCAGACTGGGGCTGCCCTGTTCTCCCTAGTAGTAATAACATCCAGCAGTGTGCCCCTGCACTGTCTGCTCCCAAAGCATAGAAACCATGTACAATCTCCTTTTGCTGTTCCTTAGATGCTACAGGCAGCACAGCAAGACCATGCCTTCAGCTTGGATTGAGGAAGAGGTAGGACCTGACTGAATTTGACTGGAATAGGATTTTAGCAGGCAATGCAACTTTAGAATAAAAGGAAGCTATGAAGTTGTGGACAGTACTGCTTATGTCTGTAATATGGGAATTGCCTTTCCCATGTCAGCCAGTCTGCTGATGTGCCCTGCAAGCAGAAATCTTATGGCATCTAAAGGTCAAAAGGAAGTTTTCTAATATCAACTTTCTTTGCTTTTGTAGTCCTTGTAAGACACAATGCAGCATACAGAGCTAAAGTTTCACACTGCTTCTGCCTCACAGTATGGTTCTATAGCAATGTCTACCTCTTTCATGATGCTTTCCATCACTAGAAATGTTCTGTAAAGGAGCTTATTTTCTTGTACTGAATTTACAGATGAAGAAAGGAATGTACCAATAACATAAATACATAGTTTAATTTTTATAGGTCATCCAACGAACTGCCTAAAAATTGCACCCTGGTCACCAAGTCCCCATGGTGTGATCTAACTACATAACAGAGTATTGCCCGTGTGTACTCAGCCAGAGTGGCACATCTGTTGTTTGTATGGGAGGTTGTATATCATGAAACATCCTGTAGCCATGCTCAGGGAGAGATTGTTTACACTGAACACAAAGGGTAACATAATAAGCTTTAAGCAATTTTAAGAGCTGTTGGCTTGTACATGTATATAAAAGGTACTAGTATAGAACCCGTGCTTCCTTATTTGGCCAAAAATTAGGCTGTTGCTAAGATTTCAAGGCAAGAGGAGTTTCTGGTCTGTTCAGACCTTTCTATGAGGCTGAAAAGCATCCTCTGGTTTCCTGACTACCTTCCTCTGTTCTATCTCCCCTCCACAAATTAATCTCCAGAGTCACCCTTATATCCTGACCTCAGGTCACAACTCTCCCCATTTCCAAGATCCCTTCATCTAGGATGTACTCTGTCCCTGAGAATAGTTCTACCCTAATTCTTTACCATGTTCATATTTCTTTGTACTGAGAAGCTGACATTTTCTGATAAATTACATCATCCTTCCTAAAAGAGTACAGGGAAATATTGGAGTATCTCAAATAGCTCAAGATGCTGACTGTTGGTTATCATTCATAAATTAGTCTCCAGCCATTTCTGCCTACACAAGCCCATGAACACATCCTGAATAGCAAAACATTACATAAAAATACTTCCTTTTGTATAGCCCTGAATATTCTCCACTCAACACAACACACCAAATCATATAAAATGAATAAAAACTTACAGAAAATATATGCTTGCAATTGCTTTTTCAGTGAGTCTTAAAAAACTAAGCAATGTAAGGTGATGCACAAAGAAATCACAGTTGAGGTCAAATGAAAAAATAGGGAAGACACAAAACCAACAGAAGACTACAACCACCCAGGAATTCTGTTCAAGAAATCACTGCAGAGTGTGAAGGAAGCAGAGTGCATGATTTGTGAGAGGAAACCATTATGAATTAGTTCTGATTATACAGAAATTAGCATGAGATGAGTAGTTTCGCAGAAGCAGGACCAAACCCTGTGTAAGTGGGTAGTGAATGAAAAGAAGAGGTCTGGTACTGAACTGGTGGTGGTTTGCATCCTCTCATGCTCAATGTCTGCATTCAGATATTACGACATACATAGACTCAAAATAACAAAAGCTCATGTTTAAATAGCTCTATAAAAAGTTGCCAGGTTCCTGGAAGGCAATTTAACATCAAAGGTTTTTTGTCCCTATAGGGGAAAAAAAAATCTAATAATTTCACTGAAGATGAGATTATTTTCACTGATCTTAACAGGAGCTGAGAAAAAGCTAAAATATGAAGTGATCATAACTGTTTATACTCAGCAATAAAGATGAAAAAGCACCTCTGAGCTGTCTACTGATAGCTAATAACACTATGGACATAAAACTCATGGAAAAACCAACAGCCAAACAAACTCAAAAGTTCACAGAAGCCCAGATCCCTGACTGCCCATGGAAATGCCAAATAACATGTTTGCTGAAATGCAATAGTAGTAGGTATTTGTGCATTGTCAAGTATTAGTCAAGACAGGGACACAGGTATTGCATCTTGAAAAACGATTTTGATTGAAGGGGCACAGATTACTCGAAGGCCACAGAAAACAGGAAATTACTGCTATCACAGGACTTCAGAATAGGGGTGAACATACTGTGCCTCACCAACTCAAATAGTAACAGAGGTGATTTAAACCTGTATTATCTTGTCAAAACAACTGTGAATGCAAAGGATTCTTAAGATCAAAGGATCTTTGACCTTTGATGTGTGAGACCTGCAAAAGTGCTTCCAAAGTTCAGTGCCCTTCTAGGACCTGAGGTGGAAAGCTCAAGTGACAAATAGAAACCAAAGGCTTTAAAGTCCTCAGCAAATATGAAGTATCACTTCGTAATTGAAATGCATGTGGGAAAAACTACTTTGACACAATGGATGGCAGATGATGGAACAAAAGATCTTAAGGGTGGAATACAAGACCTTGGGGCCTCTAGTCTATCCAAAGACTCAATGACAGATCTAAAAACTGTAACTTCGTTCAGGTTACCGGACGCTCCATGAACAGAGTTGAGCAGACGAAACCAGAGAATCAAAGGGAAGTATTACAGTGATGCAGGAAACCCAGTGGAAAAGTAATCTTTTCAAACTCATGGGAAACAAAAAACTATGTGTAACTATATATATTGTATAACAGAGGAGGATTAGGTGAAAGACAAGGAATAATCCTCTCATGCCAGGAAAATGCAGTCATCTAATTCAAACTCCTGATCCAGAAGAAAATATTTTGATTTATTTGCAAGTGTTTTAGCTTACATGTTGCCATGAGGAGATGACAGCAGATTATACTTAATGTTGCTATGCAGGACATGTAGCCTGATCACTATCATAAGACAGATATCACCACAAAAAACTGTTTTGTTATAGGAGAAATTCCTGCCTGAATAAGTAGGGATAGTTTTCTTTTTCAACAATTTCAGAAGTCTGTGATTTTGCAGAAATGAATACAGTTGGGTTCTGTTCTAATGAAAGTCTCCAGGCATTTGTGCAGTGGAAATACAGAAATAACAGGAAATCAGTACCTCAGCTTGATATTAAGATTTGCTCATTTACTGGCACTGTTTTGTATCAGATGAGAAATAGGAAAAAGATTATGAACATGAGCTGTAGATTCCCACTGCAATTTTTCGTAACAGTAGAAGGGTACTATTAGCATCACTACATTTTGACTGTGTCCACCTATGCTTTGGCTTCAGTTTCAAATGGAGATTGTGTTTTGCCTTGCTTTGTCTTCTAAACCAGTCTTCAAGGTTGATGCGTCCCACAGATTCTGGCTTCCACCTCAAAGAGCTGCACTTCAGTAGATGTCAAAGATTCTCCTACAAATTTTACAGATAACACTCAGGAGAAAGGGATTATATAATATAATATAATATAATATAATATAATATAATATAAATATATTATATAATCACTGTAATTTTTTTATTATAGACTTGATAGCAAGAAGAACTGACTACTGCATCTCTTCTTAAAAGGGAGGTGCAATAGATTATTAGCATGTCTCAACAGAATGTTTCAAAATATTAGCATACTCTAAGTGCAAGAGAAACCTGATGAAAGTGCAAGAGAGCTACTCGCACACACTACTGCAAATCCTTCCCAAACTCTGATGTAGTGCAGTTTTTATAAGGGAAGACCTAATGATGCACAATGTTTGTTACCATGCTGCCATGGCCACCTAGTAAGGAACATGCTTCAACCAAAGTCAAATTACACAAAACTTGGCATAAGCTCTCTGTTGGACAAACAAACAAGGGTCCTCTGCCAAGTATGTTGGTGGATGAAATAAACTGTGCTCATGAAGGAGAAAAGAATGTCACATTCTTTGTGCTGAATTTCTTTCTAATGCCCATGCATTCACAGTGAAGCCCAAACTTAGAAAGTACTCCATCTGCTGGAGATATTGCCAGAGACAGCCCAACTTCTTCCAAATGGCCATTCCCACATTTGCCACATTCACTATGTACCATTAAGGAATTGATACGTGGCTTCTCTCCTAGGTTTGTAAATTCCTGTCTTATCAGCTGTCTTGGGTGTTAGAACAACCTTTGAGCCACATGGTTATTATGAATATTAGTATTAAGACTTTTCCTGTTTGGAAACTGATTACTTAACAGGCAGACAACAACCATGTAGGATTAGGAGTGTGCAGTGGACTGCCTGACCAAGGTGACCGCGGGGACAATGAAGTGAAGAGCTTCTCAGCCATGTAGAGAGGACAAGAAACTCAAATAATAATGAAAAATTCAGTTAGCTCTAAAATATCATGTCTGGACATGGTCCTAGGAATAAAGGTTTGGATTTAAAAACATCTTCACTTGTTGGGAATGACTGGTTTAGATCACTTAAAGAATTGACATCGAAGGAATTAGAAAAAACAGGTTTAATACAAGTTTAATGAAAGTGTGTCTTAACAAAATGTTCACTCTATTACTTGCTACATGGATGAAACATACAAAGGAAAATTAGATTACAATCAATTTAGAATGGTTTACAGGGAGACCAGAGATGCAAAAGGATGAAGGAGACCCTTCCACTGAATCATGAGGTTCAGAGAGGATCCCTTGCTTCCTAAACTCCTGATGGAGTCTAAGTACAGCTACTTAGGTCCAATCTTAGTCTCAGGCTGGCTCAGTGGTTTATTTTTAAAGGATTTAGCAGCACTTAATCAAAGATTAATTGAGAGTTTACAAAGAGACTCAATAGGATTTACCACCTACTACTAACCACAACAGTGCCTTTATTATAGATCTGAGATGGTAATATTCATACTATACTTAGGCTATAGGGTATTTAAATCAATTCACACACACATACACCCAGGCACAAAAATATATATACATAAATATATAAGNGGAAAAAGATTATGAACATGAGCTGTAGATTCCCACTGCAATTTTTCGTAACAGTAGAAGGGTACTATTAGCATCACTACATTTTGACTGTGTCCACCTATGTTTTGGCTTCAGTTTCAAATGGAGATTGTGTTTTGCCTTGCTTTGTCTTCTAAACCAGTCTTCAAGGTTGATGCGTCCCACAGATTCTGGCTTCCACCTCAAAGAGCTGCACTTCAGTAGATGTCAAAGATTCTCCTACAAATTTTACAGATAACACTCAGGAGAAAGGGATTATATAATATAATATAATATAATATAATATAATATAATATAAATATATTATATAATCACTGTAATTTTTTTATTATAGACTTGATAGCAAGAAGAACTGACTACTGCATCTCTTCTTAAAAGGGAGGTGCAATAGATTATTAGCATGTCTCAACAGAATGTTTCAAAATATTAGCATACTCTAAGTGCAAGAGAAACCTGATGAAAGTGCAAGAGAGCTACTCGCACACACTACTGCAAATCCTTCCCAAACTCTGNGGAAACTGATTACTTAACAGGCAGACAACAACCATGTAGGATTAGGAGGGTGCAGTGGACTGCCTGACCAAGGTGACCGCGGGGACAATGAAGTGAAGAGCTTCTCAGCCATGTAGAGAGGACAAGAAACTCAAATAATAATGAAAAATTCAGTTAGCTCTAAAATATCATGTCTGGACATGGTCCTAGGAATAAAGGTTTGGATTTAAAAACATCTTCACTTGTTGGGAATGACTGGTTTAGATCACTTAAAGAATTGACATCGAAGGAATTAGAAAAAACAGGTTTAATACAAGTTTAATGAAAGTGTGTCTTAACAAAATGTTCACTCTATTACTTGCTACATGGATGAAACATACAAAGGAAAATTAGATTACAATCAATTTAGAATGGTTTACAGGGAGACCAGAGATGCAAAAGGATGAAGGAGACCCTTCCACTGAATCATGAGGTTCAGAGAGGATCCCTTGCTTCCTAAACTCCTGATGGAGTCTAAGTACAGCTACTTAGGTCCAATCTTAGTCTCAGGCTGGCTCAGTGGTTTATTTTTAAAGGATTTAGCAGCACTTAATCAAAGATTAATTGAGAGTTTACAAAGAGACTCAATAGGATTTACCACCTACTACTAACCACAACAGTGCCTTTATTATAGATCTGAGATGGTAATATTCATACTATACTTAGGCTATAGGGTATTTAAATCAATTCACACACACATACACCCAGGCACAAAAATATATATACATAAATATATAAGGATATACCTGTTAAATATTCCCTTTGAAATACTCACATCAAATGCATTGTTATTTCTCAAAGGACAAGGGTTGAGCCTTGAGGACTGGTTGGGATTATCAGCCCAGGACCTTCAGCTTTCAGTGGTAGTCCTTCAAGTATCATAAATGTGAGAGCTGGTGAGCTCAGAGATGTGTCCCACTCAGAGGGAGATGCTGGTCACAGCCCACTTGGCTTCGGGAAAACTCAAAGGGTGTCCCCTAGAACCACTGTTTATACGTTCCCAAAACAATTTGCTTTAGTTTTCAGTAAACTTCCATCCTGGCCTCAATACAGGTCAATAATTACTGTAGTATTCAAAAGTCCAGTCACAATGAGTCCATTCCACTCAGGCTACAAATCGGGTACAGAATGACCCAAGGATGTCATGGGGTGATGGATTATCTCTTCTTCCCCACTGTGGTCAGGCAACAGGAGTACCTGGTATGATCCGTGCTGCCCCCACCTTAGCCCTGTAACAGCTCCTGCTCCGGTCAATGGACACTTCTCACAACTCATTATACAAAAGCCAAGGCCTAATGAGAATTCCTGAGATCGTAGAGTGGCCCCAAGGAGGGAGAAATGGAATGCACCACCACATCTCTAAACAGATGGCTCAGCACAAGAGGAAGAACAACTATTGATATTGGCCTGGATGATGGGAACAGAACCATAGAATCATAAAATGTCCTGAGCTGGAAGGGATCCACAGTCAAATGTAACTATGAAAAAGTCTTAGAGTAACAATTGTATTCAGTGGTCTTCTAGAAATAACAAAAGGAGGAAAATCCTACACCTAAAACCCCCCTGCCAAAAACTCCAATGAAGAGCACTTTAAAGATGACTAAAGGGTAGAATGGAGGTGAAATGCAGACTATATTAAGGGTACCATACTTGAAGTTCAGAGTAACTGTAAGCTACCTGTCAGTAGCAGCTTCTGAATTACGGAAAAGGCCAACATGGGTAAAGAGCAAGCTAAAGGAGAATTTTGAATCCCTCATGACATCCCTTGTGGCTGTTCAGCCTGGAGAACAGATAGCTCAGTGTGGATCTTGTCAATGTGGATTGACACCTGATGGGAGTGAAGAAGATAGAGCCAGACTCCCCTCAGCAGTATCCAGCAACAGGACAAGTGGCAATGAGCACAAATTAAAATGCAAGAAATTCTCTCCTTCTGCTCTGTGGTCCTCTTTTAAAAATATCCTAAAAGTACATTTGTGATGAAGCACACTGACCTGGATGTTACCACTCCAGAATGAATGGGAGGGCAGGATTTCAAACAAATACTGTTTAAACTGTAGGAGTAAAAGGATAGGAATAAATAGGTAAAGGAAGGAATTAGGAAACATTATAATGTACAGATCTATGAAAATGTTAGCTCAGGGCTAATTGGTAACCATTAAAACAAACAGACTACTAGAAAATATTTAAAAACTCTCAGAGAATAAACCAGAAACATCTTATTTTCAGCCCTAAGGGCACTAATTTTTTCTGTACTTTCTCTAGTTTAGTCTTCTCATCTAAAAAATGATACATCAGGAAAGCAACTGTACAGCAAAGTGAAAAGATGATAATTAAAGTTTTAATGGCTTCCATATGAAGAACAATCAAACAGATCACAAGTCCTCTGGCTGAAAATATTAGAACCATGGGATGGTATGCTGGAGATCTACAAAATCATGTATGGTACAGACTAAGCAAATACACAGTTGCTCACAGTTGTGCCTAATCTGAGAAGAGAAATCAAATGAAGGTGGCAGGCAGAAAGAATAAAACAAAAATAGGGATGTATATGCAGTTAATCTGTGCAACTATGCCACAGGAGGCTCTATGTGTTCTTGTGGGTTAAAAACACATGAATGAGAAATTACTTTCTATGAAGAGAAATATTGCTATTCTTTAAGAGAAACACAGCTATTATATATGAAGACACCATCACAATGGGCTCAAAAAGGCCTGGGTCACAAGCTGCTCAAGCCTGCAGTAACGTTCCTGGCAAGTGCTATTTCATGCTTGTCCTGTCTGTATGCTGTTGCCCAAGCAAAACCACTGCCACTGGTGACAGATGGACTTTGCTCTGACCTGATAAAACTGGTTGCCATAGTAGGCCCTGATTTGCCCCCATATGAATTTACATTTCTGTGTGCATTTCTTCCAAAGATCATTATAGATTTAATACAAATTGTTTTCTGGCTTATTTGGCAATCTCTGCCTTGGTATTATGTCTCTGTCCTTTGCCCACCAGACTCTGATTTACCAGAATTGCTTCACACAATGTTGTGCAAAGAGCAGGATACTGATGGCAGTGGTTAGTCAATCCACCCTGTCCCATTCTCACAGCTAATCCTGCAGGCGCGTGCGATCTAATGCTGGATGAGGCATGTTATCCCTTCGGAGGGGATTATGGATAAGATGGTCTCACAGCAGGGAAGGGGTTATTCCTTCCCTTCCCCCTTAACATTAACCATGTTAAGTACTGAAAGCAACTGGAGAAGGAGAAATAAGTTCTTTTTTAAATGCAAACTCACTCCATTCCATATTCCCCCCCCCGCCTTGAAATGATAATTTAAAGTATACCCTCTTTGAAAACAGGAAAAGTTCTTTCAGAACAGCTGCTTTCTGAGAAGGAACCTGCATTGTTTTGCTTGTGAGAAATACAGACCTTGCTTAAGCAGAAAGGTACTGCACACAGATGCATGGCTACTGTGTCTCCTTTAGCAGGTTTACTGTATTCATAAAATCCATCTTTAGCTGTCCCTCCAGCATAGGAAGTCCAAAGAAAATCCTAGAGTGGTTTTTGAAAAACTGAGACACCAATGTGGAAATAGTAAGATCTGGACATGTATTAGTAGTTTTTATTTTGTTAAGATTGAGAGGAAACACTTCCTATCTACTCAGTCTGCCAGATAATCTGTGATTTCTGGTTGAGGGGATTGATTTGTTCACAGACGGCACCAAGTTGGGTGGGAGTGTTGATCTGCTGGGGGGCAGAAAGGCTCTGCAGGGAGATCTGGACAGGCTGTGACATGGCCTCAAGCTCTGCCAGGGAAGGTTTAGGTTGGACATAGGGAGGAATTTCTTCACAGAAAGAGTTGTTAAACACTGGAATGGGCTGCCCAGGGAGGTGGTAGAGTCCCCATCCCTGGAGGTGTTTAAGGAAGACTGGATGTAGCACTCAGTGCCATGGTCTAGGTGACAAGGTGGTGATCACTCAAAGGTTGGACTCAATGATCTCAGAGGTCTTTTCCAATGTAAGTGATTCTGTGATGAGTGGTAAATATATTATATATTGTGCTCCACTGGATACAATTACACTTGCTATGAAAAAAGACAAATTCACAGCACCCACAGTTCAGTATGTTCATGAAGTGCACATGAACTGCAACTGTGGGAAAGCTTTAACATCCAGATTTTGTTGTTCTTATCGTGTCCTTTGAAATCTGTTGTCTTACCATTTTCATGGTTGATGTACAGTAGATAATAGATTCAGTTCAAATATCAAAGCTGTTTTCTTATTGATTAAAATGTAATTAATGTTTTGTAAGGAATCTAACATTCTTAAACAGTAATCTACTTCTCTATCATTATTGTTTACAGATTTCAATGGTTGCTTTAGAGACATTTAAAAACCAGTATTTCGGTCTTCCAGTATTAAAAGCTGCCCTTGGTATAAGGTTCATTTCACAATGCAGAAAGATAAATTGTTGGCTTTAAGATTACTGCTTGCATTACTTGGGATTAAACAATTAGCCAATTTATCCGAACAAAGTTTTATGTAAGTAGGAGGTGGCTAGCCTTTTTCATCATTTTCCCGCAGATAAGCAAGATGTGGTGTCTCATAAGTTATACCTTGTATCTAGCAAAATAAAATTCCAAAGCATGTAATTAAGTTTTTTATATTATTTTCAGCAATCACATTATTCTAGCACAAAATCAGCAATCTACTCATGGTCATTATGCAAGTCTCGGTTAATGATCTTCAAAATATATGTTGGTTTTCTCTGAAAAATACTGGCACATCATTCTCATATACAACCATGGCTCTTTGAGTGGCTGAAACAATATTTTTCTTGTTGTTCTTCCGCAAACAGCCAATTCCTGTCACAGCCCCAATGCTTTTTTAAACTGTGTTGACTATAAGCAGTGTATTTTAATTGCCCAGAGATAATGTGCTTATAGTCTTAAATCCCCCTTACTGTTCACAGAAACCAAGCAGACACTGAGAAGATCAACAGATGGGAGTGCCCAGCTCTGGCTGCTGTTGAAAGGGGGAAGAGAAAGATCATTGTGTAGTTTCTTCACAAAAATAGGCTGGATTCTTCAGAAAAGGAGTGGCCAGACATAGCAGAATCATTTACATTGCAGTGTGATCTCCAGAAGAATCCTGCCCAGAGTTCTGGGACTGCTGCAGCACTTTCACTCTTTGCTTTTATTAATTGAATGTGAAATCATATAAATGTGCTGAGTGTGTTTAAGGATGTCACACAGAAAAGGAACCTCCCTTAATATGACACATATAGTGCCAGTTTTACAAACCTTGCAAATTACTTCATGAAGCAGCAAAAAAAAGAATGAGCCTGTGCATGTGTGTCATCTCTGCTGGGAGGGACTGGTGAGTTTAGCAATCATGCTTGTTTCACCGTGAGTCATAACTCCTGACTCACTGCCACAACAACATATGGGTCAGCCTCACAATGTGGAAATGGGACAGCAGGATTAGTCTTTGCAGCAGGAGACCTGTAAATTGCTGTCAACTCCTCTCTGAAGTGGCTGAGTGTCTCAGCCACTGCTGGACACTGGGCATGATTGGCCTGAGAAAATCTTTGAGAATGCCAATGAATTAAGGACTTTGACACCTAGAGAGGTGCAAGCCCTGAGACCTGTGTGTACCTAGATAGCCTAAACAGAACCTATACATTTCAAGGCCTGTTTTCACTTGTGATTGCATAGAGAGACAGGAAGATAACAATGTAGTTAAGGGGACACTCTCCCATCATGAATTTCAGAGCTCATGCTAAACAAAGCAGTGCTGGAAGCTTAGCTCCCTTGACCCGTTGTTGTTTCTGCAGTCTTCTAGAGCAACTACCATTATCCCCACTTTTAAGCTGTGAAGTAAGGCAGATGGTCCTAGTGTAATTACCAAAGGCTCCCAGGTGTCTTTCAGACACAAAATGAGACTGAGAGAGCTCTTTGTTGTTTATTCCAGGTTATCACTCATGGTAATGACTGATTATTACTGACACACTCATCTCTGTTGCCCAGGTTACCTTGAAGCTGGTTCAAGACTGGATGGAAGTCCTTCCAGCAGGAAGGTTACCTTCAAGCAGGAACAAACTGGATGGAAGTCCTTCTCACCTTTACTCTCAGTGCTGCAAAAGGACACTGCACTATGCAACTGTTCTACAGTCCCTTGAGGGTACATGAAGTGCAATGGTCCTTTCATTACAGATTCCAGCCCTGAGGGAGTGACTATAGTTTCCCATCTTTTGAGAAAGGTAATCACAGTTACTCAGTCTCAATGACCTGTTTCCATAGTCAAAGATATAGCCAAGTCTGTAATGCAGTGGACAGGGAATTTTAATGGTGAGAGTACAGGGTATCATTGTCAAGATGTTTTTCCTTCTTTGTCACATCCCTGAAGTAGCTGAAAGCTCAGGAACACCGATTGCATACATTTGCACAAGCTGAGATGGACCTGACAGTTTTCTACTTGTCTGAGATCTATAGCAAACTAGGAACCAGGCAGACTTCATGTAAGACTGTAAAGCATGAGGGGAAACTCTGAAGTGCAAAGTTGATGTCTGTCTGTCTGTCTGTCTCTGTCTCTCTCTCCCCACAGCAGTGATCTGCCTTGGAATCAGTTATGCTAGTTTTTCACCATCAGACTGCTTCCCTTAGCAGTGTATGTAGAATAAGGAAAGTATATATGCATAATTATTTATAAATATGATATAAGTTGATCTGTTCTGTGCCATTCTGTCAGAAATGCAGAGATCACTGAGAAGAAATCAAGAGGAAACAACATAGCATAAAAAACCATAAAATCTCCAGCGTTCTTCTAGGAAGACAGATTATCAGGGAGGGCTAACCACACTGGTATGGCTTCACCCTCCCACATCTGAGGTCAGGAACAAATGGAACAATGAATGGTAAACAGAGAAACCCACCCAGCCTTATTCAAGGGATTGGGCTAGTTGTTAGGACTAAGCAAGGACTCCTGATGAGTACTGAAAACCAGGCAAGGAAAAAGACAGGCACCCATGAATTACAACAGGTTAGATGTCTCTCCCAGTTCAGAGATGTCTTCAATGAAGAAACGATACAAAAGTTTGTTGAAAGATGTCCTTATCATTGTACATCTTTCAATGAATAAATAATATTCTTGTTTTGAAGGACTGAGACACCTTAATTATCCAATGGCTGGTTCCTGCAATAGGCCTGGTTTTCCAGAGTTAAAATAGATGCAGACAGCAAACAGGTTGACTGCAGCACTCAGATCCAATCTCAAAGTGAGAGGACTATATAGTTACACCTGAAGGAGGACAACCTGGAGAAATGCATGTTCTCAAAGGGCATGCCTAAGAAGGTCTAAAACATCACATCCATAAGCATGAGTTATGGAATTGTTCATTTAGGGCAGGTTTTCCCTCTTTTCTTGCATCTGCTCATCATTAAAGTCAAAGATCTGAATGCCATCCTGACCAATCCTTCATTCTGAGTGAGGTATAGGATTGTGATCTGAATCAGGACTATTATCCACTTTGAATAGTTTAATTCTATGGCCGCAGTGGAAAAAAATCAAATCCCAGAATACAAATACTCTCTGACTTCAAGAGATTCAGTAGCCTTAATGGAATACTTTGCTGTTGGGAAATACCTTCCAAATTCAAATCCTCATCCCAATCCATGCTAAGACCCCACAGTTCCTGTTCACTTCAACAAAAACTACAAGTATAATCATTCTGCTTTCTTGTGTGACTGCAAAGCACAATCCAAACTACAAGAACTGTCACACCTTCAACAAGTTTCAGATTATTCATTACAAACAGGCACAGTGCTGTTGTAAACACAGCCAGCCATTTGCACGTTTAATTATAGAATATGTCTCCATGGTTTAATAGGATAATTACTGTTATTGTACTCATCCTGGGACTTATTTTTCTGAGGTAAAAGAGTCAGGAGACCAGATCCTGAAAGTGGAAGAAGCCAGGCAACAGGGAGGTTTACCACAAAAATACAAGAGAACGGCTTCTGCGTTGACCCTGGAACTCAGGTGAAGGCAACTGCTCAGCAGTCAGGACTCTGCTGGAAGAGCTATGCCCCCTGCAGCCATCATTCTGGCAGAAACCACGATGGGCTCACATGTGCACCTGCCTTGTGCAAACTGCTGACATGGCCTGATCTCTTCCTTCAGTGTGAGTGGTTGTGTGACTGATGTGATTATGGAAGAGCCTGAACTTGTTTATGTTTGATGAAGTCAGTCTCTGACAGAGCCTCTGTCCAGAGGCTGCCCAGCTGGGACAAGGACTACAGCACTGGCCAAGGAATCTCAGACCCAGATCTGACATGTACTCTGTTAATTTTAGAAGAGTTGCACTTGTTTACACATGGCCTGAGGTAGGTTTCAAGCCATAATAGCAGTTTAACTGAATTGGTTATGAAGAGACTTTCTCATAGGAATCGGTTTAAAAAAATAAACATTTTTGGCTTTTAATGGAGAATGTAAGATGCTGGTAGAAAAGTACGTGGTGTCAGGGACCAACAGGCCTGCAGTGCTGGTTTGTGCCCAAACGAGCCCATGTTTTGGTGGCAGGCTCCGGACCAGCTGCTCCCCGCGGGAGGCGGCAGCTGGCTCTGCTCCCGCACCGGGCGCTGGCCCACTGCCTTCCTGCGGCGCAAGCAACCACAGAATCAGCGAGGCTGGAAAAGACCTCTGAGCTCATCGAGTCCAACCTATGACCGATCACCACCTTGTCAACGACACCGTGGCACTGCATGCCACGTCCAGTCTTTCCTTAAACACCTCCAGGGACGGGGATTCCACCACCTCCTCGGGCAGCCCATTCCAATGTCTAATAACCCGCTGCCATTTCATGTGGTTTCTTTTCTCCCCACGGCCCTCAATTCTGACTCCGACAGCAGCTCCAAACCCCAGCGGAGCCCCCCCGCCCCCGCGCACGCGCACAGCGCCCGGCGCGCCCCGCCCGCTGTAAACAAACCGCGGGAGGCCCCGCGCAGGCGCAGCGCTGCTGCCGCAGCTGCGCAGGGAGCGTCGGGCGGTCGGGGCCGGTTCGGGGGCGCTGCCGGGATGGACGAGGACGTGCTGACCACCCTGAAGATCCTCATCATCGGCGAGAGCGGCGTCGGCAAGTCCAGGTGAGGGGGCGCCCGCCAGCCTTTCGTAGCCTCTCCTGGCCGGCCGGCCCCGGCCTAGGCCCCTTGTCGGACAACGCTGCCTGGGCGCGGCCTGCGCTCCGCAGGGCCGGGCCCGCGGGGGGAGCTCCCTCGCCCCTTGCCGGCCAGCCCTCCGGCGGCCGACAGGTTCCCCCTCGTCCTCATCCTCCTCCGCAGCGCACCCGCAGCCGACGGCCCCGAGCTGGTGTCTGCCAGGCCCAGCTGCAAACAGATGAAGCGGGGATTCTGTCGGGCTGCCCAGGGTCACCTGGGCCGCCCTGTGCCCGGGGCAGCGTGACGTCGTGGGGACACTGGTCCCCTTGTACATCTCCATAGCGCGTTGGGGTTAATGTCTAGTCCATAATAAGTATATGCAGAGTCACAAGTCACCCTGCATCGGGTGTGTGCAGGGGAGCATGGGGACGCAGCAAAGTAGCTCTAACACAGGTTTTTTTGCTAATTACAGGCTTTATCAAGTACTTTGAGGTTGATTTTTTCCTCCCTGCCCTATTTATGGCTTTGGCTAAGCTGTAAATCCCAACCCTAAGGGGTTGGGATTTTATTTTGGGGGGGGGGGGGGTTTTGTTTTTTTTTTTTTTTAGTAGTGACATAGTTCCTGGTAAAGAGAGTGGGATATAAATGAAGGAAGGTATCTGGGAATGTACCACACCGGTAATTTTATATTTGATATTTTTATGACAGTAATATGTGTTTTCTGCCATGACCCTAAGTTATATACAAGCTTCTAATTTGGGAAAAAAAAGCACTCGTATTTGTTAAAAATCTGTCAGTTACTCTTTTGCATTAGCTATTGAATTGATAATTAGTACAGTAGGCCCCCGGTGACAGACGTGATCTGAGCACATTTCTTTTAGTTGAGGTCATCTCTTATATGTGAGTGGCCATATGGAGGAATTTTTCCTGGGGCAGATAAAACACACGGTGGTTTTGCATACCTATTTATATACATGTTTCTTTACATCAGAAAGCTTGTTAAAAGAGGCATTATGTGGAGGAAATAAAAATGCTATTAAACAATAACAGTGCAGTTGTTCAGGTACAGGAACTTAATATTGAACTATTCCTAAATTTGTGTCTCATACCTATTGGTTGACTAGGAAAGGTCAGATGTTAAACTGGTATTAGCATGGTGTAGTAAGTGGTTGGAGTCCTGACTTCTGAACAAATGCTGTCTTAAATGTGGTCCCTCTGAGGGTGCTGTGCTTTGTAGAAGATGATAGCTACATATGAAAAAAAGGTGGGGAAGATAGAAGATGGCTGGGTTTGGCATGCAGGACTGGTAAAGTGGTGGTTTTATTCCAATAGTAGTATAAGGGTTCCATAATTTGTCCGTTCTGAATGGAACTAGTTTTGGTTGTAACTAAAAATAGCTGCTCTTAAATAGCATCCTGATACAATCATTTGAAGGTACTGGTAAAAACCTGTGTGCTGTGTTTTTTTAAAAATTGTTATTATTTATTCTTTGATAAATAAAGCTACCGTTTGATTTTGGGGTTCTGGAGTAAGGCGAGAAAAAACATTGGTCTATGATTAACTTTGGAGTTGCCACCCATCATCATTGAAATAAAGGGATTTCAGTGGTCACTGTTTTTGTCAAGGCAGGACTGTGTCCAAATGCTAAAAACCAGTTGACTTCTAAATTCACATGTAAAAAGAGGAGAAAAGAACAGGGGTGGGGGGAGGAAGACCAAAACGTAAATAAGGCTTTGTTTTGTTTCTCCAGCCTGGAAATGAGTAGAAACTGTGGTCATAGCAAACAGCTGCCTGCCGCATGCACTTGCCACAGATACACAGATGATTTTAGAAACTATGTGCTCAGAATCTTTGTCTCTCACAAAAATATTTACATGTGACACCAGTGGCGTTTTGGGCACTTTTTTAAGGGGCCCTGCACTGCTACAGTGTGATGTGCTGTTAAATCTTAGTTGTAATTTCTTCTCTTGGTAGCAAACATTCATCAGGTTTGGGGGAGATGTTGTGCGCATGAGTCCTTATATATAAACAGATACAAAATCATGAAACAATGGGGAAGCTAATTCTATTCTTCAGTTTCTGTGTCTTTATTTCTGATGGGTGTAGTCCTTGCTGTTCCCCTGTGTGCCCAGTTCAAGGAGTTATTTCTGGGATGAAAAGCTGACTTGGAATTTATTTCTCAAGCTTACAGAAATACTGCATGAAGCAATATTGAAACAAAACAAAAAATACTACTTTTGTACTGAATTCTGGAAGAAGAAAAATAGAATAAGGTTGAAGTAACATGCTTTGCGAAGCAGATTGCATGACTGTTCAGGCAACTGATTTGACAGCTTGTGTGGTGCTTTGTTTTCAAAGAGACATTCTGGGTAATACATGCAGAGAAGAGACATGGGCTCAGGTAGCACAGCATGTCTATTCTATTCTTTCCATGTTCTTCTCTTTTTTCCATAATTTCTCTCCTAAAAAAAAAGAAAAAAAATCAAATGTAAGTTTATTTAGCTATGTGATCTTGCTGTTCCTTTCAGACTTGTAATTTATAGGCTTTCAGCAAGGTATGGATATACTGCAGTAATAGTATATCTTGTTTTTCTTTTTTTCTCTGTTAGCCTTCTGCTGCGGTTCACAGATGATACATTTGACCCAGAACTTGCAGCAACAATTGGTAAGTATGTGCTGATACTGCCTTAGAAAAATTGCTAGTGTTTTCTGTGTAGAATTGTGGTTGTTCAGACTTGTCTAACATGTAGTGAAGTTAAGACATGTCTGCCTTTCTGTAAGAACTACTACTCTCCTACTGATTTATCTGTGCAAAATAGTGGTCAGATTTTTCACTAAGAATATTGCTGTCCAGACCTTGTGTCTATGTAATATGATACTTGGTAGCTATCTTCAGGCTCTGTAGCATGTAGTATTAACTCTTCCAACTTCTGACTGTACTTGAGTGCGCTGGGCTCTGTGTGGCTTCTGCTTTTCCTCCACGGGGAGGAAATTATAATGTGGCTTTTTTTCTTCTACTTAGCAATCAGTTCCTTGGCAGCTAGACTCCTGAGAAAAGTGGAAGAGAGCCAAGAATCTAGAGCTGCTTGGGAAAAAGACAGTGATGTGTCATTGCTGTGCTGGTATTATACCTGCCAGCGTGGGTCAGTTATGCTGGAGGAGAGTGACCCAGAATGCAGGATACACTAAGTAGATTCGTTTTCAAAGGAAGCAAAATGGAACTTTTAAGAGTGTGATGCAGTTCTGTGCCAAAGTAATAACTAAAATTATGGAAAATAGAGATACTTTTTCAACCATCATTTCAATTGCATTTTTTACTTTCTCTGTGGGAAGAGTCCTGTCTAACAGCTTATATAAAATTTTTTTCTTTGAATTCAGCTGTTGGTAAGCAAAACCAGCTCTAATTTATTAAGAATTAAATAAATTGACCTGTTTTTCATTAAAGTTAATAAGATTCAGGACTACTATTGCATATAAAGCACTGAGAAGCCAAGGGGAGGAACATGTCCTATCTTTGTTCATTCTGTTGCTCATAGAAAATGAAGTTGTGCAAGTAGCCCCACCTCAGTTTATGAGGGAGGATAGCATGGAAGGAAACAGGAATGAAATAGATCAGGTGGTGAAGATGGCAATCTTGGATTCTAATCTAATCCTTTTGGCACTGTATATACTTCAGGTCCTGTTACTTTCTTGATATGTCAACCATGTGAGCCAGGAAGTTAGTGCAGAATGGCTACTTCAGCTTTCATGGTGTTTTGCATACCAAAAGACTAGTTCAGTCTCTTTGTGGGCATCTTTATTGTTTCGGGGGTTTTTTGTTTGTTTTTAATGGTGATGTTTCTTTTTTTTCATTCTGGTATTTGTACATAATATTCTTTACCTGTGCCAAAAACTGGCATCAGTGTGCTATTTGAGAAACTAAGGAATTATTTGCTGAAGTAATTCTTCTTCAGGTTTGTCAAAATGCACAACAGCATGTGTGGCAGCTAATCACTGGTTGTTAAATGGGAAGAATGCAAGGTTTACTGCTGGCAGATCCTACCTGGCAGGTCCTACTCTGCTCTGTTTCTGATGTGGAAAAGGAGGAAGAGTACTCAATGTAAGCATTACTTCAGATAGAGTTTGAGTTTTGAAACAGCTATACTGATCTGGAATGAATGTGATCATTTGGCAGGAAAAGTCAGTTTCTAGAGATTGAGCAAAAGCTGGTGCAGATCACCCTTTTAGGCCCAAGTAGCTGATGTTTGAGATAGTGCTGTGCTGTAGAGCTACTCCGACCCCAGCTGTGCAAGTCCCGCAGCATGGTGTGTGGGGCACTCATGGGGGATAGCTGATTCTTTTTTTTTTTTTTCTACTTAACTGGAAGAGGTTGGAATCTGGATTCTTATTTATTTTCTTGTTTTTCTTTTTAAACTGCTATCCAGTGGCTTTGCCACGTTTCTGGTGAATGTATTTCTAAGAAGCAACATGTTGGCTTTAAATTCAGGGCATGATTTATTGTTCCTATAGATGAAGTGGTGGGAGTGAGTTCCTAGAGGTAACTACTCTGCTGCTTGAAGACATACCCTAGGTACCAATATCAGGTACTTACAAGATGGTGAAGTGTCAAAACACTTTGTGAGTCTTCGCTTGGAGTTCTTTTTGTGCTAATTAAGCATTATTTTGCTTTGAGTTAGGGGACAGGAGGACAGAAGAAGTTTTAAAGGCTTTCCTGTTGAAACTGAAGAGTATGGTGCTTTTCCAAAATGAATGGACTATAAATAATGTCTTCTTTCAATGTCATCTACATACTGACTGTTGAACTGGCTAAAGTGACTATGTATTTTTTTATTTGGATTAGAAAGTGAAGAGAACTTTGGTTGGTGTAGTTTTCTTTAACATATGGCAAGAACTGCACAAACCCACAATACTGAGGAAAGCCTTGATCGCAGCACAACTGGTCCCCTGTGATGACCTGTTGAGACATACCTTACCTTCATAAATTGCACAGACCTGTTGGGTGCAATTTAAAAGAAACCTGAAATGATAGTTTTGTGTGCGTTTTTCTTCAGAACTTAGTAAAAATCCTGTGATATTCTCCAAAGAATAAGCTTCTTTTGGCAAATAGTTCAGCTTCAGTGGCTTCAGTTGGATTAAACGTGTTGTATTTAACCTAGCAGGTTACCTGTCCTTGCATTCTCTTGAGGCTGGCTTGTTTGTTGGGCTTCATCACATGGATCTTACCAGATGGCATGTACCCCAGTATTTTCTGTTGTCCTTACTGCTCGTGCTTGTCTTCACTTGCTTGCTCTTTGTAAGAGAGATTCTAGATGAGTGTTGGGTGCAATCCCTGTTTCATAAATGAAGTGAGGTATTGCACAGATCTGATGTCTCTTAACTTTTTAGCTTTCCTTGCATTTGGAGTCCTCAAGCTCCTAAGCTCTCCAACTTTTCACTTACTTACAGCCCAAGTACTACGCTGTAGCTGATTGTGCACTTCCTATAAATACAGCATGGCATTACTGGCCTGAATATGAGAGCAGTATCAGTGGCAGAGCTGCTTCTTGCAGATTGTAAGTCCATAGTATGTTAGTGTGTAGTGCTGAGGCAGGAGGTGTTAACACGCAGGAGTACAGTCTAGTAGTGCTGTCTTGTTTCTGGCTGCCTTCCAAGGCATGGTAGAAAGCACTGTCAGCTTTCTGCTGTCAAGGGTAGACATCACTCTTGCAAGGTCAGAACTGACACCTGTCACAAACGTGTCTGTATTTCACTGTTGGTTTTAGGAAATGTAAGTATCCTGTTTGTTCAATTCAACAAGATTTTCTTGAGCCTTAAATTTTTTTTCTACTTGTCTTCCCTTATGGCAGATTGGCAACCAAAAACCTAAGTATTTAAAAATTTTCTTTTTGTTAATTGGCTTTTATATATGTTGAGCTCCTTTGTTTGTTAGAATTATATTTGACATGCCTCAATCACTTTAAAGGGTATGTTTTGGTGTGCTATTAGTTCATTTTCATACTTTTGCTTTTTAACAGTCAGTTTAATACATGGGGTTTAGCCAGTATTTTAGTTTCTTATTTTACTTGCATTGCTCTTGCAAAATTTAAAGTTAATTTTAAACCAGCAGCAAGGCTAACATAAAGGTGTATATATCCATTTCCATTAAGTGAAAATTGCTGAACTGTGCAGGCACAAGATACTGAATCTGTTTACTGAATGGGAGAAGGATACTGTGGCTTCAGAATACATATAATATGTTTATCTTAAAGAAGAAAGTTTTGTTTCTTGAAATTACTATAACATATTTTAATTTATCATGTTAAATATCCAATAGATTTGTAATATCTGCAGTTACAGATTTGGTGCCAGACTAATGGCTAAAAAAATGCACTGTGAACTCTTGGACATGCTGACTGAACTGAAAATGGTGATTTTTGGAGTTCAGGGGAAGAAACATGCAATTACAGTGGAAGAAAGAAATTCTCTTAGTCTAAAAGTTACTGCTGAGTGCTGAGAAGTGGGCAGAACAGAATGTTCTCTAGGATCAAATTGAGTCAAATTGCTAGCATAGCAGACTTCTGTGAACTAGGTAAAGTTCTAAGAACTGGTGTTTAAAATAAAGTTAATAGCAACTGTTCTTTTCTGTGAACATAACTCTAGTATTATGTACCATCCTTGTACATGGTATTGAACATTATATTACTGCTAAGTTAGGGACTAGGAGTCCTAGTACATGAAAAAAACTAAGTTCTGTTCAGTTACTACAAAAGTTGATGTACTTTGGGAAAATTTTGCTTGAAATAGAGTATGGGCTTCTTCCTGTGCAGGATGTTGTCTGAAAAACACCTAACACTTCAGGGAACACTTCAGTGAGCTGAAGCTGTGAAACAGTGGAATAAAAATTGTATTTATCTTTTTTGAAACAAAGATCTTTTAAACGTCAGTGCAACTGAAGTTTAAATCTGCTTATAATATGTAGTTTCTTAATCATCTTATATATCCTTTGTGACTTTAAGTTGAATGTATTTGGGCAGCTTTATGTATTTTCTTGTAATCTGCATGAACTTGGGAATGTAAGTGCAGCACACTCATCCTGAGGCTCTACTAATTTTTTATTAGAATAGTTAAATTCTTTTTCTGGTAGGGAGTGTGATGATTGACATTGTAATTCCAAGTGCAAAAAGGTTGCTGTTACACTTGAAAGTTGTTCTCATAAAAGTATAAACTTTCCACACTGCTGATTCATTTCAGAGCTGCTGCCTGGTGGGAAGTGAAAGTCGCTCCAAAATACTTGAAGAGTATTTCTAGTTAGTTATTTGCAGTTAGTAACCGAAGGGTTAAATTAAAGCATAATGGATCATAACTGTACTGGGCCTCTCAAACAGATGTGTGTCACTATATCCTTTAAATTTGCAGTCACTAACATATTGTTCTCCATGGCCTGAGTTTTGTGCATCTTGTCCTTGAGCAATTTATAGGCTGCTAGTTCCTGGGGGTGGAGGACACATGAAGGGGGAAGAATTGTTACATGTTGGAGTAAATGACTGAGCAGCAGAAGCATTACCTTGTTGTCTGTTTGGAGAACATGTCTGTGAGTAATGAATAGAAAGTTCATCTATTTGAATTTTAAACTTGCAAATTTGTCCTGGCATATGTGCTTTGATACAAGAAATGTAGTATTTGCCTTATTTCCATAAAATATTTTGAGTCAATGGCTTAAAAGGCCCTTAGGCTTTTGTAAAAGTCTGTCAGTAAGAAAACAGTGCATTTTGAGCAAGGTTCATAAATAGCTAATGGAACTTAATCCTTCCTGTTCATGTCAAAACACAGATCTTTTCAGAGTTTGATTTTATTTTTTCCATTTCTCTTTATTTTCTTTTTCAAAGATAGCTGTAGTATGTTTGAAGAACTAAAATATTTTTCCTCCTCTAGGTGTGGACTTCAAGGTGAAAACGATTTCAGTTGATGGAAACAAAGCTAAACTGGCAATATGGGTAAGTCTCTCCTAAGTTCTTCATGTGTTGCTTTGCTTTAGGAATAGCTAGGGTTTGTATAATGTATAGTTTATACAGAATCCTTTTCTGTTAATATGAAGGTGATTTGGAGAAGTGGGAGGTTAATACTGCAGCATTCAGAAAGTGCAATGAACTGTAGGACAACTGGCTGATAGGGTGGTTCTGCTGTCTGTAAGCTTCTGCAGTACTGATTCCAGGTCTGATTGGGATAGAAGTAGAGAAAAGGAGTAATCAAATGGTGTTAAATCAGTAGAAGGGTGCACTTCTTTACTAAATTTTGCCTGTAACATTGAGGTTGTGTGTTAATAGGTTAGGAATTACAGTTGCGTGCTTATATGTTACCTCTTTAAACCCATTTTTAGTCTAAACTTCATAGCCCTCATACAAAGACTTTTATAGGCTCAATGTCAGATTTATTTGTAGCAGATGCATTTGAAAGAGAGAGGAGTAGTGATTGTAATCATAGCTTTTGAGTGTTCAACTTCTGTTCTAGTTAAAAGTAGAACTTCTATTACGGCAAGTGAAGAAAAAGTACTTCCAAGCTTTCTAAAAATATTCTCCATTGTGTAAACCAGCCCCCACACTTATGTGACTTGAAGCACCTTTTGAAAAGCCAGACCCAGTTGTGTCTTCTAGTAGCAAGCAAGATTAAAACCTTGTTTCTCATATAAGCAAGATACCAGACCTTTGTTTCCTTGGGAAGTAGTAGTAGAACATGAAATGTGTATTGCAGTGTTTCTGTAGCTTGGAGGGTGTTTCATACCTCACTAACAAACAGGACTTGTGTCTTAGTTACAGTAGTAATCATCCATGAAATAAACGGGTTTAACAAGGAAAATAAATGCAATGGCTTGACAGAAAATAAAAAAGGCATACAGGATGAAAACCAGACTGATAGCAGAACGAGGAATGATAAGTTACTGTTATGTACTGGTAAATGTAAAGAAATAATCCTGAGGTAAACTGGGAAAGAAAAGCCTGTGAAGGTGCATGATAACACAAAACCAGTTATAGATGTGTGACATGGAGTAGCTTGTAGAATGCTGAAGTCCGGTTTGCTTATTCAGGTTCCTTTTCAGGGAATCCACAGTGTTTCATGTGTGACTTCTAACCTGGGTAAATTAGATAGTTGTTTAAATAGTCTGTGCATAGTCTTCAGTGAGTGTGCACTATAACTTAATCTCTGATAAAAAACAGCATTCTAATTTTAGGATGTAAACACAACTTTGCTTAAACCCAGAAAAACCTCTGACTTATTTCTGCTTCTGCTGTGTTATAGCATGTTAGTGCATTTACCCAGATACTCAATCAGATTTAATTGGACCAAATGATTGAAGTGAAGGAACTGGTTTTGTTGTCATGGGCTGTGATGCTTGTTAGAAAATCTTAGTACTGCACCTATGCTGCTTTCTTGTTGGTTGCTGCAGTACTAGCTGCAGATCAAATGCCTCTGCAGAAATGGCTATCTTACTGTTATATAATCCAGTTACATACTACATCTAATAGTTCAAAGGTGTTTCCCAGGACAGACTACATAAAATCTCAAAGTTAATGTGTAGTGAAATAGCAGGGGATGGGATAAACTCAGCTAATCTGCTAGTGGAATATAGTTTAAATCTTACTTTGTATGTTCATTAGAAGTAGAATACCTGAAAGCTAAACTACATTCTGCTCAAATTCTAAATAATGGAACTTGTTGAATGGCTTTTTAGGATACTGCAGGTCAGGAGCGGTTCAGAACATTAACCCCCAGTTACTACAGAGGTGCACAAGGTGTTATCCTAGGTAAGTATATCTTTGCATGCTAGTTCAAATGGTTGTGGTTTTCTTGTGCATTGGAGTTACACAAACTCTATAACCTTTATATAATATTATATAACTGATATTAAAAATCTTTATATTGAACAACTCATATTAAAGGATCTTGATGTCTCGACCTCTTTCTCATGTAGTCAATCCTACTGGCTTGAGAACCTCTGATTTTTGCATGAGAAGAAAAGCTACTGCTATCTGAAAGGATAGCTTGGAGCTGTTGTCGTTGTGCTGTCATGAATTTGTTTTTTATTTATTGCTTTTTGGTTTTGCCTGTGCTTACTAAGTGCAAAGTAAAAAAAAAAAAATCACCTCAGTGGAGTCTCTCTGTATCAGTATGATACAGCTTTTTCTTTTCTTCTCCCTGTTGTTTTTTCCTAATGAAATTAATATAAACAGTGTGGGATCTGGCTGGGGTTTTTTATTATTTGTCTCCTAACTGATGGCATGTTATGCAGTCAGAATCACTTAGAAAAGGCTAGCTGGGCGTGTAGAAAGCACCAATCTGTGTGTGAGAAACCCAGGCAAAACCCATAATTGCAGCTTCACAGTGAAGTCTCATTTGTGCTTTTTTTTCATATATGGAAACCTGTTTGCTAGGCACTGAGCTCTGGTGTTCTGCTTCTCCACTGCTAGGAGTGAGGAGCTGACTAAAGTAAGGGCAGGGAAGTACATTTAATTTTCTTGAAGTTGCTTCTGACTTTAGAGAACCTTGCTAAGATATTGTGTCTGGTTAAATTGTTTAATGTGGTATAACATCTGTCATGTGACCTCCTGGTAGGTTTCCCAACGTGTGAGTTGCAGTCATTGTCTTCGTGGATAGGAAGGTGCTGTCAAAGCACGTTGTGTCAAGTCACTTAGTTGCACTGAACCTGCCACTTACTGTTGAAAGCCATAAACCAGCATTGTTTGGGAGATAGAAGGTTCTGCTGTTGAGATTTGTTCTCCCATTTTGTTCAGTATCTCCTGACTATTTCTTTGTTACCTGTCTTCCAAAAAATAAGGTTGTTCATGCAAGCCAAGTTACAGATTGGATTGAAAGAAGCTGTTTATGCCTGTCTGCACATGGGATGTGAAAACAAAGGAAAAAACACTTTCATAGCTTCAGTACTGAAGGTCATGCCATCCTCTTTGCATACCTGTTGTGTAGTGATTTGAGGTATCCTACATCAGGGATCTGCAAGTGTAGAATTCCTTGGAGAATGATAGTCTCTAGCCTATAAACTAGGATGTATCAAGGTATATTAGTCTGAGAACCGTAGGTGACTGAAGGTTGGAGTTTTTCTGCATCAGTGATTTGAGCTGGTGAATGTCCTACTTTTTTTTCCAATTGTTTGTATAGAAGGTAAATTTGAATCCTTAGGACGCCTTCAGTTTTCTGATTCAAAAAGCCATCATTTTTGCTCCTTTTGTAATGTAAGCTGTAATTCTTGGAAAAATATTGTGGAAATAACATCGCTAATATCTTTCAGTTTATGATGTCACAAGAAGAGATACTTTTGTCAAGCTGGATAACTGGTTAAATGAATTGGAAACATACTGCACAAGGAATGACATAGTGAAAATGTTAGTTGGAAACAAGATTGATAAGGTAAACTGAATTCAAATGCAGTAAGTCATCTGCTGGTGTATTTTGTTAATAATGAATACTAATGCTTTGTTTTATTATAGGAAAACCGCGAAGTTGACAGAAATGAAGGCCTCAAATTTGCAAGAAAACATTCCATGTTGTTCATAGGTATGTTATAGATATTTGCAGAGATCTTTCTTGATTTTTGTTACATAAGGAAAAGTACCACTTCTGTAGGATTGATAGTCTTTATATGTGCAGTCCAGTTAATGATATTTCTCACCTGCATTAGGCACAAAGATAATGAGTATTCTTACTTTTTAAAATTGTCCCTATGTCCAGATATCTGTTCTAACTGTGGATGATTATGTAGAATGAAGGGCAGAGTACAGGCTCTCTGTAGCCTGATGAAACCTGTTTTGGGTTTGGGGTTTTGTCTGATTTCTTTTCCCAGCTGACTTGCTAAATTAATTACAGAAGCAAAATGAAAGAGGGAAAACTGGTGCTAGTGGCCAGCCTTCAGTATAGCAAAACAGCTGGTACCTGAGAGAGATCTGTATTAGAACTGGGATGTAAAAATAGGTAGGTATATAATTAACTTATAAATGGTGGGTGGGATTGAATAATGACATAATTGTGACTGGAGCAAATATATTGATCTCATATTGCTGCAAAATGAAATGGGTCTTGTAGGCAAAGCCATATGATGATAAATTAAAAAATGGATGTTGAAGTGATTCTTTATGCATATGTTTATTACGTGTTTCACCTAAGGATCAGAAGGGATTATTTCACAGGATGATTCCAGTAGCAGAGCAGTTCATTGACATGTACTTATTAATTCCTGTAGTTAGACTTACATTCTTTATCTCTGATTAAAGACTTATTTTTGTTTAGTGTCCTGCTGTGTTTCTTTTCAGCTACAGTGTCAGATGTGGAAATAAAAGCTCAAAGTTGAGGCACAAGCTATTAAGTGCATGGAAGATGAAAACAAAACTGAGAATTAGACTATAACTAAGTGTGCATATATATATATATGTATATATGCATGCTGCTTATATTAAATATGTACATGGCTGCATAGACAAAGAGGGCAAGCCCTTGTGGAACTGAACAATTTCTGATGGTGTCTGTTGTTCTCATAATATAACCTATGATTGGATTTCTTAGTCTTGGTCAAAGTAAGGATCCTGAGTGCAATTACCTAGAATTCTTCTAACTGTGAAAGGAATGATATCCCTTATTGCTTTTTATCAGATGAGTTTTATCATGGCAATGAACCCAGAATCCTGGAGTATGGAGCCTTGGTTCTTATGGTCTGATGGTACTGCAGTTATGACTAATGTACAGAACTGAAATACAGAGTAGCAACCAGGTTTTTCAGCCAAGAATCCTAATTTTTCTTACTGGAGTACTTTCCACGGAAAAATAAAGCTAAGCTATAGCTGTCTCCATATGTTCTAGTGAAGTTCAACTTGAAAGCTCTTCTATGAAAAATATTTTGAGGTGCTACCTGTGTGGTGACAAATCTGCATAACTGCTCCACTATATTTTTACAGAATATATTGTAGAAGTTGTAAGTCTGTTGTAGGTTGAAACTTAACTGAAAGAGAAATATTGAACAAGTTATCAGAAGTTAAGGTAACGCTTGACTTTTTGTGTCCCCTCTCCAGAGGCAAGTGCAAAAACATGTGATGGGGTGCAGTGTGCCTTTGAAGAACTTGTTGAAAAAATCATTCAGACACCTGGACTGTGGGAGAGTGAAAGCCAAAACAGAGGTGTAAAGCTATCAAACAAGGAAGAAGGATATGGAGGAGGAGGAGCATGTGGTGGATATTGTTCTATGTTATAAACTTTGGGAAGCTTATTCTTTGCATATTTAAACAGATAGTTACATCTTTCTGTACATGAAGTCATTAAATGCTATTTTTAGGGACCTTGCAGTTTGCACATATTTGTTTTGTATCATGGCAGTGAACACTTGTAGAGAAAAATGTTCTGCAGCTTTCCCAGTTTGAAAATGTTATGGTAAGCATGCCCAATTTGCAATCTTCAGGTTTTTATAAGTAGCATAAATAATGTGCAAGAACAAATGCACTAAAAATTTTACAACTGTATACATTAATTGTGTAACTATTCTAAACAAAGCCATCTAACAAACACATAACTGCATTGTCTGCTCTTCGTCTTATTTTTAAATTCTGTTGAAATTATAGAACTATATAGTGTGCACAGATCTTGGAAACAGTATGAGCTATAAATGTTACATTTCATCTCTTCTAGTAAATGCTTTTTTAAGGTATTAAAAACAGTAGGATTATACAGTTCGTAGACAAATCTGCTACAATTTTGTCTTACAGCAGTGGAGTTTAAAACACAAATTGGCACAGGCCCTAGTTGGTATCAGCACTTTCTTGAAGAGATGCTTTGAAAGCTTCCTTTGCAAAGCTGGGAGACGCCATGTTTTCCTTTTAATCATCACTTCAGTTGATGGCTTAACTGGAGTTTTAATCCTGTGATATTTATATACTAAATTTGTGGTACTCTTGCACTCTAGGTTTTTATGATGGTCTGCTCTAGACTTGCTGCAGAAAGTCTTCATTATTGGCAAGGGGTCTGAGTGATGTCATTGTTCTTTCATTGTGAATCAATTTGCCACACTTCAGTATGGATTCCTAATTTTCTGAAATGTTTGTAATATAAGTTTATCTCAACTGTAGCTCACTGTGGCTGTGAGATCTCTTATCACATCTGCTTTGTGCAGCTACTGATTCAGAAATAAAACTTCTGTCACAGACACTAAATGGGAAGCTATAGGGCTTCTTGATCTCTGTATGAAAAAATACTATTGCAATGAGTATTCACTTGAATTTACTGTATCAAAGCCAATGGTTTGTTTCAGAAGACTTGTATAGACTTAATAAATTTTTTTCCACAGTATTCAACTTTTTTAACATCTTTCTATTGCAGAGTTCTATATTTTCTAGCACATATGGTTTAAACAAGGTCATTTCGTACATACAAATTATTTCTGAAGGACAAGGTGCTGTGCTCTGTGGGTTTTTTTAAATAATCACTACAGTGCAGTCGGTAACTGAACTGTTAGGCAGTTTCTTATAAATATAGTGAATGACAGTACGTTTTATTACTGCAAGGTTTTGTCTAAATGTCAGCATACATGATCTGTGTTTTGCAACAGGTCTTGGCTGCTTCTGTTAAAATACGCTTTCTTCACAGGGAAACTGTTTTCTATTCTGTTTTATACTTGATAGAAAACTACCAAAATTTGAAGACTTAACCATGCTAGTTGTTTTTACTAAATATTGTATCTAGTATTGTTAATGTAGTAGGATAATTTAAATATGTAAATGTAATTAATATTAAATATGCATAAACATTATATTAAAATCATAGATTTGCGTTACTGTTGCATGCAGAGTACGTGGACTGAGTAAATCTTGTTTGTTAGCATTGAGGTCAAAGGATTTTGGTTTTTGTAGGCTCACAGTAGAGGAAAGTTGTAGGTGAATTAAGACTGTGAATAACTTTATTTTGTCAGCAATAGTTGGCAAGTATCATAATGCTGGCAGATGTCTGCAATTTATTTCCATATTTGTTTCCCCTAGTTTGGGTGCATCCTTATGTTGAGAAGGGACTTAACTTTTGGTTTCTTACAGAAGGTCCTTTTGTCGCAGGACCTGGATTCATCTTTTATTCTGCCTTTGCCAGATCTGACAGCTTTTGTCAGAGGGAGGGAATGGCAGGGCCCTCTGAATAGTGGGTATTGTTTTGCAAAAGAATTAAGTTATTTATTCCTTATTTCTCTGCAAAATATTTCTGGGAGAGAAGTATTCTGAAACAGCGTAATTAGTGAGACTGAGAGGTTTGTTAGAGGTTGTTTTTTTTAAGTAGATGTTTTCTAATTGACTTGTAATGAGCTTTTCTGTCTTCATCTTTTAAGACTGTGTAGTTGTCTCTGAGGAATGTTTCTCCTAGAGTGTCACTTCTTTTCTTCATTCCTCTGTCAATAAGCTCTGCACTGGAAGGCTGGGTTCCTGTGCTTCCAGTAGTTGTTAAAGCAAATTTAGCAACAGTTACTCTGCTACATTTTAAATTCTTTCTCATGCCTTTTTTTTTTTTTAATGGGGGGATGGGTTCTGGAGCTGCCATCTTTGAAATAAATCTGTTCCCATGCTTCCCAGGTTTTTTCCCCCTTTGTAGGTTGGGTTATCTCCAAGTGCACATCCACTGTTGTAGTCGTAATACAAGTGTATCTGAAACCACTACAAGCTGTATCATAAGCTCTGCTCAAAACTGATTTAGGCCTATTTGTGGAATAGTGGGTATTGCATCCAGAGAAGTATGTGCAAGAGGTCCTTCACCCTACCTCAGTAGGTTGCAGAGGGATAATGGAGAGAGCTGTCTGCTCTTCATCAAGTAATGAGAATGTGTCCATGTCCATGTCCATGGCAGGGAGTTTCATACACTAAACCACAATGAGGTAACTAAGAAATCTTCCATGATCGTGAAAGGCTGTTAAAGCTGAAGTTGCTTCCAGTTCATTTACACTAGTCAATAAAGTACTGATTAGCAGTTTAGTACTCAGGCCTTGCAGATGGTTTTTTGTAGGCTTTACACTAGCCTGGAAGAATATGGCACAGCACTTGCATCTTCTTAAATTTACACTTGAGAATACTGCTAAGTGCTGTTATGGTTTTGTCTTGTATTTCTTCTGCTGCTGTTTTAAAAAGGGAGGTGGGACAGGCTTCTGATGGAGGTTTCAAGATGCTGAGATTTTTATTGCTAGTGGGGCTTTTGTCCAAACTACAGCATCACTTTTCCTGTTCTGCTGCAATGATGAGATCAACAGCTGGCTCAAAGTAAGTCTTAACTAAATGAAAACGAGAGTTCAGCGAGTCCCCAGACAATAACAATGATTGCCTCATCAGCCATGGCAGAACTTCAGGGCACGGTGGTCTTGCTGCCATTGTGTACCACAGTGATAACTGCCCTGTATGACTCATTTTTAGATCCCTTGTTTGCCAGTAACCTGATATATAGTGAACTACAATAACCCCCTCTAATTTTGCCCTGTAGTTTGGTGCAGTAATTCTATGTTTTGAGGCCTAACTGATGCATTTTTTCGAACACTTGCAAAACTTGGGCAGCCTGTGTTGTGCTCAATACAAGTTACTGCTATTTAGCTACTGGAGGATTGACACAAGTGTTCATGGTGCTGCATCCAGCCTGTAGGTGCCATCCTGTTCAAAGCCCCTGTGGTAAGCTTGTGTCTTGCTGTCCTTCTGCGTGCCTTATTGATGCCTTAGTAATGCCTTACTGATGAAAGCATCGATAAGCAACACTAGCATGAGCAGGGCTTTTTCATGTTCCCAGACAAATCACTGCATACATTTCAGACCTAGCTGAGCCTTGAAGGGTGAAATAAAAGGTGTTTTTCCTGGCCACTGTCCAGCAGTGGGAGAAAAAGAGCTCTCCATTAAAACTTCCAAGTTTTTTTTGTTTCTACACCTTTTGTTTGTGAGTACCTGTGGCACCTTAATTAAAAATTTATGAAGGGTTTTATGGGCAAAGAACTGTGAAGATGTGTTTTCAAAATACTGCATGGATATGTTCTGTGATTGATTTTAATGCAATGGAAGTTTTGTCCTTGTGCCTGGGTAACATCTGGTCTTTTCTGTTAGAGTGAAAATGGTCACAGTGAGTAAATATTTCTTTTTCTTGTGCTCCCAGTTTCTGTAACATCTATGCACATTTTATGTACAATGATAGCAAAATTCCCACTCAAGTTCTAGAATTTCTGGGCTTTAGTTCTTAATTTTAGAAGCTTAAAACAACCTCAGAAGAGTTTTAAAACAGAAGTGTCAAATCATGATTGGAAAGAAACTCTTCTAGTGTTTTCTGTGTCTCATCAGCTCTGGATTTACTAGCATCTGGTAATACGTCTACTTGGATCTTTTTGACAGGAGTGCTTGGTTCCCAGTTCTTAATGCTTGTCAGGCTGGACTTTCTGAGGAATGTGGCTATCTAGATGTTGACAGAACGAAACTTGTTCTTTAACGGTAATGAGAAGGTCCAGATGTAGCTATTTAGGATTAGGAGCGAAGCTGTGAACTGGGGTTCAGGGAAGAGCAGTAGCAGCCCCCCAAACTGTGAAGACAGTTTAAATAATGTGTAAAATGTTGTGTACACAAACCAGAAACTATTATAATGCACAGTGTAGTAAGCATATTTAATATAGCTAAAACCAATACTTTATTAATGTAATTTAATAAAATATGTAAGTATTTAAGTATTTTATATCGGAGATTACGTATCATCTCTTGAAATTCAGCTTTAGATGTAATTATTTTAGTTCAGGGTAGGTATGACGAAGATAGATAGATGGACAGATGCATGCTAAGCCTGTGGGCAGGTGTTCTCCAGCAGAACAGGAGTAAGGATGCTTATGGAAGCAAGATGGAGGGAACTTGAGGGACTGGTATAAAATTGTCAGCAGAGGTTTAGGTTGGATTTTAGAAAAAGGTTCTTCATCCAGAAGGTGGTTGGGCACTGGAACAGGCTCTCCAGTGAAGTAGTCACAGCACCAAGCTTGACAGAGTTCCAGAAGCCTTTGGACAGTACTCTCAGGCACAGGGTGTGACTCTTGGGGCTGTGCTGTGCAAGGCAGGAGTTGGACTTTGATGAACTGTTTGGGTCCCTTCCCACTCAGAATGTGCCGCAGTGCTGTTTGCCGGCTAGCAGGGACCACAAGCACTGGGCACCCACCCATGTCGGAGGGGGAGACGGAGACTGCCCAGGCGCAGGAGGGCAGGCGAGGTTCCAGTCTGGGTTCGCCTTGCCCACCATTGGAAAGGGTGCACGGAGGGTGCAAGGATGAGGTGGAGGGGATTCTTCGTTGAAAAGGAGAGGGTTTATTGAAAGAGAGGGTCCAACATAAATCCAAGGAGAAGCACGAAGAACTCTGAAAAACATACACTGACATGGGGTTTTATACCCCTAGAGAATGGGAGGTGGGGAAACACACAACAACGCATGGTACAGCAGCAAGGGGGTGTTACATAGACGGGGAAAAGGGTGCTGAACCTATAGGGATGAGGGTAGGTGGGGAGAATTAACATGGGCCAATGAGGGACCGAAGAACATAGAACTTTCTAGGGGGAGAACCAAATGTAGGGGAAAAGAGGAGGAGATGGCAGGGCTAATTGTGGGAGCAAGATCGCATGTCCTGCACAGCCCTCTGGGTTCTCCCCCTAACCTTAGGGCTCCTGGGCTGTGTGGGCATCAAACCACTGGAGCAGCTGGTGTACTTGGTCTTGCTGGCTATGGTGCCGGCCATAGCACACCGCAACAAGAATATTCTGTGAAGAGTTGAACTTTTCCTAGAAATGGATCTGCGGGTTCTGGCAGACACTACAGTGAACACAAGCCAATAAAGTGCCATTGTGACAGGTCTGTTTCTGTAAAACTGCTGTGTAGTGGGGCGGCCACAGCATCTACTGCTGCCTGTGGTTGTTCCTTCTCTGGGGCAGGAGTTGGCACTTCCCCTTACTGGGCTTCACAAGGTTCTTTTTGGCCCTTAAAAGGGATCTCCTCCGTCCCTGGGTGGGCTCGAACCACCAACCTTTCGGTTAACAGCCGAACGCGCTTTCCGATTGCGCCACAGAGACTGATGTGTTGCACTTCCCAGAGGAGCTGAGTTCCTGACTGTATTTGATAAGTGCTGCTGGTGGTGCCTGCGTGTGCTGAACAGCGACAGAGCAGTACTACAGGCACACCGCTGCAGCAAACCTGACATGCTATTGTGTCAGAGTACAGCGGGAAGAAATGCTGTTACCTCCTGTGGAGAGTGAAAGATGAGATTCTTTTGATTTGAAGTAGCTGTTCTTCACTGCTTACCTCTCAGGAGGTCTTGGGGTCGTGTTGTGCTAGGCCATCTGCTAGTGGTTCCAAATTAACCTGTGCTTTTTGTGCTTCTGGAAATTTGGCTATAAGAAGTCTGAAAACCTATGTGACTTGTATGTTAATGCAATTAAAGCAAAACACAAGTATGCTTCAGAACATGGATTACAAGACATCAGACTTACTGACTGGAGAATTCTCAGTGCAACTGGGAATTGGGTGTTAGAGGTGAGAGAGCTGTTGGGCAGGTCTTAAGGAACACGGAAGATTTCATGGTGAAACTAGCATTTTTAAGTTTCATACCTCAAAGAAACAAGGTATTATCAATCCTAGTGGGCATATGTATTTTTTACTGCCAGTAATCATCCGGGAAAAGGTGGAGCCTCCTGTTCTGTGTGCCCTTTTTATTGGTGGAAACAAAAGGATATGAACTGCTGAGATACATGACAGGAGCTGAGTTCTGTTCAGCTAGTGAATCTGTACCTGGTTTGTCTAGTTTTCTGCCAGAACAAAACTGTTTTAGTATTCCAGCCTTTTTGTTGTTGTTCATTTGGTGAAGGAAATACAGGAAAATGTCGGCTTGAAAATGGTTGAATTGCTTTAGAAAGTTAGGAAGCTTCATCTCTGCAGGACTGGGCTTTGAAGTGCTGCTGAGAGCATTGTTGGTGAAGTTCTCTTGTCACTGAGCTGCACAAGCATAGGAAGATGTGTAAACTGTAGGAGGAATTGGGGCAACTTTCTTTTTGAGAGATAACTCTTTTTGAGTTTTCTCCAACTGTTAGGTGGAGAAAAATGTACTCTCAGTAGCAGCAGTAGATAGCCTTTCCTAGCGGGGAGTATGACAGCGAGCTTCTCCCTTTACTTTCCTGTCCTCAGGTATTTTAAGCTGTGCTATAAAGAAGTCTACATCATGTGCCTCAAAGCTGTGGGACAGGTCTTACTCCTCCAGCTGCTCCCCTCAGGAGATAAAGGGATGGTGCTTGGCCTCTGTCTGCCCTGCGCACTGGGTTACCTGCCAGGATCCCTCATATAAGACAAAGGTGGAGATCCAGGTTTCATCCTGAGCTGGATTTGGAGGGTAGCTGGGCTGTATGGACCTGGGTTGGCAAGTTAAATGTTAGAGAGAATCCGCTCCTCTCTGCCTCCCCCACCCCCCCACTGCTTGCAAGTCAGATGGACATAAAGGTCTCTCTTCTGGACTACACCATTGCTCAAGTGCATGTGTGCACTGTATGAAAAATGATACCTAATCATGTGTAAAATAACTTTCAGATGTGAGAGTTTGTGTGTGTTCTTGTGCTCTGTAACTTCCACCTCCCTTGCAGCCTCTACTGTAGGCTTTGCAAAGGTTAGATGAGTTTGCCACTGAGCAGAACTCTTTGCTCCAGAGCTCTTATCTTTTAAATGACCTATTGAAAAACTCTCCCTTTGTCTGTGCATAATGGATTTTTTGTCAAATCCTGTCAAATCTCCTAATCTTTTTTTTGTCTTATGGTGCTATTTACCTTTATCCCAAAATACAGGTCTCCAAATTTGCCAAAGAAAACCCTGGGCACTATAGAAAGACTATTTTAAATGAAGGTGTTTGGAGGAATCTGTTGGGAAAGTAAAAAAGTATAAGAAAAAAAAAAGGCGATATGCTTTTTAGATATATGTTTCAAACAATCTTTTATGCTCTGATTAGAGACTGAGTGGACCCTTGAAACCACAGTCTCTTTCCTTACTGAAGTTTTATATCTCTCAGTTAATAAGGGGCCATGAAAGTGCTGGAATTTTTATTTAAAGGCCAATGTGAATATTATATGATCTTTTCAGACATAACTGAGAAATGCTGCTAAACGAGACTTGCCAATCTGATACAAGAGAAAGAAGATATTTGTCTTGGGCACCTTCAGTTGGCCCTCTCCAAAGCTTGAGTTCACCATAATCATTAGTCCTCTGCAGTGTGCAGAGAGAGGCTTGCAGAGGCACTGCAAGATGGCTCTTGATTGCTGCGGAAGCATTTAGGTGGCAAACTCCCTTTGAGTATTTGGGCACAAATTATTTGTGTAAGATCTCACAAGGACACAGAAACCTGCAGCTTGAACTAACATACCTGAGTTCCCACATAGTGCCCTTGATGCCAACCACTTGTTACCTCCCAGTTCAGTAGTTGTAGCTTTCCTGTAATATTTTACTGATGCTCTATATAAACTTCATTTAGGTGCATATGGGGAAATAGGGATTATGGCCATTATGTTGTAGGAGCTGTGGTTGCATAATACCCAAATCTAGCTAGTATCGCTTAATAATTAGGGTTATTACGTTGTAGTTGTTCATTCTCAGTAGGACTTTTTTAACATCTTCCCTGGTTACTAGGGGGTTGAAAACTATTTCATGAGGAGGAAGAGGAAAAAGAAGAGCTCAGGTCAGATAAAACAAAGAAAGTGTTTGACCAGTGACTGTGTTTTACGGCTTGGTGCAAGCCCCAGAAGAGCTGAGGAAACCCAGGCTTGCTGGTAGAGTGTCAGCATTAGCTGCTGTGAGAGGGGCGAGGAGGACACTTGGCTCCTCTCATACTGGTCATACTCCTTCCAAAAATGTTTATGAATTTTGGAATCTAATGATTTAGATGTTCAAGCTGAATATTGCATCCTAGGTCATGACAAGAGTGCTGAACTTGCAGGAATCCTGTGTTCACACAAACATGGTATCTTGGTCTTGCTGAACACTCTCCTTTCACAGGCAGTCGTTATCTGAAAACTTGCTTTCCTATAAAGCATAACATGGAAACTTGTGGAAGGATTTCCCTTTCAGAACAAAAGCAAAATCTCTCAGCAACTCTCTCTGGTGTTCCGCAAATGCAGTTCTTTGTGACTTACACATGGAGAAATTGAACCTTTGTGCCGGCTTCAGGCTTAAACTGGCTTATTTTCATTTATTTTAGCATTTTAAAAGTCACACCTTTAGTTAAACTGATTCAAGCTGGCCATGTAGAGAAGTTCAGAGGTGGAGCACACTAAATGACTGCCTTAAAACTGGGCAAAATTGACGACTCTATCCTGTGGTGGCTGAATGGCTCCAGCTGGCTTTTGTTTTATCTTACAAGAAACCTCTGTCTGAGGCAGTGTCAGGATTAACAGCCTGGCTGCTTTGTTCCCTTTCTTGGAAAACTACTCCATTTGACTTCCTGGATGCTGTGAAAGTTACTGTAAAATCAGAGGTGGAAAAGTTACTTCCCCAAAGAATACTTCATCACAATAGGCAGATTTTTGCAAGGCAAGGAAATTCTTAAAAAAAAAAAAATTGTCACAGAGTAAACCAAGGAAGGTGAAGAAATGCAGGAAAGGAGGAAGAGCAGAACTGGTTTTGCAAGTGCTTTTCAAGTTCTCTTCCATAAGATGGCAGCAGCTTGTTTTGTGACTTGGACTGGGAGACTGATGTGAAGGGGTATCTGCTGGAAGCTCTACAAAACAGGCATTCAGTCTAAGGCTTTAATTCTATTTTCTTGGTACACTTCCCTTATAATTGTCCCAGTATAAATCAGTTGTGAAACTTCCTTTATGTGCAAAACCATTTTCTGTTGTTTGGTACAGTGGTCATTTTATTATTTTTTTTTCTAAATACAGGCACAGACGCTTTTGCATTTGTAAAGGTTTGGTGTGCTGAATGTGGGTAGAGTGACAGGGTTGTTTGACCTATTTTGATATTTTAAGTGTTTCACTTTGTGCAGTTATTTTGTTAATAATGGCCCAAAACAACTTGAGTTCTGTGAACAGAAGAGGTAGAAAAACAGTTGGGATTTTTTTCTCCTCAAATAATTGGAGTTCAGTTTCATAACACAACTGTTTTCAGTGGAATCAGACACTCATTTTCTCTTGAAGAGGGAGGCTGTGGAAAGAGGGGATTTTTTTCTCCCAACAGAAAACAATGGAAGGAAAAACATAAGGGAAGAACTATTTTCTGAAGTCTTATGACATAAAGGATTTTATATTTCAGCTATTTCACTTTCCCTTCTCAAGGTTTTCCACATTTTCAATGACACCCACAGTGGTGTGTGCAATACATTTATGCAGTTTGACTGTCTTCCTTTCTTTCATGCATTTTTTTTCTGCAGATGAGCGTCAGACACTTATCCTGTTAGTACCAAGTACTTAACAGTCATAAACTGCTGTGATACCCACTAATAGAAGATTCTATTTAAGTACAAATTATGAATAGTCTTCTCAGTGTTTGTGTTTATTCTGAATAGCTGGATAACATGGGAGGAGCAAAAAGCAGCCTGTTTTTGCTTTCCCTGGTGCTTACACTTACTGTCTAATGTTAGTCATCTGTTTTGGTTTCCTGTGGCCCATTAGAATCCAATATATCAAGTGTGCAGGAGCTACAGTAACAAAGTTGTAAACTTGAAGACTCAAGGAACAAGACTCTGTGGTATTTGACTTCTGTTAATTATTAAATTGAACTGTTTAAGGTCTGTGATTCTGATTTCTGGTGTTGATGTACTGTTGCAGTACAGCCCAAATGGGGTCCATTATGAGCCAGTTCTGACATTTCTCCCCTGTCCTCTAGTTCGTGCTCTGGCTTGGTGAGGACCCCAGGTCTGGGTCTTGTCTGGAAGTGAGTGGGCCAAGCACAGTGAGTGTGAGTAGTTTCCACAGAAGTGCTGGGAAAGGGATATGCCCAAATTACTAATGACAGGAGTCTGATAGTTTTAGTCCCAAAGGAGCATTTGGGTGTTTAGAGGCCAAGAGCATCTCTCTCTTAACTGTTGGACCTGTTTTTCTACTGAAAACATCAAGTGAGATGAATTGCTTTAGCCATTTTTTCATTTCTCTGTACTGTGCCCCAAGTTGAACTAGGAAAAGAAGGACTTTGAAGTCACAAATTTTGGCCAGTGGTGAAGTTTAAAGTCTTCAAAGAAGTTATGCTTGGCAAGAAATGCAGTATTTTAAGGGGGTCATTTCATTGTTACTGGTGTGCAGTGCGTGTGTTGCCTGATTTATACCAAGGAGACTCATGGAATGTGTGTCCTGGTGACTTCTTTCCTTCTTTCTTTCCAATTAACTTTAAAGAAATAAAAAGAGAGATGAAAGCAAGTTATTTGAATAATATTTGAAATGTATTTGTTCTAGAAAAGGTTCACATTCTTTTCAAGAGTCCACTTTCTTTCACTTTCAGAATGGAGTCTTTTACACCTCAGATTATTTGCCTTGTGATAGCATCCAGAGGCTCTGGTCAGGATGGCTCCAGAGGGCTTGGGGAAACAAAATGGGTGAAATGAAAAGTAATGAGAGCAGTTTGGAGTGTATGAGAACACTGGGTGTGTAGAGTTGGCTTGTGGCACTGAGCACAGGAACAGATCAACAGAGAGCTGGAGCCTGGATGGGGAGGACCAAGTTAAAAGTAAAATGCCAGGTTTATTCAGTTTAGGTGGAGGGAATGAGGCTGAGAGGGCTGGCCCAACATGTAGCTGAGTGTTAGCTTAAGGATGGAGCTTTTTGTGGCTACATGGAGTGCCTTTGCTTTTCTTTTCTTTCCTGCAAAGTTTTGTTACAGAACAAGTTAATGGCAATAATTTTGGTTAGTAACTAATTCCTTGGAGCAAATACCTTTTAGTCAATTGAGTATCAGATGTTGCCACATAGTACTTTGTTTTGGTGTTTAGCCGCAAATAACTCATGACAGTTTTTGTATTATAATACACCATAATTTACTTTAAGCAAGCATGTAATTCCTAAGAGACAGAGTGGCATTGGGCTTATGTGCTCTTTGGTCCGCTGTATATTGAATCCAACACAATGGGTGCAGCTGATTGATTTAATATCATCCTAAAAGAATTCACACAGGCTTCTGGAAAATAAAGCAGGCCATGGAAATAAATTGTAACTAAATGTGTTCTTAAATATAGGGCTACAATGCACACAGAGTGTGTATAATGCTATCCCCTGCTGAACTTTTTCAACTGTCTTGAAGCCTTAACCCCCTGTGGGATAAGAGAAAAAAAAGGAATCCAGTAGAGTAAATTCCACTAAACAGTAAATTCTGTGAAATGCTCCTTTCATGTCAGACAGGTGGAAGTTTGGGATTCCAGTGCAGTTCAGGAGAAATGTGAGATTCATAGCAAGCATGAAGGTATTCTGTTTATTGGCACAATGGTTTAAGTAAGAGTGATAAATCCAATAAATCTGTTAAAATCTCTCTACTAGATGGAGGTGACTTTTGGGGAGCTTTCAAGTCTGCTATATATCAAAGCAGTTTGCTAGTTCACTGTCTGTTCATGGGCTGGGTGGGAAAAAAAGTCATGGAGCTGATCAATAGGTTTAGAATAGATTGGCCTGCAGTGGTATACACCAGAGCTGACACTTGGTGCAAATATACCTGCTGGTCCTCTGACTAGATCCTGACATGACACTAGCACTGAGTGTTGGTTGTGTCACAGAAAAACCAATAAAAATTCAGTGTTTTTCTCAATGAGCCCAGTTATCCGGGATACACATAAAGGGTTGATGCTTGCTCCATTAGAGTAGAGAAATAACATACACAGTCACCTCTGCCTTGCACCACTTTCAGCAAATTGACTTTGTTTTGATTTTGGAGAGGTTGTGTTTTAAAAGTGTCAGTATTCAACTGAGAGAGGCTATTTACCTTTTATTTACTAGACAAACCATGTGATTCCTTGCATTAGGATGTTCATTAATTCTGCTCTGGTTTAACAATGTCAGAAACCTACTAAAAAGGGTTCAGAAAAATTCCATGCCAGATATTTCAATCTACTTTAGATGATTTATTTTATTCTATTTCTAGCTTATTATATTTACAATTATACTTGAATGCATTCCTGAACATGGGCCTAAATAAATCATTTTTATTTCAAAAACAATGTCAGTAACTTCAACCAATGCACAGAAGGATATCGCTGAGCAAGTGTAATGCTTGCTACATGGCTTTGTATGCTGCTCTTGAAATAGTACCTATGGCAACTCTAAATCACATCTTTCTGGTACAATTGTCCCCAGTGCTGCAATAGGATCTGCCTGTTAGGAAGCTTACAGCCCTCGAATCCCGCTGAGCTCTGGGGGTCTTTGTGTGAGCTTGAGGATCTGTGCCAGGGTGAACTTTGTTGCAAAGTGGAGGCTGCGGTGTTGAAAATGGAGGGACGAGATGGGGTTGAGAAAATGTGAGTCCTCTTGTAGCATCTCCTGCCCAGGGAAATGACATCTTTGTGGCTGCAAGGGTTTAAGCAGGTTGTATTTAGTAGTCTTCTAGTATTTAATTAAAATGGAGTTAGAAGTGGACTAAAGAAGCAAAACAAACAGAAATTTTCCTTACCCTGTTGGGCTGGTGCAGGTTGATGTCATTTACCTTAGCCTGTTCTTGGAGAAACTGGTACCAATCAAATACGTACCAGTAAAAAGCCAATTTATGTACCAGAAATGATTACATGTGTTACATAATTACAATACCTGCCCCAACTTCTGAAACCTATCGCTGCCGGGCCTGCTTTTAATCTAGCATCATCTCTTCAGCTTGCAGGATGAAATGTAGCTGGGGAGCCTTATGAGAACCAGATGGGAAGCCTGGCTGGAGGGCTGCTGGGGATGGAGACTACCTTGGCCCACTCTGAGCCAAGTGTACTGTGTACCTTCGAATGATACTTTAATCCATGATAAAGACAGACAGCTCACTTTTCCAAAATCAAAACCATATTCATCAATGGTAGCTTCTTTCCAACACAGCACAGGCTACTGCTCTGAGATGCTGTCTGGAACAGCTTGATATAGGCAGAACTAGATGACTACACATGGATAAGATAAAATCATTCAGCTACCTAATAAATAAAGTTGAAAGATGTTCTAAGATGATACAAATTCAAGTACTAACTTGATTTATTATCCCAGAGGGATGTTTGCTCCACCTTTCAGTCACCGAATCCTGATTTATGGTGCACGTTTTTAGGCTTGATTTTTTTCCCCCTTTTTAAGAAAGAAAAGCTTTAAAATATGGTTAGGTGACCTAGTGCTCTCTGTTGCTAGCTTCATACTGCTTGAATTAATACAACTCATTCAAAACTGTTGTTGAATGGATGGGTTTTTAAGTCAGCAAGGATTCAGTTTTGGTACCTAAATGTTATTCGTATATGGTAGAATACCAGTAGAAGTAAAGTCAATAAACTCTAAAGGCAAATATATTAAAGAATTCTTATGCAGCATGATTTTCCTCTTGCCATCGAGGGAAAAGATTGTATTTTACACAGGAACTGAGATGTTTCCCTTTCTGTGGTCCTGTGTGGACTTAAATAAAGCAGCAACTAAGAGAAACAGGAGTTTCATAAAGAAAGCCTTGTTGATAATTATAGAGTGGTTGTAAGCGTATGTTCATAGCCTTTATTTTTCTTGTTCAGAACTTTATTATGGATCTTTAAGTTTCAAATGACTCTTGATACTTTGCATGTGTGAGACATTTTAGGTAAATAAACATAACTTCTTATTTTGAGACAATACTTCAAATATATATTTTCAAGGGCGTGTTCTTTGTTTGACCACATATGACTCCTATAAATCTATAAACTAAGTATTTTAAACCAGATTATCAGATTGTAAATAGGGTAAAATGGAGCTAGAGGGAGAAAAAAATACTTTTTCTAGTTAACAGTTCTAGTTCTAGCAAATTGCCCATACGTGAAACAGGTATAAATTAGGAATTGGTTGTTCAAGGTTTTCATCATTGTCCAAGTTAAAAAAATTAACCACAGAAACATAAGATATTGTGTTCATTTTCTAAATCAGGGACTATATTTATATTTGCAGAAAAGTAAGAATCTTTGACAGCCATCTTTTGAACAGCATGATGTGTTTTTCATCTACATATTCCATCAGGAGCAGAAATTGATTGAGGAAAATGTGAAACTTAGTTTACCAATTTCTGTCTACAGAGACAAAATACTTCTTCGGCTAGGTTCTGCCTGTTACTTTTTAAATATCTCTTGAATGCCAGTAGTGGAATTTTTTATAGCCCTGCACATGTGAACAACTTGGTGGTACAAGTAACCTTCAAAAGTAAGGCATTCATTGATCTGGAAGAAAAACTTTAAGTAACCTCTCTTCTTTCCGGATAATGTTCTCCTTTGGCAAACAATTTGTATTAAACTCACAGTGTCCTCAGCACTAAGCCTGTGATTGATACAGCCAGTACACTGTGTTATATACCATAGTGCTTGAACCATTGTGTGTGTTGGTGAATTATTTTCACAAACCATTGATTCAAAAGGCTGTGGACTTCAGAACAGCATGTTTTGAAACTTTGAAGGCTTAATGAAAGACACTCAATCCACTAGAAGAGTAAGTCTTATGGGCACAGTTTTCAGTGCTGCTGCCTACAGCTGTGACTGGATATCCCGATATAAGAATCGTAGTTCTGTCTTTGCTATAATTTATTATGTCCAGGTTTTGCTGGAACTGGTGGCAAGATTAATCATATCAGTCCTTTTTTTCTTTTTTCTTTTTTGTTTTTTTACATTTACAAGGTTAAGATTTCAGAGAGCCAGGCCTTAAGCTGTATTCCTTCTGTTTTGAAGTTGTAGTATGTCCATTTGCATATGACACCATGAATTTCTTTGATTTATTATTTTAGTCAAGGAATAAGAAAAACATTCAAAGACTACTGTAGATTCTGACAAATAAAATTACTGACTTCTTACATCTGAAAAGCCAAGTATCCATAGTCTGGCTGGTTCAGATTTGTCTAACTGCAAAGGTGTTAGACTGCCCCTTATTCATGCTTCATTTGAGATTCCAACCATTTAAAGAATGTTATCCTACTAGTATATACAATCCATTTATTTTATTGCACATACTTTGTTATTTAATGCCACCCAGAGTTTTCAAGGTGGCTTAGATTAAGTAAAAGGGCAGTGTCAACTATTAACATCTACAACTTAAACCAGACCTGATACAGTAAAGGGAAAAACATTAATCACAAGATGCCTGTGTGCCAACAGTGGAACTTGCCCTTGCATGGTAAGACAAATCTTGCAGCGTGGTAGAGCTTGGTTTTGGTCTGACTCCTCAGAATACCTTGAGCAGCAATTGGCCTTCTGGTACTACTGCACTGAGGAAAGTGGTGGACAGTGGTGCCCAGTCCCAAACCCAGTGATGGATAGCAGGAAGGGAGGGATGATGCCCTGTGACAGAAGATCTAAGAGTGGAGAGAGGCATAGCCTTAGGAGTAAGTTACACTTAAACCTGAGGCAGTGCAGAAAGGGGAGCTGTGAATGATATCAGCTGTGGAGACTCGCAGGGCCAGAAATAAAAATGGCCTGATTTTTTATTTGTAGCCGTACTGCCTGTGCCTCAGAGAGATGTTTTGCATGGCTTAAGGCAATGCTGAAAGTGGGAGATGCTGAGGACATAAGTTAAGTCTCTTCTCCATTTGGGTCAATGTTCTCTGCCAATTTGCTTCATATACAATATATTTCAGTACAAAGAACCCAGTGAGAGTGTATTGTTCCACAAAGAAGAAAGCTAAGCTTTTCATCATCTAATCAATATTTCCTGAAGAGTTGCCAATGTCTCCTGAGCAGAGTCATGGTGTTTCTGCAATAAATCATGCCATTACTGACCTTAAACTTTCCCTGGACAAATGTCTTCCCTCCTGACAAGTGACATTTCAAACAGGAATATAAGCATTTAGGACAAGGACAGTGTGTGCTACAAAGCACATTCTTGGTGTTCTGCAGATAACAATCTTTGAGTTACTTGTGATGATAATTTGGGGGGATTTCATAATGCCTCAGTACATATGCCAGATTCCTGGATTTTGACCAAGAGGGTGTTATGAATAATAAACATCAGTAACATTGCCATCCACTGTAGCTAACTACCGTCTTGCATGCAGATTAGTTTATGCGCTTGTATTGCACCCAGACATATACAAAGTTTAGATTTCTCTTGAAAACACTTGGTGTTTTGGTAACTAAATGAATAAACATAATCTTTCAGGAACTGGCAGAACAGCATCTAGTTCTCATTACCCTCTCTGTTTCTCTCCACCCTTTGGCTCTCACCATAATTGAAGACAACTGCTCTGGGCACTCAGCTCAGCGTCTGCAAGATGAAGTTATACATCTTCCAGACGTGGCACCCAGTTGCCAGCACTTTTCTTACCCTTTGGTATGCTTTGGGCCTCTGCTTTGGCCTCAGAGCTGTCTACCTGTCTCCAAGTCTGCTGATGATGCTCTTTTAACCATGGTGCATAGTACTGGATTCCTGTGTCACTCTCTGTCACACTGTGGAAAAGGAAAGGAATGGGGAATGCTGTGAGAGACAATTACATGGAGCTAACAGTATGCTCATTTTATTTGCAAACATATCCAGAGCAATCTAGTTATTTCAGAGCTCATGTCCAGCTTTTTTTCTGTGACAGAGATGCAAGCAGAGGAGTACTCTCTGCCATCATGCCATGGGTCAGAGTACCTGCATATTTCTCTAACAGCAGCAGCTGATTTTCTATTCTATTCTAAGTAGAATGGTATTACCGGAAAATTGTTATTGTTAACATTTGCATAGAGCAGGTTAGTTCTTTTAAGTGGCTTCATGCCATTAAGTAGGAATGTAACTACAATATAGCAGTTTGTCCACAGAGAGGAAAAATAACCCTTCAAACCCCTGGCACCAGTTCCACATTAGAGCTAAATTACTGTAGCAGATTGAAATGATGAGACTCACATTTTTAAATGAGCATGTAAACAAATCATGTGCCCAGACTGGCATGGGACAGGAATCCTAATTTGCACATATGCCTTGGGATTTGCTCACACACACAAAAACAATTAAAAAACAATCAGGCAAAGAATATATAATGCAAGATGGGAGAGATGACTTTAATATTCTTACATCAGTAGTGTGTGAGAAGACTGTAGTGGTTTAGGCTTGAAACCGGGCAGAAACACCAAATTTGTAGTGGTTTCAGTTCACCTCTTTATCTTTTGTGAGATAGGAGATCTGGAGGAATGTAAAACAGGCTCAAAACTTAAAGAAAATGAAAAGTTTATTAACAGAATTAAAAGAGAAAAGAAAATAATAAGAAAATCAAAGCAAAATCCCTCTTTTTACTCTCACACCTCCCTCCTCCTTTCCTCTTCCCCAAAACAGCACAAAGGATAACATTACATGATTCTTGGTCAGTATTTATGATTTTTAAGAATCTCTCTACTAGTTAAGGAGAAAGAGGTTTCCTTTGCAATCCGTAGTCTCCCAGTCTTTTTCCTTTGCAATCCGTATCAGCCCCAGTCCGACAGCCCCCACCCAGGATTAAAGCTGCCACNCGGCCATGTGGGGAGCGGGGGGGAGGCAGTCCTCAGAAGCCTCTGCTGGATGTTGCAGCTACTTGCAGCGAATATAGTTGTTTCTCAGCTGCCGAGCTCTGAGGAGATTCTCCCGCCGGCACGCCGGCATCCCGGGGAGGTACCCCCGGCACCGGGGGAGGGGGAGGCTCGAGGCCTCTCCGAAGAGTGAAACCTCAGCAGCCATTTTCCCCTGCCTCCTGCGGGATCGGCCAAACTCCCAAAGAGAGGCACTTTCTGTCTTCTTCAGCCTTTAAATATGGATATTTCAAAAAGCGCCACTGGTCAAATGAGCTGTCCATCAGCTCAGGCTCAACCTACCACAAAGACTTAAGCAGACTTTTAGTATCCAGTGTTTTCTCTAACAAGTAGTACCAGGGCAGCTCACCACAAATGCCCAAGTAAACCTGTTATGGCATATATATATAGAGTCTGCCTAGTCTAGAACATTTATGCATAAATATACTCTAGAGTAGAAGTCTCTTAATTGACTTTTTAAACTTTGTAAATGCCATGCAAGAGACTAGATGGTCTGCATTCATTGGACAGGTCCTTTCTTGTCTCAGCAGGTGGAACATGGGTTGTCAGTTTGTCCTGGACTACAGCAGAGCAATTCATCAATTGAAACATTGCTTGGTGTTCTCCATTTCAGGTGATGTATCCAGTAGGATTGTTTTATGAACAGTACTTCAGGGGGCTGTTAGGTGCAGGCAGCCCCATTGTGCTCTCTCCCACGGTGAGAGAAGTGGGGTAACCTCAGTGAGGCTGACGGCTGCTGGGCTTTGTCAGTCTGTGCCCAGCTGAGGCCACGGTATCCTGCTACACACTGGGAAGGTTTCTTCTTGACTAGCAAATTCAGGCTTTGTAAAATTACTCTATTTTGCCAGGCATGAGTAAAACACCTGTTTGAGTGGTGGAGATCTGTCTGTCCTGGAGCATGGCGTGTGTGGTGGGGCACAGCGATGGCTGAGGCTGGATGATCAAAGGGTTGAGCCTGGCACTGGTGCCCTGCTGCCACCACAGCCAGGCTCAGCTGCAATGGGTGCAGCAGTTATTTGGGCTGCAATGCCAGTGCTGGGGCTGGCTGTACAGCAGCCTCAAATACTAATTAGTGTCTTAGAGGTAATTTCAGAACTGTACTGTCTTACTTCCACTCTGATTTCATAGAATTGTTTTACATATCTGAAACTTCCATAACTGGCCAAGTTGAAAGCCCACTTTAAGGTGAAATCCATGTATTTCTCAATTTAAAGATTGTGCTTTAATAGTTCATTAACATCATGCTGTCTGATATCATTATGCTTCATTGTTATAGTACCTGACTTTCAAATATGGTGACACTGTGAAGTAATTGTTTGTGTGAGTCAGTAGAAAACTACGAATAGGGGATGGGAGCTCCATCAATCTGTGTCTAAGCACAGATGAAGTGACTGACCCTGATCCAGAGGCCTTTCAGTTGAGCAAATTCGAGAGCTGCACTCAGCTGCTGAAACCCAGCTTATGTCTCATATTTATACCTTTTTTTTTCTATTTTGGGCAAAGCTGCAGTTTTTGCTGTTGGTTAAGTGCATATGCATATTTTGACTTCCAGCCCAATTGCTGCCAGTGTTACAATGCACCTAATGATCATTTTTTTTAAAGTTGTTTTGTTTTGTTTTGTTTTGTTTTTTAAAAAGAAAATCCTCTTCCCCACCCCTGTCCCAAACCATATAAAATGTCATGGGGTGACTTCTCCAATAACATCTTGAACTTGTAATTCTGCAGTGTTGTCTCTGAGCCATTAATGAAACCCATATTGCAGGGATGGCCTTGAAGTAATGGAGGAAGGAGAAAGCAGCTGTATTTGCTATCCTCTGTCTCTGTGTTTTTCATTATGTTCTCTCTTATTTTTGTTTTGGGGTATATTTTCTGGAGAAAACAACCTCCCTGGGAATGGTCTGTTGCAGAGACCAGGTTGAATGCTTGTTGCTGTCTCTCCAAGGGGTGCCAGATGTGACACTGCAACCTGTTAAGCAAAGCACCAAGGTGCTTGTAAAGGAGGAGCAGCTTTTTCTGTGGGTGAAAGTTCTGGCACAAGTATTTGACTGAATGACTGTGAGTATTGTTACTGAAAAACCAACCCAACCAGCATGATACTGCCAGAGTTAGCCTAACGATCCCAGCACTTCACATAGCTGATGACCATGACAGGTTTATTCCCTCTCAAAATGACACATTGGAATAATATTAGCTAACTGTCTGTAGCCTGGCTGGAGTGTCTCCTTCCAGACACATAATTGGTACTGTCACTTCTCATGTTGTATGGTATGCAAAGCTGATGCCTATGAATTTTGCCCATATGTTTTTTAAGTGCACTGGAGGCAGTCAGCCTTGAGTTCTGAGCAAACAGTGATGGGTCAATTAATAATGGACTGAAAAAGCACAAAATTAAAGCATGTTAGAGTGCATGCATTAGCAAGATGGTTTTTCAACAAGCTGTCAGACAGCATATGTAAGAAAAGTAAAGCTACTATGGTAGAGATGAAGAGATTCCACTTAGATAACTAAAGCACAACTCATCTTTGAACAGGTTTGCAAAACTGGATTCACTTTGCTTTTTCCTTACTTCGTGCAATTGGTGTCTATGGACATTGTGGTGAAGCAGAGGGTTGAAGATCATGTGGATGAAAGACCCCCAGAGAAGGGTTTAATCCCATTTAGCCCACTATAGTATGCAAAAAAATCTTCCCCCTAATGAAAGACTGCAAAACTGAAAAAAAAAAAGATTAGACATTGGCTACATTTTTAAAGGATCAAAATAATATAGGCACATCACTGCTTGGTTTTTGGCTCTCTAGTAACTAATTGCTCCCAACATGTATCCGCACATTGGTAATGCAAAATGTTTTACTTCACATTAAAGTAAGAGTGTTTATTTATGCAGCTTCATTTCCAATAAAAGCTATGCTTTACAGTGCATTATGCAGAATGACAGCAGTGCACTGAATTGCAAGGTCATGCTATAGATCATACTCACTCTGCCAAACACCCAGTAAGGAATTTTGGAGTAAGCTGTAATAAGGGGCTGAGCAGTGAGCAGAGCCAGAAACAATACAGGTTAGAAAAATGTTTGGTTTATTTAGTGAAAGAAGAAAGAGTTTGACTTATTAGGGAGGTTTTTCCTACCGTATTCATTCTGAGTCCAGGTCCTGGAAAGAAAGTTTGGGATGGAACTTCCTGAAGTTGACCCTAATCTGTCCTCAGAGCCTCATGCCTCTTCCTCTGAACTCAGGGGTATGGTGTGTGGTTGAAGATCTAACCAGCAGTTTATGCTCTGAACTGTTATATTACCAGAAACTCTCCTTTTTCCATTTTGTATGTGAGGCTGCATGTCTGGTGAAAGGTGGTGTCATCCTCTGCACATAGATTAGGTGTGTGCTACTGTGCAGCTGAAAGCAGTGGGTCTAAACAGAAAGAATGCCTTATCCCAGATGTTTGCAGAAGTAATTTGTCCTCCAGAAGAAAATTTTGCCCTTGGACAGAGAGGGTGACAGAAGAAACAATGCACAGTGCATCCACTGTATGAGTTCATGCCTTTTCTGTCTGTGGAAAATCATTTGAAGATAAAAGATGTCTAGAAGACCAAGAAGTGCCAAAGCCGGTGTGGCAAATAGCTTCCCTTTAGGACTTACACAGTTTTCAGGCCCTGTTTCAGATTTGGGACAAGAGAAGCAGCACCAATTATGAAAGCAGAAGGCCACAAGAGAAGTTATTGTCACACCCACACAAAACGTGAGAGCAAAGCAGAATTTCAGTATGTCAGGCTGTTCTCCAGATGTTATTGGTGAGCTGTACCAAAAGCTTTGAGGATGCCTGTAGTAAACTGGCCTTGCAACAGAATCAGAGCTGAGCAACAACATATGGTATTCCCCAACAGACACAGCTGGTTATTTTGGGGGGAACATAACTTATTGGTGTGGTTGTACTGCCTGAGGGGACGCATTTTGGACAGCACATAGGTGGTGGTGCCATTTTAGAACTCTTCCTTTTCACTTGTGCTTTACCAGCTTTTCTCTGCAGAAGAAAGAAACTGGTGATGAAGTGAGGAACATCCCTGGTACAGACCAACTTATTTATCTATTTTTTTATGTATTTATATGCAGAGAAAGCACAGGAAACTCATTTCCAGCAATGAAACAAATTGACAGCAAAAGACAGTTCCAAGTCTCTCTTACTTACTGACTTTGACAGAACTGCCTGCTCCTTCAGACATACTTTGTTAGGGCTCTCATAGCACTGATTCATTGACCAGAAGTTTGATTTTTTGCCTCTTTGTCAGGAAATCACATTCCTCTGTGTGATTGTTATCATCAGGTGCCATTGTAACATGGGATTGATGGTCCCAGGGCCTTGTCCCACTGTCAGGAGCACAAATCACCAGTCTGAATTCTTCATCCAGGGAACTTAGTATCTGCACTTAATGCAAGTGTTCCTGATGTATTTGCCTGAATATCGTCATCATTTTCAGATGAATTGAGGTCAGTCAAGAGTGAAAAATGGAAAACTGGGATAGAGACAACCTAAACAGGGTATTAAATGGTTGGTGATGGAAATCCATAACAATAGAGAAGTGGTGGACATGGGTTTCTTTACATGGGTCCATAAAGGAGCTAAGTGACTTCTGTACTTGATCCAGAGGAAGGCTGGCTCTTTCACCCTGAACTTCAGCAAACACAAGAAATAGTGATACCAGTGGCCCAAACTGAAGGGCTTTCATGAAAGTATGTTCTACCTCACCCTTTCTTACTATTGTAGTTCTTCACACAGGCTGCACATTGCATCTGTATCCTGAACACAGCAGAGTCTCCGGGGTGTTACACCAGCTCAGTCTCATTCTCCCTAGTCAATACACATCCCCACTCCTCCTGCACTGCAGTGCTCGTCTTCTGTTCAGAGCCTTTCCGTCTCATCATCCAGAAGGGTTCTGTTTATATCCACCTTAAGGGAACTTCAGAGTGCTATTGCTTTTATGGTGAGCATTTCTGCCAACAGCCTGGTTCAAAGTTTATTGACAGCTCTTCATGGAACCTGTCTGTTAATTGTTCTTGTTCCAGCCTACCAGGTGACTGAGTACTACCATATCAGGTCAGATAAGTCGCTACTTTGCTGGTTTAGCCCAGTCATGCTCTGGCAGATCATCATTGTGTCCACCAAGATTTTACATGAAATAACATTTACAGCTTAACACACAAGATATTATCCATGATGTCTGGCAATACAAGAAGCTATTAAGAAAGGGCATCCTCTGCTCTCTGTGCAGAGCAGGTGTCTCAGATCCATGCTGCATAAACAGCTGCATTTCTCTCCTGGACCAGATACTCAGGCTGTGACATTGCTCCCTCTGTGTTTAGCACTGATGAGGCCTCAGCTTGAGTCCTGTGTCCAGTTCTGGGCCCTTCACTACAAGAAAGGCATTAGGGTGTTGGAGCATGTTCAGAAAAGGGCAGCAGAGATGGTGAAGGGTCTGGAGAGTGAGTCATATGAGGAACAGCTGAGGGAGCTGGGTGTGTTTAGCCTGGAGAAAAGGAGGGAAGACCTTGTCACTCTCTACAACTGCATGAAAAGAGATTGTAGCCAGGTGAGGGTCAGCCTCTTCCCCCAGGCAACCAGTGACAGGACAAGAGAACATGACCTCATGTCATGCCAGGGAAAGTTCAGGAAGAATTTCTTCACTGAGAGGGGGATTAAACATGTGAATGGGCTGCCCAGGGAAGTGGTGGAGTCACCATCCTCGGAGGTGTTCAAGAAATATGGACGTGGCCCTCAGTGCTTTGGTTTAGTTAACGTGGTGTTCGGTCATAGGTTGGACTTGATGGTCCTGGAGGTCTTTTCCGATCTAAATGATTCTATGATTTTATGGGCATTGCCCATCTATGCTGACAATCTCAGTGTTGAGCTGTCTATTAATGCGTGACCTGTCGAGATTAAGGCTGATGTTGGGAGCCACCAGATCCTACTGGATCCTGATTCAAAAGCAGTCGAAAAGTTATTGTTGATGGGCTTGTTAGTGTGTATAAGAGTGTCTGAACTTTTATGCTTCACTGGGACTTGTGCTCCTGCACAGTGTGTAAAGCAAAGGCAGCACAGCGTGTTAACAGTCTGTGTACTGGTTAGGGATGGGTGGCTCTTGCTACTAGAAGTTTCCTTTTGAGGAAGAGTTTCTCTGGACAGATTCATGTTTAAGTCAGTGGTTACTGCTGTAATTTCATGACCTCTTCGTAAGTGAAGAAAAAGTGGATCTGACTGAAACTGAATAGATTGCTTTTATTGAATTCTTCTTTAATTAAAACTCTTACTGCCTTCATGCTATTTTCATGGGGTAGTTTAGATTTCTACATTGAATGACAGGAGAAGGGAGAAAAAAGAGGAAATGTTTATTTAATTCATGCTATAGAATGTAATGACAAGAGATTGTTTCCATACGTACTGTTTTTGTTGACCTTTTAACATTTGGAAATGTCAGGAAATACCATTACTGTAGGTCTATCCAGCTTTAATGCTACAATAACTTTATAGCTATTCACAAGGGAAATTATTATACATTGCCTGAAACAGTGAAGGTGTATGCAAGCATACACACAGATCTCTCTTTCTCCCTTCCTGCCAAGTAGATCTCTGTGGTTGCATGCAGTCTCTGTTAAGAATGCAACTTTTGTGCCCCTGCAATTTTGACTTTACTAGATTTTCTGAGACAGCAAAGAGACATGTTTCTGGGAAGTTTAAAGAAGCTTAAAATAATGTATGATGCATTTTAAATTACTGTAATTAGACATTTGCCAAAATTTCACAGGCTCTTCAAACGCAGAAATTAACCTTTGCTTGGTCTGGGTTATTTTGAGGGAGCCTGTTAGGATTCAGAGAAGATGAGAAGCTGGTACTTGGATCTATGCATGTTGTCTTTCCTTTAGAACTGAGGAGGAGATTCCAGTCATGACTTTGCTACTCAAGTCCCAAGAACATGGAAGCAGTGCTGATGAAGCAGTGCTGTCCCTGGCTGTGTGAGCAGTGCAGCACACAGTTGTGTTGGGTTGTGTGTCGTGGAACAGCCCTGGGTGCAGCCGGGCACGGCAGGACGCCGTCACCTTGGACAGCACCAGGCGAGCTGCTGAGTTATGATGGTCCCCCTGTCTCCCACAGAAACAGATCAACAGAGAGACCCCAGAGAAAATGATTAACATCAAACACGTCGCTTGTCAGATTCTGGCCTAGAACCTGAACTTTCAGTGATTTCAGAGGGATGGGGATTTTGTCCTTTGGTTAAAAAAAAAAGAACACTGTAGCTGATGGGAATTGACTCTTTCCCCTCAAAATCTCAGACAAGGGTTTCAAGAACTGAATAAGAGAAACTGAAACCAACAAACAGAAATACATGTATTTAAAAATATTCTTAAGTGTTAAAATTAATACTGAGAAGAGGCATAGTTATTGCATGTTTTACAGAACCAAACCAATAAAATGTTAGGGAATTACCTCTAAGTTTACAATTAACATTATGCTGTCTGCTCAGAAATATCCTGAGCCTTCAACTGGCTGCGGGAGGAAGCTCTTCTTTGTTCAGCAGAATCACAGTCAGTTGTGCATCTGGTTGATTTTACTTATCACATGAACAATTAAAAAACAGTGATAACTCAAAACACTCAAATAGAAATGCCCTACACAAAAATTGTAATCTGAAGTAATGACAAAGTACAGTTGCTGCCACTTCATAAGCTTAATTTATTTTCTAAACAAAGCAATTTTGAAATGCAGTGAGTAGTAATTGTCAGATGTGATTTATTACTTTGCAGAAGTTTGGAAATGAGAACTGCGAAAATACCTGCTTGAGAGTATCGACAAATCTCTTCCATTGTCTGAGATCAAGCTCACAGCTGAAGTTTGTATGTGTTGTTCCAAAGAATACATTTAAAAAGATTTAGATTTTGACAGAATTTATTGAGATTTATTTGTACATAGTATTTTAACTATACATATATATGTATGTGTTTTCATAGTCTCTTTTGCACAGAGTAATCTGACTATATTGTCTCCCTTTGCAATTCATTTGTATGATATCAGTATAAATAAAAGTTATCTTCCAGATATACTGACCAATAGGCTGAATTGAAGTGTATTGGTCATAATTTGCTAAATGTGTTTTAAAACTATGGATATTATTCAAAACTTTGAATGGTAGTGGATTATCCTGATAATAATTTAAATTGCTTTGTTTGTTATTCATTACATCCATTAGAGAAAAATCCAAATAAGCTTTAGAAAATGTCAAAATAAAAAATATTTTTGGTGGTCTTAGTATTTCTGCATATATACACATGCACGTATACCTATAGTGTGGATACTCACAAAAACACACATATGGGATTCAGCTCTGTGCTTGATCTCAGCCAGTAGAAGAAATTTCTGCTATGTGGATAGCCAGTTTTCACAGTTGTTTTTTCCAAAGTTTTGTGAAGTTGTAAACTATACCTGACAGTTTGGACTGCTGTAGTCATGCTGTCTCTATGTTAGTAGCTTGCATGTGCTTTATTACTTCAGCTGCATAATTATTTATGGTCTTTAAACATAAACTCAGACACTGTGATGTGTGTGAACACTAACAGACATGCTTCATTTAGAGGTGTAATGTGCTTCCAAATTATTACATGTGACTGCTGGCAGTATCTGTTGTCTTTCTGACACCTCTCCCATCTACATATTGAAAAAGAGCTTCCCATTATTTTTTAATCTGGCAGATTTCTGATGAGTACAATTAAGCACAAAAATGGACTTTAATACATCTGATAATCAACCTAGTGGTGACCTACTTTGAGATAAGATTTTGTATGGGTTTTTCTCGTCAATTTTCATTTGTAAAGAATAGAAGATTTATTGGCTCAGGTTGCTGCTGTTAGTGCCTAAACCAGAAACAGTCCTTCAGTGTGTTGGCCTGTTGAGAGTCCCCGTGTGCTAGGACTGGAGTGATTCCCAGGGTGGGCCTCCTGCTGCAAGATGACCTAAAGGGAAACTATATAAAATAATTGCTTGGTGTAGATGTCTGGTATTCCTTGTGAAAGAAGCTAAAAGTTGGGGTAAGCCTCTGGAGCCCTCCAAATCAGACAGGCAAGATTTGAAGTTGGGTCATTTATAACGTAAGCCAGCTGAGATAACTGCTGGGCTACAGACAGGGGGAAGGAGGGAAGAAGACAAACCCTCCTTCTCCTCCCCTCTGAGAGCCAGTTGATGAACCTTTGCTTCCATATGTGCCCATGCCACCGTGCAAATTTGCAAGAGCTGCCATAGATGTTTAATCACAAATTTTTGTATTGTTTTGCTTGCTCCAAATCAAGGGGCTCCTTTTTCCTTTGCAATCTGCTGAACTGAGCACTTGCTTAGCCATTTGTACAGCCTTGGTAATAGTTTTTGTAAAACTATGCCCAATTCAAGTGAGGTAACTGCAAAGCCCTTAATTGCACAGAACAAGTACATATCAAGCAGCAGATATATGGGTGAAGTTATTTAAATAGCAGTAACCTTCAAAGGGTCACAAAAGCTAATATATCTGAGGTACTGAGGCCTTGGTTTTGCAAAAGTGTCAACAAAGTCTGCAGCTGGCTGTGGTGGCAAGGGCTAAAAGCAATTCACAGCAAGGCATTGGTCATTAAATGCGAGGCTTACTCCCTCCTCACCTGCACTCTCTTTGCTAGTGGAAAAGAGAAATCCTGCCTCTATGGCAGAAGCTTTTGTCAAGACCTGAATGGTCCTCAGGAACAAGTGGTAGGTGCTAAAAGAGAAACATGTGCATGATTTGATGCATACAGATTAGCAATGAGTGCAGCGTTGGAAATCCCTGGCTGTGGGTCAGTTTAGCAAAACATTTGGACACATTTCCCTGAACTGACGTTTCTTAGTCTGGAAATCCAAACTGGTGATAACAATTAGTTGTTCCCTTTGCTTCTGTCCTTAATTAGGAATCAGGGAGGGTGGAGGGTGGGGTGTGGAGGAATAAATGAAAAACAATCAATCATTTTCAAACCTGTCAGAAGGTGAAGGTCAACCTAAATTTAAGCCATGGCTTATGGTTGATTTGTATTTGATCTGAAGCACCACACATCCCTCAGACTTTAATACATCCTGGCAATCAGACATTCCAGGCCTGTGTTTTTCCTATTACTTGCCAGACAGCGGCAGGGTAGCTCCTTGCAGAAGGCTTTAAGGAACAAAGAAAGATGAGAGGTCATCAGTGACCACTAAACGATCAAAGACAGGGAAGCTGGGTGGTTTCATACAGTCAGTCTCCTATGGAAAATGATTTCATATTGCTCAAAGTCCAAGTCTGGTGCAGTCCATTGTAACTGCTTTTCTAAATATCCTGACTTGTTCAGAAATGCAGTAAAAGGCTTTCATCCCAGCCCATTCAACTTAAAAAATGGAAAACAAAATCCTCTTAATCCCTCCTTGGATCAGCCTGCACAATGAAATAGCCAAACTGGTAGTCACAGTATTGCTATGGTGCTCAGCCTGCTGTGATTCCTCCACTGTGTCTCTCTCAGATCACCAGTAGGATCAGTCATTCTCTATTAGGTTGGAAAAGCTCAGAAAATAAGAACAAGAAAAATGCTAAACGTGCTGTGGAATTTCATTCCAGTTCTATAATGAGCTTAGCAAACCCTCTAGCAGAGAATATGTAATTTTAAACAGATTTTTAAGTAGCTTTTTTGTCAATTCTCTTTTTAGGAGCAGAAGCAGACTTTCTGGGCTTGATCCCCATGGTGCTGACTGCCCCTGGCTTCTCCTTCCAAGGGCTGAGTTGCACCTTGTGGGGTTGGTAAGGGAGTTCAGGGTGCTCCTGCTCCCACCTACAGCGCAGTGCTGGCAACACAAGAACTCCAGGTATTTGGGCATGGAGGCAGGCAGCTGGGCCTTGCAAAGGAACTGGCTCCTTTCCACTGGAGAACGACATTGCACAGCCGTAACTGTAGTTTCAATAATTCCTCCACCATCTTCAGCTTCATTTAATTCCTTCCTTAACAAGTGTCTACTTTGAAGGAGAAGATGCAAAAAGAGTTTTTCTATTATGGGATTTCTTTTAGACACCTTAAACAATGGCTATAAAGTAAGGAGGAGGATTGCGACCCAAGACCGTCACATCTCTTTGTTCTTAATCTCGTTTGACTGGTAACAGCTCAACAGAGCAATAAGAAAAGCATTTGAAGAATCCTATCAATCCAACGCAAATTTTTAACACAGGCCGGTCCAATTAGACTGTTATGGGTGGCCAAAATAAGATCCCCATGCTCTTGATAAGTCACATGAATAAAGTGCTGGATGATCGTGCTGTACTGAGCAATTCAAAGCCAAAAGCAAGAACATTTCTAGTCTCAGTTTCTGTCTGGAGAAGCAGACAACATGGAAAGGATCTGCTGCTCTTGATTTAAAAAAAATAGAGCTGGAAATGAAACAGATGAAACCATTAGTTTAATTCACTTGAAAGCTTCTGCTTTGAGGAGAGCTATGCCATATTGTTCTGTACAAGGACACCAGATTAATCGCCTTTTCTCTCCTTCACCTTTTATAGTGATGCTGCACAAATGGTATCAAGCTGACAGAAAAAATTATAAATATACTGTGGCTGCAATTTAGGAGCATTAATCACGCAAATTTAGTAGTTTTAAATGGTAGTAGGTCATCCATTAGCTGAAAAGTTGACAGTAGTAGCATAGAAGCCTGAGTTCAGGCCTCATCTTCCCCTTTCAGGCAATCTATTTCTTTCTCGGCAAAAACATCTGGTCATTTAAAAACTGTAATTTTCATACATTTTAGCTAACAGTGGAATGTTGAAAAGCTGTTCTGAAAAACATAGTTCTTTCCTGTGCCAAACCAGTTGGCCTAGAGTTAGCAAATGTTGTTATAAATCTTCCCTTTGCTTTTTCAACAGCTCTAAAACTACAGAATTAAATGTTTCATTAAGACTAGCTGGTGGACGCAAGTTAGTATGCTGAAGAAGTTGAGCATGCAAAGTCCACAAGACCTTTTGAATGTTGCCCCAGTCACCCCATAGGAAGCCCAAGCTGCCTCCCAACCCCAAGGAGACAGAGGATCCTTTTGCTTTATTTCCCTCCTCTCAAGCATGGCTTAGTATAAGCCTCTGAGTATAGTTGCACTGAGTAGGCTCAGAAAGAAAATAACAAAACAGAAAACATGCCTTCTGTCACATGTATCCACTCTTCTCTTAATGTGTATCACTGGAAATGGTCTTTCCCACTGCTTGCCCTCCAAATTTTACCCCAGCTTTGTGTGTGGACTCATAAGTAGTAGGCTGAGGGACTTCCCACCCCACATCTCATTTATTTGCCCGAAAGAAAAAAATCCAGTTAATTAGCAATATGAAGAGCTAAAGAATTTAGCAAAAGAATTAGCAATATGAAGTGGTGAGATAATTTTTAACCTTTCCATGGTAAATTTCATGCAGAGGGAACTGAGAACATCTGAGGTTTGTCAGCTGGTGTGCTGCTTTGTCCCACCAAACAACAACTGAAGAGTGTGGGAATGGCAAACCCAACTTCTTCCTCCTCCAACAGATATGTAATGACATATGTCAAATCCAAGGAGAGGGGATCCAGGGATCCTGGAAGTGCTCTACCCCCACGGGTCCTATGGTGCATGGTTAGGGTGTGCTGCACACAGACCTGCTTTGGTTGGAAACCGTGTTCTGCGTTAGGCATAGCGATGTAAAATCCCTCCTCCCCTCCCCATACAAACCTCCTGGCTTCAGCTCTGGAGGCTGCTGCAGGAGAGATGCCATCCCATAGGCTGTGGAAAGTGCATGGATCTGAGTTTCCATTGCTATTGCTATGGCTCAGTGGTGCTATTCTATAAAAACACACCGGGAAACAAGATGACCCATTCAATCAGTGCAGGGTCCTTGGTTTGCTGAAAATTCAAGAATTATTGAAACTTCAAGTCTGAGCCAAAGCAATTTTTTTAATTATCATTCCTGTTTTGTGGTCCTGACAAGGACAGCAGGAATGGAATGTTCTCCGCTACCGAGTCCTGATGTGCTAACAGCGCTCACCCAGAGCAGCAGCCACGGGACAAAGCAAGAGGAAAATACTGACTGCATGGGGTATCTTCTCAGAGCCATGACAAAATTTCTGGTCAGAGGCAGACAGCTGTATTTCAGAAAAGCCCAGCAGGCCATAATAGTTTTTAAACATATGGAGGAGGAAAACTCAAATTGCTCATCTGTGGGGCAAATCCCAAACAAGTTCTTGGCTGCCAGATATGCTGGGGTTCACTCTCTCTCTCATGCTCATCATCTGCAATTAAAGCTATTCTGCTTTGTGTAAGGATTAGCCAGAGTAAAGATTAAAACAGAACTGCTAAGCTGCAAGCTGAGTGTCTGTCTGTGGAGCTGTTCATAAGAGGCACTAGCCAGCAAAGAACTATTCTCTTGCTCAGTAGAAGGAGACCTTTAAAACCCTTCATTTGACAATGAATATGGACTTCAATACGTGTCTTCCTCAAAGGAGGTAAACAGCCTCAAAACTGGTGTTCTGGATCAGAGATCTTGCAGGTTCATTTTTTCTGTTTCCACATAAAATGAGGTTTCTCAGGAGGTTTTCCTCCTGAGAAAGAAATTTTTAGATCTCCCTAAAGTATTAGATGCTGGGAACCTGAGCACGACTTTTTGTGGTCACAGAAGACAGGAACCAGTCACACATTGTGTTAGGAAGAAGTGTCATGCAGAAAAGTTATTTTTGGCCCCTTCTGCCACTCCATAATGTGATGTCTGGCAGCCTGATACCTAAGCCACTGGCCTGGGATGCTCAGCACACGACAGTGAGACACCTATTGAAGAAAACAGCACCAGCAACAAAAGTTCCCTGTTTCTTAAGACTGATATTATGATTTGCTTTCAGACAGATTCCCTCAGCTCTGCCAAGGCCTTCTCTAGTCTTAAAGCTATCAGACAGATAATACCCACCCTTGGCAAGACCAAGAAATAATGGTACAGAAAGAAAGGTGGGAATCCCAGCCTTTGGCTGGACAAGATTTCAGGCTCACATTTCAATAGCGTCCATGCGGAAAAACACTTCTTATTTCCAAGTCCTTCAGCCAGTCATGGTTAAATTGCAAAATAGCTCCTTATGAGCCAATACCTCCTGTCATGTGCTGTCCAGGAATGTGGAAGCCCATTCAATTTCTAATGGAAATGAATTGAACAATGCTGTTTGCCTTCCTCCAGTCCAGAACTCTCAATGCACAGATAATGATATGGGAGAAGGGCTTCTCACCCTTCATTTCTTCTCAGCCTAAGTCTGTGAAGCCCTTATGCCTGTATAAACCACTATAAAATATTATTTTGCTGTCATGGTGGTGTTTTATATCAAAACTATGCAGATATATGGTGACTTTGCAAGCTGTAAGTTAGATGGGAACCAGAGTTCTGTTTACCTAAACAACACTTCCAAATCCTAGACACAGACTGCCACTTTGCAGATCTGACCATGCAGAAGAGGGACAGGTGTCTGTAAGACATCTGTTATCCAGTCTCCCCCATATCATGCTCCAACCCCTCCACTCTGAAGGATGGTGTTCAAGGTGGTAGCAACATTATTTCAATACTACAAACAGATCTGGCTTTGGTTTTAGCTTGCCACAAATTTAATTCCCTTCTATCTGAACTAGTTAGGCTGTTCTTTTGCGCTTCTGGGCTTTCTGCGTGTTTACCTAAAGCATGATGACATTGAGGCTGATAGTTATTTTGTAAGAAAAAGTGTTTTTCTGCTCGTCCATCTCACCTTTGCCTTTGCCAGCAGTAACCACCAAGGCTTTCCTTCCTTTTCCACACACTTCTCTTCTCTTTGAATTAAGGTCTCTGCATGCTCTATAACCAGAGGACCTGTATTGAATTTTAGAAGCTGTATTTGGGCAGTGTGGACTTTTTCCCCCCGCTTCCCCAGTGGCTGTAACCAGCAGCCCATTTATAGCCGTGTCTGTGCTGTAAGAGCCGTGCTGCCTTCGCCCCTTCTGGGCTGGGGCTGGGGTTTCCTGGCTGGTGCTCAGAGCTGGCAATCACACAGGCTGCAACTGGAAGAGCCAAGGAGCAAAAAATTTAGAAAGCTACTTAACAAAGAGATTGCATATGTGTGGCTCAACCTGAGGAATGAACAATTACTTTACTGACTGGTCTGAAAGGGGACTGCTTTATTTCAGCATCAGAAAAGACGTTCTGGCTTCCTCCCTGAATACGGGCAGAGCAATCCTTCATTAGTGACGCTGTGTGGAGACTTGTATCAGCCTCAAAGCAAACTCAGCTCCTCCAGCTTCTTGAGCATGTCCCTGATCGCTGCACTTTTCTCTTAATGCTCTCCATGAGCATGTAATGGCTCTCACTGTTGGTGAGACAGAGGAAGAGGAGAGGCCTTGCTCACATCCCATCACTGTCAGTCAAGATGATCGAGGGAGGGTGGTCTCATGTGTTGCAAGGAAGGTGTTGTCACTCCTTTCTCCCACTTTTTCAGCCATGGCTCTTCAGTTTGGCCCTCCCTACAGCGCAAAACAGAAAACTTATCCTACCCACAAGGGCAGAGGACACAAAACAAAATATATCACACTCAAGAGAAGGGAGTGAAATTCCTTTTTTTTCATTACATTTAAACCTGTCATTTTAAGATGTGCTGCTGCCTCTCCCCTTCCAGATTTCTCTGCTGCTCCTCAGGGCAGCTTCTCACCTAGAGCAGGACACACCAGTGAAAGTGATCTCACATTCCAACCACATCTTAGCATGAGCTATGGGTCCCCTTTTTGTTGGGTGCATCCTCCACCTCTGAACCCCTTGCCTCAGAAAGCATCTGTTATATGGCTAATCCCCTGTGATGGGGTCTTGTTTGTGGCCAAAGCTCCAAGAGATACTACTGTAGCACATCAGTGAGAAGGGGCCTGTGGTGACTGCCAAAAAAGTTGTAAGGATATTCTCTCTGCAAGAGATATTAGAAGGGGTGGAAACAGTAAAGAAAGGACTGGAGGCTGAAGGGGAAGAGACAGATGAAGTCGTGCATTCAGAAAGTGCTGGAGCCCTTGCAATGAGCTCAGATTGCTTACAAGGCATTCTGTGCGAACTGTTTACGAAGGCCCAAAGTTTAAATTATGGTGATGTCAGCAACCACTAAAGTTTGCTGCACTGGAAGTATTTTATGCCTGTCAAAATTTACCTTCTGCTGTAATACACTTGAAAGAATTATAGGAATAAAAATAAAAGTAAGATGACTTTATTCTTTTCGTTTTATTACCCTACTCCACCCTAACACCAAAAAAAAAAAAAAAAAAAAA
>VZTH01019643.1:976356-988536 GCA_013397815.1 Aleadryas rufinucha
AAAAAGATAAAGAAGCATCAAAGAGGTCCTGCACACAAGTTAATTGCATAATTATGCTTTCACTGATGAATCTACTTTTCCTGTAGTAATTAGGCCTGGCTGTGTCATTCAAAGACTTACCTCCATGCCTTCTGTGGGGATCTGACCTTTTTTCCTTACAATGACTTCTAAGCATTCCCTAAATGCTGTCAGACACTGGAGAGAGTGACTGCATAGAAAAAAAACTCCAAACCAAAGAACTAGGTAACTCCCTCAGCAGTTGTCCTACAGCCCACACAGTTTTATGCAAAAAGAAAGCTGAGTAAACGAGCATTTAGGAACAAATAGTATTTGCACTGTAATAAAAAATAAACGTAATGCCCTCCCACCCCTCTTTCAAGCATGGAGAAACTGTTAATTACCTGTGCTGAATGGAATTAAGCAAAAACTGTAATTTTGTTGTTGTTTTCTTCAGGCGGGATCACCTACAGGAAGATTTAATTGATACTTGAGCCTTGCTGGGGAGAGGCTGAAGGGCTCACCCTGCAGCACAGTGTTTTTATTAGACCAACATAGTGGGGTCACTGTTGCTCAAGGCTTAATTTTATTCCATTCAAAATGGCTTGAGGCAGGAAACTTCAGGTCTGGTCTCACTGCAGTTTCCAATAGGCAGAACTCAATTTGCCATCTGGGGTTACTCCCAAACTGCACAGCAGCACCGTTAGACTTGGAGCCCCTTCATGCAGGAAACACAGAGATTATTTTCAGTATTGGTTCTCAGGTACCTGCCTTCTCCCACCTAACAAAAGCTGTATTTTACTTCAATTGACTTGTCCTCCTTTGGTAGAGTTAAAAAATAAACCTTCAGTGTAATTGGGTCTTCCCCAGGTAGCAAACAAGCCTCTCAGAAAATAAACATTTGTAATTATCCTCGGCTGCCACTGGATGTCAGTGATTGCTGGACTTTAGCAGTGGATTTGGTTAAAAAAAAAAAAAGAAAGATGGCATTTTCAGACCTGCCTGAGCCAAACAGGATCAGAACCAGGCAGTCCAAGTGCAACCAAATGATGGGGCAGCCAAGCTGGGGACCAGAGGAGCTGGTTTTTCTCAGACTGTATTGTTGCCTTTGCACCCACACATGCTTGTAGACACTCATTTGTAAAAATATATTTTAAGACGGGTGAGAGACTGGTGAAAAAGACATGCTCTTTGAGCTGATAGACACATTGGAGTTCAGTGGTGTCCATTTGATCTGCTCAGTTTCAGGCTTATGAAGGCTTTTCAGAAATTGTAATCTCAAAATGTGGCATTGGCAGATGGAAACAAGGAACCCACCGAGAAAGGAAAGTCCATTAGTTTGTGCTGTGTGACCCTGCAGAGCAGAGCAAAGGGAGACAGGAGGCACAAAAGAGCAATACCAAGCCTTAGACAGACACCCCTGGATTTTTGCAGGCATAGACAGCAAATGTATGTGGTCACTTTTGTATGCTGGGTGCAGTCAGTGTTGATGATTCCAGACTAAGCAGATCTGTTCCTACACACGAGCTGGTCACAGAAGAAAAACTCTTCACTCTACTGTGCTTTGTGGGCATGCTGGATGCTTCCCCTATAGATTGCTAATTGTGTAACTGGGGAAAAAGAAGATGTAAATGAAAACACTTGAAGACCAATCTGTTAACATGCTATAGCAGCCTTCAAGAGTGGGGAGAAAACCTCTAGAAGCAAACTGGATAACAGGAAGGAGGAAAGAAAGGTTGACATGATCAATTTGTTCTGCTTCCATAGTTAAAACATGAGGAATGTACACAAGGCATTAATGATAAAGTAAATAACTGCATAAGGCAGTTGCGGTAAGCAGCTTCCCATTGGTGGGGGAGCTCTGAAGAGGCTGTCAGACAGTGCAGGCATGAGAAGCTCCATGGAGCTCTGCATCTGGCACATAGTCTTTGAGGCATTTGTTGTACCACAGGGGAGGTGCAGGCTACCAGCACTGGTTGGGACACTTTGCTGGGAGAAGGGCATGTGGGATTCCCACCCTTCCCTTACAAGGAGCTTCCAGGGACAGGACCTGACCCTTCTTCTCCCAGAGCTGCTCACTGTCTTGTGCTTCCATTCCCTTCTACCTTTCTGCATCTCTCCTTCACAGACCCCTCTGTACCTTCCTCTCACAAGAAATGCTCCATTTCAGCAGAAGAAACTGAGTGACCCTCCCAGCAGGGTGACCACACAGCGCTCTTGTTGGTCCTGGATACTCACAGGAGAGAATGCAACAGCATTGAAACCTGGTCCTCCAGTTCCCAGAAAAATGCTCTAACCACTGGAGTCAGTGGAAGTGTCAGGGGTCATATTGCTGGGTATGTTTTAAGGAAAGAACTTTCCATAATTACTGCTGAAGCTTTATCTGGTATGCATGTATGAGAGCAAATGGAATCCTCTGGGGATTTAGAAAAAGAAAAAAGTCAAGCCTGGGGTCCCAAATGGTTTTAGGTGCAAGTTAGGACTGACCTAAGTTGGTTCCTTGGGGTACCAAAAAAACAAATAGGGGCTGAAGAGGAGACTTAGGCACTATGAGGGTCTCTTAATAAGAGACCATTTTCAAGATAACCTGTTTTAGACTTAGCTATTTAAATCCTCCTTGGCTTTAGATTCTAAAATAATAAAGTAGTAAAGAATCCACCACAACTTCAGACAAACACTTAAAAAGGAAGTATATTTTAGTACCTTCAATACACCTTTAGCAAATACCAGCAGATCTCATGGTGACTGGGTAGAAGAAGAAAATGGTTTCATAGCAGCAGCATAGAAGAGGCTGCTGATACCAGGCTGCTGTCAGTCTGCCTTTGTAATTTAGGGTATTTGAGTAGACCTAGGAGATAAACTGATAAATCTCCAAGGATCTAGTCACAGTATTCACTGTCATCCACAGAAGCTGAAGACTGTGCGCACCAAGGACCATGACTAGTAGGGCACTACAATAGGCACCAGATGCCAGTTGCCACTGAGAAGGTAACAGAGGGATCCTATGACAAATTCCAAGTATACTGAAGTAGCCCACATCCTATCTCAGCTACCTCCAGGGATTTCAACCCAGCCAGGTACAGAAATTTCACTGTTGTTCCCATACTGTGAAGAACCACATGCTTGAGGCAACATTGACTGTGCTGCATCTGGGACTGCAGGTGCAGAAAATGAAGTAGAGTGGCTGAAGGAACCTCAGGCCCTTGCAGCTCCCCTCTGAGCAGCTGCTTTACCCTCGAGTGGTGGCCTTGCACTGTACCACAGTTTCCAGCCACATCCTATAGCACAGTGGAACAGCCATGAGAAGCTGAGCCTGCTCCCCTCTGTCCTCCCACTGCTGCACTCCCCGTGGGTGAGGTGACGTGCGGGGATGCTGCTGGCGGGCTCCAGGAGCCCAGTACCAGCCAGCGTGGGGGCTGGCTCTTGGCTCCATGTGCTACCCCATTGGAAAGCCAGCTCGGGCAGCACTGCTGTCACTTGAGGGAAGGAGGCCCCAGAACAGCCCCTGTGCTCCTGCTCTACCTAAAGAGAACATGTTCTTTCTGTTAATTGTAGCTCATGCTGAAAAGACCTCTAAAAGCCCATTACAGAAGAAGCCACTGGGGGTGCCTGTTTTGGGGTAGATAAATATTTCATAACTTACTAGGAAAACAGGAATAGAAGGTAAAAGTCCTTTGCTCAATCCTGTTCCTGAAAATAAAGACTTCTTTCACTCTATTGTTAATGTAAGTATTGAGACAGTTGTCTCTTTCTAGGGTCTGGTTTTCCAAGCCCATAGGGGCCCGCAATGGGTCAGTACTCTTCCTTCACCCACCCTCCCTTGTGACATCTTTGATGCTGTCATTGGTAAGTGCTTTCATTAAATAAGAAACTGTTTGGATTATTTGCCACAATCGTGTGCTCAAAATTGTTGGTTTTAAAACTAAAATTGATCCCTTGTCCTAGCTGTCATCATCTTGCTTGTGAATCATTTAGCCTGATTGTCATGGGATGTGAATGAATGTTGGGCTTGACTTCAGTGCGGGCTCTGCAGAACTTTGTGAGGAAACACTCCTGCACTGATGGCCAGCCCTCTCTCACACCAGGTACTGCAAACACAGCAAAATCAGTGGGGACACGTAGATTTCCAGCCTGTCACACACAGGGTGTGACTGCTTTGCCTTGAAAAGATAGCTGTAACAAATGAAGTAGCTTTCCTCCACAAGTGTATGCTTTCTGCTTTATTTTTTTGTGAGCAGTATTTTATATTTTCACATATATCCAGAGGCACATTTTAAAAGTCCCTTGGAAAAATGACACACATACTTTATTTCACATTCAGTAATTTTCTGTCATGCTGCACAGAAACTTCGGTACTTTATAGCAACCATATTTCTCTGTATGCATTTACCATCACTATTAGTAGGCTAGGGAAAGAAGAGTGAAGAAAGCTGGCAGGTGTAAGGCTAAGAGGAACACATTTCAGAAGGTCTTTTTCAGACTACCAGGAAAAGCTGTTATATAAACCCCAATCTTCAAGCTGAAAAATCCCGCATGAAAAGATTTCTCTCCAACATCCCCCAGATAGCCCATTGAGGTAATTACTATCTTTATCCTTACGGTCAGAGAGCTCTGACAAAGGGCAGCAGATTAATTTTAGATCTGTCTACTCTGTCCTATCCAACAGCTCATAAAAATTAAAGTTTCCTTTGAAAGCTCTTGCACTCCTTAACTCTTGGGCAGCTTTAGGAGGCAATATAACAAAAAGGGCTAGGAGCACCTGTACTATTTCAGCAGTGCTCCAGCCAGGTTTTTGAATAAGCTGTTTAACTCACAACAAGAAACATACCCTAAACCAAGCCAAAGCCCCTAGGCTTAGCTTGATTCTCCATGTAAACTGATTTCACAACCACTCATCTTCCAGCCCGGGTGGCAGCACAGGTTTCCTGCTGCAGCTGGAGCCCAACAGCAGTGCCAGAGGGAGCTGGAGCAGGCAGGCCTGTGGCATTCACACAGCAGCTGATTTATTATCTGCTGGGTGCACACAGATGAATTCCACTGCAAATAATAGACACTGCTGGCACAATGAGGGAAAATAGACTCCCAAAACTGCTGCTGACATTTGCTTGCCTACTGATCACTGTAACCCATGTGCTTCTGTTGGTCTCCATCATACCCTGCTTAAGCACTTTGCAGTCATTATGAGCTTGATTCTCCACTGCCTCTCACCTTGTGCAGTCATTTGCACCTGTGTAAAGTGAGTGCAAAGTGAGTTTACATCTACTTTGCACAGGTGTAAATGATTACACATCCCTGGAAGCTACAAGCCTGTATTGAAGCTGCTCTGGCCAGAAGTAGCATCTCTGTTAACCATAAAGAATCTGTAGAGGGCAGGTGATACAGTTACACAGTAGAGGAGAATACTGGATATGCCATGGAGAGTGTCCTTTTGTTTTAGCATGAACTTGCCACATCTTATAGCACACAACCATCATTCTCAGAGGCACAAAGGTAATATGTAAGTTTGTATTTGATTTTTTTTAAAGCAACTCTGACACTTGGTGTTTTGTTGCAGGGGAAGGGAGGTGAAGCTGGAAATAAAGGAGCTTATTGAAAGAATTTCAGTGGCTGGAAGAATTTCTAGATAACACAGTTACTGTTAGCACACAGATGCACATCACTTCATTTTGGAAAAGGACAGATTCCTGCCGTGCCTCAGTTAGTGCTGCAGAAAACAGGGCTTGGCTGTTCCTTTTGATGGGAAAAAAAAATGAGTGGTAGTTCTATCAGCAACCAGTTCATTTTGTAACAGAGATTGCTTGTTTTGAAGGAGTTTGACACTGAGTTATGTACCTGAATAGGGTTTTTGAAGACAGTGTTATAAATAAGTCTGCTGAATACTTGCATGCAAAGTTCATATATGAACTTTAATGATACTCTAAAAATGTTTAAGAAAAAAAAAGGACTATTCCCTTTTAACCTGAGTGGTTGCACCTCACAGTCCTGCTGGTACGATCTGTTAGGAAGAGAAATTGCTCACTAAATAATATGGGGTTTACTCTAGCCTCTTTATTCATAGTGATCACTCAAAGTTTTTTCTCCCCAGCACAGGAGGAATTAAACAGCAAGTGGTCAGCATTCTGCTCATAGTTCCTTTCCCCTTTTGCAGGACACTTGGCCAAAAAATTTCCTTTTTTTGAGCTTTTCACCTCGTTTTTTGGGTCAAGATATTTCTTTTCTTGTTCTGCTACATGCTGTCCCTACTAACGCCCAAGTTTCACAAAATAAGACCAAGAGAGACTTGTCTTTCCATAGATGCCTGTGTAGCATTTTCCATGGTTCATATGGAGGCTGTTGAGGCTGAGGTCCACAGAAACCTGTTGGAAGACAGCAGCTACATTTAATCCGTTAAAAGCACCTTTGAATCATTCTCACCAGTGTCATGAGTCTATAATAGTGGTAGTCTAAAGAGTATGTTCTAGAGAAACAGAAAAATTGCATCTATCACAATCGTATTTGAAGCAGTTACAGTTAAATAACAAATTATTACATAACTATGCAATGCCCTCTTGTCAGAGTATTTTCATTGTTATTCCATAGTTATTTTATTCCCATACAATCAGTCTTGAAAATACACAAATAAAACTTTTAAACCAAGGTGTACCTCAGTAATACAATAAATCAACTCAGAGGCCTGAAACTTCTTCTGCAATCAGGACACTTTCAAATCCTTTATGTTGCTGTAGCAATACTGTCTCTAAACTAGAAGTTCAGTATCTCTTAACATCTGTTTCCTATATAAAAGGCATTTTAAAATCCAGAAAACAAACTGTGAGTAGTCACAAGAGTCTTAGTAACTCCACAAATACTGAATTATATTCTGGTGACCATTGCAATTGTTTTCTGCTACAAGCTCACCCAAACTAGCTGATGTTGTGCAATAGCTGAAAGCTTAGAAGTAAAGTTCTTGTTAGGAGCCAAAGTCCTCCCTGATCCTACACATCCAGGAGGAGGGGCTGTTCCAGGACCTCTCCACTGTTATTCTGTCAGCAGAAATTTCTCCTTCACTCCCCATGTGCCCAAAGCAAACTGCTCTTTCATTAGGAAATACTCCCTTTCTTTGGAGTTTTATTGCAGCCCGATAGACTTAAGCTTGTCTCGGACATCTGCACGGCCCTTAGGTAGAGACCATGGGTTTTGGTGTGTGCAGCAGAACCACCCTACCGAGGAGCCAGGGGAGGCAGCTCCCTCAGGGCACCTCACCACAAGATGGATGTGCCAGTGCCATGTGAAGGTGCTTAAAAGTAGTCTGTGTTTCTGCAGGGCTGTGCTCAAGGTATAACCCCTTGCCCTGTGGCAGTGGGGAAGAAGCCACATTCAGTGGCCACTGAGAGATTCGTTCTGCCACTGTGTAACAGATCTTCCTGCTGAGGTCCACAGCTGTTTGTCAGATCCAGAGTGGAAAACTAGGCTGCAGTGGTCCTTGCAGACTTGAAGAGGATGTGGAGCTGTCCTCTGTTCTCTGAACCACCGGTGATACCCAAAGTGATGCCAGAGCTCAGTCTTACCTTCCTGAAATTCCCAACTGCCCAGAATATCTCCTGTACTTGGCTTCAGTTAAGCAGTGAAGTGGCTGCTCTGTGGCCACCTTTCTATATTATGATCTGCTATTTTGTGCTGTTTTGGCACCAAAGAGGGAGGACAACTCCAGAAGCCTCAGCAGCAGAGGTTTGTAGGCCATCCTCAGCACTGAACACCTGCACTTTTTTCCACTCTTCTTTCCCTGCTAGTTTTCATCTGTATATTTGCTACACCTGTTTACTTTATCAGGCTTTCTGGCACTTATTCTCTTTTTTCCTTTTTTATTTGCTCATCATCAGAAATGTCTAGCACACAAAGGGGAACAGATTCCTGCTTCTCATATACCAACACTTGAGCAGCTAAAATCCCTTTGAGATCCTAGTCTCAAAACCAGTTTCAGCCTCTGGGAAGTGATTTCTTTGTCTGAAAAGCCCCTGTGCCATGTCACTTATAACAGTGCCATTCCCTGCTCTGTGCAAACCAGTTGTCTACATGTCATTTTACTCACCTGTGATCCATATTTTAGAAGAATTTTCACAGGCAGGCTTTGTAAGACATGGTTTCCTGGCACTTACTCAGCTATTAGGCATAATGAAATCCAAACTGTTTATTAGCTCATCCACTATCTTGATTATCCAGAAATAAAGCTCAAATTCCAGATGTCCAATTTTCAAACCCAACTTTCCCAACTGTTGGACAAATGCACGTTTCTCTGTCACTGTCTCCATTTGAGACCAATTAGTTGGCTCACTTTTGGACAGCCTACCCCTTGCTGTTTTTAGCATGTCTGCTCTATTAATGGTTATCCTTGAGGCAGTGTCCACTTTTTCCATGCACTTCACAGATACCCGCAGATGATTTGTAACCAGCCTCCTCCTTCTGTTCTTCAACTGTGAGGATCTAAACAAAAACCTGGGGCCTCATTTGTGTATCTCTGGGCCTCAGAGGCATAATGTGGTGTCCTTGCAATCCTCAGACAGAGAAAGAGGCTTTTTACTAGGCTCTTGTGATGTTTTGTTCTGGCCCAGGTTCCAATTATAACAAGCTGACATTTTATAGCAAACTTTTTCACTGTACCAGCACTTAACTGCTTTCTTTAGTTTTTGCATTATTGCCAACTTCTCTTGTTTTACAAACCAAATCTATCACTATTTTTAATTGTTCCAAAATGCCACAGACCAGACTAGAGTCACCTTTTCCATTTGACATATCTGTGCTTATGGGGTTCATGGCAATTAATGTCCATTTTGCTAGCAGCTGCTTCCTTTCCTGATTGGCTGCTGCAGAGAAAAGCTCAAATGATGGGGCAAATTCCCCAAGCCCTTGGAGTATCTGATTTCCTTTCACTGATCTGGCCCTGCAAGCTGAAGTCCAGCTAAATGTCTATAAGCTGTTCCACTGCCCGTTTTTCCTGGGAGTCCTTGTTTGCACCAGATTATGCCAAGAACAGGTCTTTTCTGGTCCTCAGCCAGGCCAGAGGATTCAGCTTTCCCCTTGCTGCTGATTTTCTGATCTGGCTCTCTCTGCCTCATGGCTGCCTGTGCACCACATCTCAACAGCTCCTGCAAACTTGGAGCGCTCGGTTGTCTGTCGTGGGCTGCTCTGTAGCACGGACAGGGCTGGCGTGCACAGGCTGCCTGCTGGAAACCTCTGCTATTCCTCCTCCTGGCCACTCGCTTTGGTGAGACGCTGAGCAGAGCCAAGAAGCCTGTCAAGGAGTTTTCTCTCAAAGAAATCAAGTTTTGCATTATTTGAACTGGACAATCTCTCCTCTCCCTGATTGGCCTCTGAGGGTTATAAATGAAGTAGAAAATAGTTTTACTGAGGCCATTTGGCTAACCCACTTGTGCAGCCAGGTGGCTGAGTGAGGTCTGCTCTGACCTCTGCCCCTTTCATTGCTTTCTCAACACGCTTTTTGAGATCTGTCATTCCTTGCTGCTGCTCATGTCTGTTAGCAAGTTTTGGGTTGTCAGGACACCTTTGAGTCTCCTGGCTCCATGAAAATCCTCCTCTTTCACAGCAGACAGGTCTCTGCTTCCAACTAGGGGGCTTCCCAGTCTGGCTAGACGCTGTGTGCAGCACGTGCAGATGTTGCTTCAAAAGCAGTTCCATCTCCATAACCTACAAGTTATCTCTCCCACCATTATCAAGAGACTTCTTGATGATTCTTCCTTCTTTATTTGATGCTTTCTCCTTTAATGATGCCTCATACTTCTGGCTCTAGGCCAAGGGAGACGTTTTTCCTGGGGGAGTTGAATGAGTTCGAATGTGCTGAGGCTTGTCCCAGTCCTTTTCCAGCACCACACTGGAAACACAGGTAACATTTACAGACACAGTGACAGCAGAGATGGAGGTGATGATAGAGTCAGGCTTCTTTTATTATGGTCCTCTGTCTACAAGGAATGTGCAGTGACCTCAGACACAGGAGGAATTAGGAGCTGTTTTTTTCAGGTTACAATTGCCTTTTAATCAGCTTAGTCAAAATTTCTCTCCTCCCCCACTCTGCTTCTGTTCTTGGAGCCATAATCCTGATGTTTGTTTAGGCCAAGTCCTTGGCTTCTCTGATCTGCTCTGCCTTTTTTCCATAAACACACAAACCCAATAACCAGTGAGATATGAGACACCAGTAACTAGAGGTAATTTCTTGACATTATTTTTGCAGGAATGAATGTGTCTGTGTGGAGGCTGCTTCGCTTTTTCTGGTTACACAAAACATCTTGAAAGCTTTTGTATTTATCCCAAAGTCATGGTGGGTCTGATAGGCCTCCTTGACTCCTCTGAGGACAATCTCAGCACTCATCTGACTGCGCAATTGGCACTTTAAAGAAAGGTGTGGTTGTGTTTTTGTAGGTTACAGCCATTTAGATCAGTGTTGCTAATTTGCTTTAGCACTTATTAAAACCTCACAGGATTAGTACACAGTCAGGTATCTTCATGGTGGCCTTAGTCTAGGGTGGTTAGTTTGATGTCTGCAGACAAATTGCTGCCCTAGCTGAGAGCTGTCTTGGGACCATTAACAGAAAGTCACAGGGACGTGTGGGTCTTGGAGAAGGAGTACCCTCCTCCGCCTGTCTGAGACAGATTAGCACATCACCGTCCAAAAGGCAGCTCAGAGGCTTCTTGTGCCTGCTGTGGGCAGAAAATGGAGCCGTCAGTACTTCTGGAGTACTTCTGCCAATGGTAAATTCAATCATTAGGTAAAACGTACTCACTGGAGACCTGTTCAAGTGTGATGCAAAGTAGCATGGGTGGGAAAGAGAGGTAGAGAACCAAAGAGTGGCTGGATCAAAGCTCTGGCTTTGTAATTCAAATGGAATGAGCTCAAGTCCTTTGAAAGTTGTCCATTTGAAAACATTTCTGCTAGCTTTTTTTCCTCACATCAATTTGCTTATAGATTAATTTTCATAAGCTTTCCATAGGGGGAAAATTGATAATGTGACCCAAAATATTTCTTTTCCAAAAATGTCCAAGTTACAGTGGAAAAAAACAGTCCAGCCACATAAAGATGTGATAGTTATAAAAGCAATGTGAGGGACTTGCACAGCTCTCCACCTGCAGCAGCTAATTAAGAAGCAGAGGCTGTAGCCAGGTCTTTCCCCTTGCTCGGAAAGGACTGCTTCCTGTCCTCCGGCACGGCAAGAATTGGGGTTTGCTTCTGTGATTATCCACTGCCTCCAGCAGACAGTCATCATGGAGGAGACTTAAAAGCCCTTTCCCAACAATGACTGCACTTTCCTGGAGGCAGCAAATAATTACAGAATTAAGTCCTGATTCTGTTTTTCTCAGAGGGTTGCAGCTAGGTGAGCAATCAAAGCAGCAGAGTCTTAGGAAAGGGTTAGGTATTTATACAGTCAAATAAACTGTAAAGAATCCACACCAGTGCTTCCATGTTAGGTCTTCTATGTGGAGGGACAAAGACAGAGGAACTTGTCCTTGGTCATGTCTCTCTTGTGGTTCATTTCTTCCATTACAGCTGCACTGTCCAGAGTATCACAGAATCATGGAATTGTTTGGTTGGAAAGGCCCTTAAGTTCGTCTGGCTCTGACCCCGCTGCCATAGGCAGGGAACCTTCCACTAGACCAGGTTACTCAGAGCCCCATCCAACCAGACCTTGAACACTTCCAGGAATGGGGCATTCACATCTTCCCTGGGCAACCTGTTCAGTGCCTCACCTCCCTCACAGTAAAGCATTTCTTCTTAATATGTAATCTAAACTTACCCTCCTGTGTTGCCCTCTCTAACCTTCCACTTACTGTACCTCTGTAGGAACATGCTGGTGCCTCACATTTGATCCTCACATGTCTTTAAGATCAAAGCTAAAGCAGGTCTGCATGTCTTTCCCCTTCTCTCTCTGTGCAACATACCTTGAGCTATAACCTAAAGAAAGTCTCTGTGTACAACCACACACAATGATCCGTCCCAACTCATTTCTCAGCCAGGGTGACCTGAAATGGCTGAAATGAAAGAACTTTATAGCTCTGAACACCAAAATTTTGAGGAAGGTTTGCTAGTCCCGGGAGGAAGGGTGCCCTGCCCTGCCCTGGGTGTTGATATCCCTTGCTTCTGCAGCCAGCAGTGCTCAGAGGGCTCTTCTCTTTGCTGGATAGAGCTGGGTGGTACTT
>VZTH01019643.1:988562-1053416 GCA_013397815.1 Aleadryas rufinucha
CCTCCGCCTGTCTGAGACAGATTAGCACATCACCGTCCAAAAGGCAGCTCAGAGGCTTCTTGTGCCTGCTGTGGGCAGAAAATGGAGCCGTCAGTACTTCTGGAGTACTTCTGCCAATGGTAAATTCAATCATTAGGTAAAACGTACTCACTGGAGACCTGTTCAAGTGTGATGCAAAGTAGCATGGGTGGGAAAGAGAGGTAGAGAACCAAAGAGTGGCTGGATCAAAGCTCTGGCTTTGTAATTCAAATGGAATGAGCTCAAGTCCTTTGAAAGTTGTCCATTTGAAAACATTTCTGCTAGCTTTTTTTCCTCACATCAATTTGCTTATAGATTAATTTTCATAAGCTTTCCATAGGGGGAAAATTGATAATGTGACCCAAAATATTTCTTTTCCAAAAATGTCCAAGTTACAGTGGAAAAAAACAGTCCAGCCACATAAAGATGTGATAGTTATAAAAGCAATGTGAGGGACTTGCACAGCTCTCCACCTGCAGCAGCTAATTAAGAAGCAGAGGCTGTAGCCAGGTCTTTCCCCTTGCTCGGAAAGGACTGCTTCCTGTCCTCCGGCACGGCAAGAATTGGGGTTTGCTTCTGTGATTATCCACTGCCTCCAGCAGACAGTCATCATGGAGGAGACTTAAAAGCCCTTTCCCAACAATGACTGCACTTTCCTGGAGGCAGCAAATAATTACAGAATTAAGTCCTGATTCTGTTTTTCTCAGAGGGTTGCAGCTAGGTGAGCAATCAAAGCAGCAGAGTCTTAGGAAAGGGTTAGGTATTTATACAGTCAAATAAACTGTAAAGAATCCACACCAGTGCTTCCATGTTAGGTCTTCTATGTGGAGGGACAAAGACAGAGGAACTTGTCCTTGGTCATGTCTCTCTTGTGGTTCATTTCTTCCATTACAGCTGCACTGTCCAGAGTATCACAGAATCATGGAATTGTTTGGTTGGAAAGGCCCTTAAGTTCGTCTGGCTCTGACCCCGCTGCCACAGGCAGGGAACCTTCCACTAGACCAGGTTACTCAGAGCCCCATCCAACCTGACCTTGAACACTTCCAGGAATGGGGCATTCACATCTTCCCTGGGCAACCTGTTCAGTGCCTCACCTCCCTCACAGTAAAGCATTTCTTCTTAATATGTAATCTAAACTTACCCTCCTGTGTTGCCCTCTCTAACCTTCCACTTACTGTACCTCTGTAGGAACATGCTGGTGCCTCACATTTGATCCTCACATGTCTTTAAGATCAAAGCTAAAGCAGGTCTGCATGTCTTTCCCCTTCTCTCTCTGTGCAACATACCTTGAGCTATAACCTAAAGAAAGTCTCTGTGTACAACCACACACAATGATCCGTCCCAACTCATTTCTCAGCCAGGGTGACCTGAAATGGCTGAAATGAAAGAACTTTATAGCTCTGAACACCAAAATTTTGAGGAAGGTTTGCTAGTCCCGGGAGGAAGGGTGCCCTGCCCTGCCCTGGGTGTTGATATCCCTTGCTTCTGCAGCCAGCAGTGCTCAGAGGGCTCTTCTCTTTGCTGGATAGAGCTGGGTGGTACTTGTGATTTGCTGCCACCGGGGGGTGGACATGTCCCATCCGAGGGACAGCACAGGTCTGGGCAGAGCAGCCAGTTTACAGCTGTGTTCACAGAGGTGCTGGGAACAGCCTGCTGCTGCTGTGCTGTACCTGCCATGCACCTCTGAGGGCAGGGCTTCACCTGGTGACTGACACCTAAGTGGGGGTTTCTGATGGTAGGTGTCCACAGGTGGCTGAGGTACAGGGGAGGTGTAGGCAGTTTAGCAAGAGAATTGTGCTTTAGAGGGGCAGAATCTATCTGCATCCTTCCCCAACAATTTTGGTGAAATCTCCCTCATGTCAATGGAGTTTAGCTGCCTGGTTCACATGGAAAGATGCATCTTGACTCACAGATCTGAAGTCTTGAACTGAATCACATCTGCAGGGCTCATCAGGGTCTGCTCTCAGAAGGAGATGCTCATCCATCTTTGAGCTGACTCATGGACCCAGAAGCCATTCCCAGGAGTGCTGTGAAAGCCAGACTGCTATCTGCAGTTTGCAGTCAGCCTGCCTTCATAGCTTGGGTTTGGGATATTTGTAGCCCTAGCTTCTTCTGGGCAGGTTCCTAGGAAAATCCTGATGGAGCATGCTTGATTGGTGATCCAAGCACTCAGTAAATGCCCTGTAAAACTGGTTTGAAGTGTTCCTGTGGGTAAGCAACATGGGAAGGCATCAGATCTGGGCTGACTCTTCTATGCAGGCTGCTCTACATGGCAGACTTGTGTAACTAAACCAAAATCTGAGTTCATTTCCTGCCTGAATCAAGCCATTCATTTGAACCTGGCCTTCTACCTCCCGACTATCCCCTGCAGGCCTTAACCATTAACATTCATCACTACCTTTGTCCTCATCCCAATGACATTCAGCTGCCATTAGACAGAGTCTAAAGAGAAAGATGCTACACGGTAGGCTCGGATATTAGGCTGAACTTAAGTGATGTCCCGTGGAGACAGCTTCAGCAGCTGATCCTGGGGCTAAGTGTCAGGTCTGCTGCCAACACCTGCCTGGCAGCAGGAGAAAGCACAGTGACAGCTTCCTCCTTCCTGACTTGGGGTTGAACCTCAAGTTCACCACATGCCCTTGAACTTAGACAGAGAACATATTTCTTGAAAGCTCCAACTGAGCTGCCACAGCTGTGCATGAGAGAGTTGTCCTTGCTGGTTACTGTGGTTCCAGTGTGCAGCACTAGTGTAAGTTTGTTCCTCACTGTCTGCAGGCGCTGTCCCAGTGCCTCCCGGTGCCTTGCACAAAACCAGGCATGACCTCTGCCCAAAGGAATTCCACCAGGCAGCGAGATGTCTAGCTGCTAGAAAATCACCTGCAATTATTCACACCCTCAAAATTGCAGGAGCAAAATGAGAGCCTGCTTTTCAAAATCAGGTCCATTATGTGTCTGCAAAGTATATAATCTCCACATAATTCATCAACACCATTAATCTAAACTCCTAGGTACTGAGCTCAATAGAGCATGTGTTTTCCATGTGTGTGTAATATCAAACAAACCTGTGTTTAACTTGTCAGAATATAATCAACTTCCATTAATTACTTCAGTATGAAGTCTCCAGGACCAATGGTTCTTCATATAATCACTCAAAAAGCTTTTATTGGGGAGCTAAATAGCTCAATAATACTAATTAATTGTGTTTCTTGGACAACTGAGATTGTATAAGTAGAAAGGTGGCTTTGGTACATTTCCCACTACATTGATTTTCACATTTCTGGAACGCATTTCCCCATAATAGTCATTAGAGCACAGAGAGAAGAGTTGGAAAGGTGCGGTAGAAGCACGGCATTCCTAAAATATGATTTGAGATTTGTACTGGATCTGCGCTGTTTGCCAGAAATTCAAACTCTGGCAAATAACTTAGCCTTTCTAGGCTGTTTGCCCAATAGGTTGAGTGAAAAAAGCAGCAAACCTAAAAATCTGCCAATATTTATGTACCAGTGTGTGATTCAATTGTTTTATTGCAGAGTAAAAGTGACACAAGAAAAAGAGAAGGAGGACAGAAAGTCTGCAAGTCCAAGGGAAAAATATGAAGTATTTGAATGTTAATGTTAAAGAATTGTAAGACTTTAATTAAACCACCCCAAAATTCACAAGTTCAACAAAACGAAAAAAAAAAGGAAAGAAAAAGCACAATTGCTCTCCTGGGGTTTTCAGGGCTTTACTTCTACACATATTTTTCTAATTCCACATAGAGGAACAAAGAATGTGTTTTTCCCACCTGAGAAATGTTGTTTGGTGATTCATGAAGCTTTCTCCCTTGTCTGAAGCAGAGGTTTCTCAGTTACGTACCCCAGGGCTGTGCTGCTGCAGAGCGGAAGAGAACTGGCTGGGAGGGGGATTGCCAGTGGGGAGGGTGTGAGGCCAGGGGAGCATTTCAGATCAGCAGGATATTGCTTGGTGTCGTGTGTGCATGTATTTATATGTAAGGAGTAAATGAATTGTTGCTCTCAATGGCAGGGAAAAGTAAATAAAAAGCCTCTCTCAGCAGGATTGTGAATGCTGGCTGTGGGTTTGGATTCATGTTTCATGGTTCCATTCACAACTGGGTTTTATGTTTTCAGGCCCTCTCTGCAGCTCCAGTGTTATCTCAAAAGCACCATCTTTTTGTCTACCCAAATAGCAGCACTCAAAATACAAATCTACTTATCCAGCAGTTCCAGTATCAGTTCATAGCTTTTTGCCTTAGAAGTGTTGGCTCCCCCCAGCACCACAAAATATAGATTCCACTCAATGGGAATGAGTGGCGCAGCCAGTGCCTTCGTAAATCAAGATCAAAATGTGCTTAAACCCTACAAGATTATTCTTATTCTTATTCTTATTCTTATTCTTATTCTTGTTCTTGTTCTTGTTCTTGTTCTTGTTCTTGTTCTTGTTCTTGTTCTTGTTCTTGTTCTTATTCTTATTCTTATTCTTATTCTTATTCTTATTCAGTCACTGCTTCTTCTTTTGTAGTAAACATTGTCAAAAAGAAGCTATAACTTAGTCCTGTGCCTACAGAGCCAGGCCCTGTAAAAGTCAACTCATCCCTGAAAAACTTCATCTTCCAGGTGGCAAGGATGTATTGGGAAGTGCAAGGAGGGAGGGAGAAAAGTTGCAGACAAAGGTATTATGATGGTTTAGGACTTCACATTTTCTCTTAGTCTAAAGGGCAGAGTTGATTCCAACCTGAAGGAATGAGGAATGAAGTTTGCATTTTAATTCAGCTCAAATAAAATGATTAAATAATTAATAATAATGATTGTTTGGAACTAGAACATCCACTGCTGTGTTGCTTTTGCTGGTAATTTGAAAAATATCTGGTCTGGCAATTCTAAGAAATAGAGAAAAATACTTTCTTTACATACAATCAGACTGTAATTTCTGAAAAGACATGTTCTAATTCTTAAGGTTTCACACTCTTTTATTCAGACTATGGAGTTAATACTTTATTCTCCAGGCAGACCTCTCAAAAGCCATTTGATAAAAAGTTGGCGTCAAAAGACAGACAACAGTATCAGTATTATGCGTTGCTCCTGCAAGGATCTCATGAGACATTTCTGCCATTTCCTTAAGTAAGTATGTTTTCACAAGTCAGTTTTTGCAACTCTTGTTAAAGAAGCAGAATCTTAATATAAGAAAATAGATGTTGGTCTAAATAAAGAACTAGAGTTGTAGTCTCACAGAAATACTGGCAAGTGACAATCAGGATCTCTTTAATCCCTGGCACCACGTGAAGGTAGAGGGAGGAATTCATGTACTATTGCTAACAGGTAATTTATTATGTTGGTCAGATCTTTCAGATTTAGGACATTTGACTGGTTTCCATCCTCAGTGATCAGAAGTTTAGTTTAATAACCGGTTCCCATTAGCAGTATCTCTGATATTCTTCTTTCCTACCTTGAGAGCCAAAGCCTGTTTCTATTATGCTGTACTTGGATCCATTTCAGGTTTCATCATCCTCCTGAACATTTCTGCCCATATATGTGAGTTCTTTGCATCTAGAATAGCTTATTCGGCACAGACAAACAGAGGGACTGTCAGTCTTTTTAGTGAACACCTTGTGAATCATGTAGCTGGCAGAGAAAGGGGATTGAATTTGCTGTATTCACTGGATTTGATACAAAGGTAATAAACTTCTTGTCTCTTTTGTATCAAAAGTGACTGTGTATCTCTTTGGCTAATGGAATTGCTGGTGCTTGCAAAAAAACCCCCTTATCATAATGAATGTATGCAAGACTCTTAAATTCTGATTTACTTTCCCCCTTTCTACTTCTGGCTCAGTCTCCATCTTTGCACATAGCTTGACTTTGCTGTGCCTCCTACTCGTACTTCCCCATTTCCCTGTCCCCTAGTTTCTTTCTGAAGTGAGCTGCTCATGCCTAGGAATGCATTCAAAGCGTCCCTTTGAGTCAATATACCAAATCTTTACATTCCAAGCAGTCCTCCTTCTGAATGATCCACCTTGTCACATAAGGAACATTCCTGATGTTTTTTCACACATCCTGCCAGCCTGTGTGCACTCGCCGAGCAGCTCTGGGGATTCTCCGGCAGCAATTTCCTTGGCTTTGTGGTGCAGAGTGTGAATCCCTGCTTGGACTACAGGCATTTGTTTTCCTGTTCGTTAGCGGCACTGACCACAAACCAGCCTGTCCAAAAGGGTGTCGGTTAACATGTTCAGCAACCCCTTTTGAAGCTTGAGGCAAACTGTGAAATAATTTCTTCCCCTGTTGGCATCTTTTGTGAAACTAGGATTTCTCAGCATTCACCAGATGCTCTGGAGCAAGTGTTATTTGAAGAAGCTTATAGGATCTGTTCCCATGTTTTGCTTTGTGGTCTGTCTGCCTGTGTCAGGCTCCAGAAAACAGTGAAAACATTCAGTCTCCCATGACATTGAGTAGAGAGAATATGGGCTAATCCTGCAACACAGCCTTCAGAGAGCTCTGTGCAGGAGCTCCAGGTTCTGCTCAAAACAAACATACCTTCTAGTGGGTTTCTGCCCAAGTATTTTCTATGGAGGCCAAAAGCACTTACAGATCCTTGAGGAGCTGTTCCATTGCACCTAGTTGGAAACTTCTTTGCTTTCTTCTTCTGGCAATTTGAACTAACATGTTAAATGCACATCCTTCTCTGTCAAACTTTCATGTTTTTCAAGTCTGTTGTCTTCCATCTGGGAGCCACCTTTGTCCCTTATGTTAGGCTCTGAAAGGCTGTGAAAGTTAAACAGCCGCCGATGGATGGCTGCCCGGTCTCTGCTGGCTGGCTGGTGGGATCAGAACTTGCTGTCCTTCCCCTCCACTCTTATGCCTGGAATGTAAACACACCTCACAAAAACAGAGGAATAAACCAGCTGCTATTCACTCTTTTAACCATCTCTTGAGCAACAGACCATGCCATGTTTATAAGGCAGACTGCTGAAATGGAAAATCAGGGTGGAGAGGTGACCTCTAGAGGCCATCTTGTCTCAAAGTAGGATCAATGACACCTATTTAATTCCTGATTAATACATCTCTAACTTGTTCTTTAAAAAAGCTTCATTGATGGAAAGTGTGCTACCCACACAGAATATGCATTCCAGTACTTCCCTATCTGATCCCCCTTCTGTTGGCATGTCCTACCTGGGAACTCACCTACCATCTCCTTTGCTGTGATTAAAACCCGTTATTGGGTGTACTACTGTACAAAGAAGAGATTATTCCCTTTGTGTCTCTGCTGACCACATATACCTGAAGTTCATTATCTTTTCTCTACTTAATAACCCCAGATCAACCAGATTTGCCTTCCAGAACATATTCACTCCCAGAATGTTGACTGGGTGCCTCCAGTTGGTCCTTGTTTCTTGTAAGTGCAGCCCCAACAGAGCTCAGCAGAGCAGAAGACATTCAATTACACATCATATAATCCAATACCTTCATATACAGCTCAGTGTGTCATTTCTTTTTTCACAATAACAGAATAGTTCTGGATCATCTTGCTCAGCCTTCATCTTCTACAGAACTCCTTTCATGGTTTTAAGGAAACCAGGACACTGCCTCACCATGCTCTGTGCAGTTCATCACTTTTGTTCACAGGTCCTTGCAATACGGTTGATGAATTCTGTTATTTTTCAGGCCATTTCTTCAATGTATCAAGGTAATTTAGAATTCTAACCCTGGCCTCCGATATACTTGCAAGGAGAACCAAGCTGACAACAAAAAATGTATCAGGATTCTGCATTGCAAGAGTTCAGCTTTTTTTCTGCTCAAGACCACCATGAAGGACAGTGGAGGCAGGGGCAGCACACCCCAGCAGCAGCAGCCAGGCACCTTTTCCGGGCTATATGCCCCCTAGGAACTGGTTGTATAAAGCTAATAGCACATATTGTACAGCTGGGGAACCTTTCCTTTATTCCTTTAGACAAGCTATTGATGAAAATACTGAACACAAACTGCCAAGGACAAACCCCAGTGGAAGTCCTTGATGGATACTTTCACTTTGACAATGAGTCCTTAATAACTTCCCTGAGTTTTCAGGTTTTTTTACACACTCTCAATGGTAATTTCAGCTCCATGATATTTCCTCTGCTTATTTATAAGAATGTCATATAAGAGGTTGCCAGGAGTCTAACTAGAGTCCCAGTAGCTGTCTGACCTACTGTGTATCTTCCATATGCGCAGTTTGCTCTACTGTCACAGAAGGAAATCAAATTGGTTTATGTGATATGTTTATAAGAAGTTCATGCTGACTGTTACTTTCAGTACCTTCCTGCCTTGTGCACAGCTTGACTGCCTGTTCCTGCAGATCCCTGAAATGTCAGCCAACTGTCTGGAATTCCAGAATTTGTCCCTTATATGGCTGGGCAGCACATGTTTTGGTGGATCAGTTGACACCCTTGTACAGTGCACATAGCCAGAAATGGGGCTGCCTATCCTGCCCTATGGGATCAAGAGCAGCTGTGCCTCTTACAGCCCCGCTGTTGTGAAGAAAGTGTGACCGGGATCAAGGCACAAGTGAGCCTCGAGTGTTTGTTTTGGTGGTTTCCTGGTTGATTTACAGGGCCTGGAGAAGTGGGTAAGTGGTTGCATCTTAGAACACTTTGCCCTTCTGTCTGGGTTGGTGCAGCAGTGTCTCAGGCTAGAGCAGTGCTGAATCACCAGCACCCCAGGGCTCAGTGTGTCTGAGCTACAGTTTCTCTGAAGTTTACTTCCTACCTGAGCAACGGGAGCCATCAGAACAAGCTACTGAAAGCAAGACATCAGAGTACGTTGCCAGGATTCTCAGTAAAAGGTGAAAAATGGAGTCTCTGGGATCTTTCATGCTCGAGTGGAAACCAGTATCAAAGCTCCATTGGTTTTGATGAAAGCAGAGTTCAGCCCAGGGTCTGTGACATTTAAGACTTCGCAGATGAAAAAGTAATGACTCCTCCTGGTTCTACATGGAACAGGTTTTCCTTTCATTCTCACAGAACAAGCTAAAAAATTACACTTGGACTTTAGTTTCCATGCTACTATTTTGTTGCTGTTGAGGGAATGCAGCAAGAAGCAGCTCAGTATTAGTTTACATAATAATGTTTCCACATGCCTGTATTTAGTTTCAAGTTGTAAATCCAGGTACCACCAAATCCCACTCTCATGCTGGTACAGGTCCTTTTGAAACAGATACAGGGAATATTTCATGTTATAAAAAATGTGTATAGAGTTCCCACCCCAGCTNCCGCTGTTGTGAAGAAAGTGTGACCGGGATCAAGGCACAAGTGAGCCTCGAGCGTTTGTTTTGGTGGTTTCCTGGTTGATTTACAGGGCCTGGAGAAGTGGGTAAGTGGTTGCATCTTAGAACACTTGGTAACTTGGTTGCATCTTAGAACACTTTGCCCTTCTGTCTGGGTTGGTGCAGCAGTGTCTCAGGCTAGAGCAGTGCTGAATCACCAGCACCCCAGCGCTCAGTGTGTCTGAGCTACAGTTTCTCTGAAGTTTACTTCCTACCTGAGCAACGGGAGCCATCAGAACAAGCTACTGAAAGCAAGACATCAGAGTACGTTGCCAGGATTCTCAGTAAAAGGTGAAAAATGGAGTCTCTGGGATCTTTCATGCTCGAGTGGAAACCAGTATCAAAGCTCCATTGGTTTTGATGAAAGCAGAGTTCAGCCCAGGGTCTGTGACATTTAAGACTTCGCAGATGAAAAAGTAATGACTCCTCCTGGTTCTACATGGAACAGGTTTTCCTTTCATTCTCACAGAACAAGCTAAAAAATTACACTTGGACTTTAGTTTCCATGCTACTATTTTGTTGCTGTTGAGGGAATGCAGCAAGAAGCAGGTCAGTATTAGTTTACATAATAATGTTTCCACATGCCTGTATTTAGTTTCAAGTTGTAAATCCAGGTACCACCAAATCCCACTCTCATGCTGGTACAGGTCCTTTTGAAACAGATACAGGGAATATTTCATGTTATAAAAAATGTGTATAGAGTTCCCACCCCAGCTGCCCACTAGGAAATCTCAAAAAGATGGCAACCTTCTTGTATTTTTGTTCCTGAAAGGGAATCTGATTGATGCTTCTTAGAAGATGTTGGATATTGACTTCATTATAGCAATGCCTCTGTTGTTGTATTCATAGTAAACACTTGTTGCAAGTAGCCTTGTTTGAGACAGCAGCAAGGGAGATGTGGATTTCCAGGAACTCAGACCATAAAGGAAAGGCTTTTAAACGAAAAGGTGAGAGAGGGTGGATAAATATAACTTGTAACTATATAACACTTCACATACTTTAAAGTGACAAAAGCACCAGACTTTCCAGCCGAGTCTCTTCCAGTTTGGCACTGGGCATGGCCTGATGGGGTTACACCAGTCTGGGCAGGCTGGTCTTGAGAAGACCTATTCTGCTGCTCACCTACAGACACATTGCTTAGCAGATGTCAGCTTCAGGAGTGTAGTCAAGAGTTTAAAAGACTGGAAATGACTAAGATTTTCTTTGTTCTACATCTTGAAGCATGGTGAGACACTCTTAGCTGTTGGCTGGGTTTTTTCCTCACTTTTTTTTGCATGTGGTTTCACTGCCAGTAAAAGGTTGGTGCAAAACTTGGAGCACTCTGAATTTTCTGGTAGCCATTACACCGCTCACTGAGAAATATATTTATTATTGCTGTTGCAGTCTCCTTTTAAGTGATGGAGATGCCTTCTTCAGTCTGATCCCCTTGCTTTCTCTTGCTTGCTCTATTATTTGTAATCAACATGCATGAACGAGCACCACACAGATTCTTCCATTACTGTAGTGGGTGTCTGCTCTCCAAGGCTGAGAAGTACCAGCAAATGCTATGTTTGCTATCTTCATTTTCCATCTGAATGCAAATTCCTTTCAATATCCCAGACAGCAGAAAAAGCCTCACCGTTTCTATTAAACCCTACTTTTGTTTGAAGGCAACAGAACACTGATATAATGGTGACCTTCAGCAAAAGCAGCATTGTGCTGGGTGAAATGATTCAGCATAAAAACTAGTACTCTCAAATGGAGTACTGAGATACAGACTTTTATATCCACAGGCCATCATGCAAAAGTACTCTTGTTTTCAAGACAATGGGCATTAAAAGTTCTTCAGTACAACTATGGAGAATGTATTTTCCCAGCCTGTAGATACTTTTGAGACCGTAAAACTTTTCTTTTTGTTGTTGTTTTAAAATGGCTTAGAAAGTGTAAATACATAAACAAATTAAGACAAATGGCCAAAACAACATTTTTCAAAAGTCAGTAAACATCATTTGGAAACCTCAATGTTTTTTTAAGTTTCAATTATTTCTATTTTGGTGTTGATTTCAATCTCTTTTTACTATAATTATCTTACATTTCAAGACAACAAAAGTAAATCTGAAAAACTAGACTTCTTCATTTAAAAAAAATATATAAATTGGGGATTTGATCATCTCCAAGTTTCTTAAAAGAAATCCAAAGAAATTAAACAGAGTTGTCCTGTTCCACAAAATGTTTCCAATTTGCTGACCTGGCATTTAATTCACAAAGATTTAGCTGAAATGCTGCTGACCATTTTTCATGACTACACTGGCTGCCACTGAGTACTTGGAACATTTTAAAATCCGGCCACATATTTTGTGGCCATTTCACAAGATTCTCAAAGTTAAGATTAACATTTTAAGTGCTGCCCAAAGCATTTAGCCATGTACTTCAGTTATACACTCTTGCTCTTCCCTATGAATAGAATTTTTTCTCTGTGTGTGAAGGCAGCAAACATGAATAGGGAATTTACTGTTGAAAAGGAACCCATTTGTGCAGTGCAGTGAGGGCACTGAAGACCCCAGCATGGTGTCTATGGGTCTGCTGTCCTTTCCCACCTTGACAACACAGGGCAGGGTCGCTTTGTGGTGCCTGACTTCTGGATTTCCTCTGATCCTTATGAGCACATTCTCCAGTTCTCAGGCCAGGGAGAAAAATTCTTTAAAAGGTGCAAAACCAGAGCTTTAAACTCTTTAAAGATTCTCATGCCCACACCAGTTAATTTGAGGAAAATCAGACTGCTCTGATGAACATTCCCAAGTCATAGAGATGGTCCTAAATGACACATCTTATCTTACACCTGAACTTGTACATTCATGAATTCCCAGACAGCAAGAAGTCTTAAAGACACATTTCACACTTCCTGGGATGAGGTCATCCATGAGCTTCAGTGTGTTCCTCAGTTGATGTTGCAAAGGGAGGTCAGTACTGGTGGCCTGGGCCCACGAGGAGCCTTCATGGTGTGGGTCCCAATGGCTTGTTTCTTGAGAGTGTGGTTTCTTCCCCGACTTTAGCTGTGTCAGATTTGGGCATTTGGTCTCAGTAGCTCAGTCTCCTGCTGCAGTCAGTGAAGAGATGGAAGTGGTGCAGAAAGTGATGCCTGCACTGGGACATGTAACTGAGATGAAATTTTAAATTACACTTAACATCAGATATCTACAGTTCCTTAAGTGCATCAAACAGAGTGTGTCACTTATGAAACAGCACTGCTGTCTCCTACCACGGCAGTGAAGGACATCTCAAGATGGGATCCTCATCCCACATTCTCTGGTGTTTAGAGCATCCCCAGGGAAGAGTCAGCTTTTCTGCATGGACCAAACTCAGGATAAGGCTTACCTGGACTCACACAGGAAGCCTGTGGCAGAAAAGGGCCTGCACTCCAGTTCTTTACCAACAAACTATCTTTCTTATGCTCAAGATAACGTGCCTTTACTGTAAAGAAAGAAATGTCCCTAATTTGTGGTTATTTACAGCACTGTAAATCAGGCACATGCCACGAAGTACCAATAAAAATTGTTTAAAATCAGCCTTAAATAGCTAAACTCTCAAAAGCAGCTCATAAAATGAGACTTGGCAGTTCTTAGGTAGTTATGGTTAAATTGACAGTCCTTTTGGGAGTTAAGATAGCCAAAAGCAGTAGTAGTTAGGAGTGAAGTGATAGATGGTGATCTTGTTGGTTGAAGAGCCTCTATTGCACACTCCTGAGGCTTCATATGTTCATTGGCCCTGGACTGTGAGAAGGGAGATATCAAACTTTGTCACCGAACACCAGCTTGTTGAATCATACATTGTTTGCCTACATGGCCCTAGAAACTGCAAAGCCAGAAGAATGAGCTTTGGTGTGAAGGATCCCATTGCTCTCTGCATGAAACAGGAGACTTTTCAGGCAGGCAGGAAGATAGAAGAACAATCAAGTCCAAAGCAGGCTGAAAGGAAATTTAAGGAAATCTGGAGAAGGGACCAATACCATGAGCGAAAAAAGCCCATCCATAAAGAAACCAGATCTCAGCTCCTTTTAAAAAGTCAGGTGCACAAGTTATATTAGCCTTGAGCCAGGTCTAACTTCCGCTGCCAATAACCACTTCCACTGCCAATAACCCAAGCTGACATAACAGCAACATTAAGGAGGTTTGGGTTGGTTTTTTTTCTGTTGCATTAGGCATTCATGTCTCTTTTCCACTTTTTTTTTCCTCTTCATTTTTTTTCCCCCGCAAGGTACTTGTATTTTAGCCAACTGCCTCCCTTCTTGTTAAACAAGAGGAGTTTCAAGATGGGGCCCAAACCTAAACACTGGCTCAGCAACCCAGCACTGTGAAAGCTGTGGGTTTGGGTCTCAGTTCTGCTGCTAATGAGAATCAAGCACGCCCGGGCACTTGCAAATCAGCTTGTAAAACATGAACTGGCATCAGGGCTGGATTCCTGGAGCCTCCCTTGCAGCGTGTCCACGCAGTGCTCTCAGGCAATTCAGCCCTTTGCAACATGCTTCATCTTCCTTTCCTGCCCTACCTAACTAGGCTGGGCAGGAGTGTCACCAGAGCAGCTTCCAACTACCAACGTTCTCCTACACACAACAGCTCAGCCACACAAAGCTGTGTTATTGTCCTCTTTGAAATACTGCACCAAAGCACAGAGAAACTTGTGGACACTGTGAATAATACATAGAACAATCAACGACCCCAGAGCTGCACAGACATATTCACACCATGCTAAGTCCAGTTCATGCTCTATGGGGGATCTTGGTATAGCAGCTCAGGCTTGATGCCAAACTTGGTTACCCAAGTTTCTGTCCAGCTGGCTCAGAGGAGGCATGCAACTGCCTGACTTGGCCATGGAAATATGACTTGGCCCTTAGACCTTCAGAAGTGTTTCGATTTGTTAGGTTAGGATCCTGAAACCCTTTAAGGTTCTTTCTGAGTCTCCAAGAGTCTCACAGATTGTTCATAGTAGCACAGGAATGAGAACAGGGGGCTGTCATGCTTAAAGCTGTCACTGTGACCACTGAATTGGTGCCCACTGGACTTCAGAGCTGGCTGTGGAACACTGGAGGATCTGGTATTCTCAGTCTGTGTCAAGTCCAGGCTCTATTCTCCTGCAAGTACCAGGCTCAAGTTTAAGAAAGTGTGGTCACACCGAGGACTGAATGGAAGCACACTTGTGTCAAAGGTTTCATAGCAGAATATGGGGTTTCACAGGAAGAAAAGTTGGTTTGTGTGAGAAAATCATTGAATCTGGCCAAAACTGTGGAGGACACTAACAAGATTTTTGCAAATGTATTAGTGGTAATAGGCAGTGCAAAACCAACATTGGCCCATTACAGGATGAGGATGTTCACCTCACAAACAGGGAGGGACATGGACAAGACAGAGGTGTTTAATGCATTCTTTGCCTCTATCTTCAACACAGATGGTGGGCCAAGGGGGTCTCAGAGCCCTGAGCTGGAGGACCCCGATTGCAAGAATCATCATTTCCCAGTCAACCCCAAAACTGTGCAGGATTCTCTTCTCCAGCTGGATCCCTACAAATCTATGGGATCTGAGGGTATTCATCCAAGAATCCTCAAAATGCTGGCTGGTGTCACTGCAAAACCTCTCTTGATGATTTTTGAGCAGTCTTGGGAATCTGGAGAGGTCCCAGCTGACTGGAAGCTGGTGAAGGTTCCAATTTTCAAGAAGAACAAGGAGGAGGACCCCAGAAATTACAGGCCTGTCAGTCTCACTTTAGTGCCTGATAAAGTTATGGAGATTATTCTGGGAGGTATTGAAAAAAACCTGAAAGACAACATAGTCATTTGGTCACAGCACGAAGTCTGACAGAGTTCAAGAAGCAGTTGGACACTGCTTTCAGGCACATGGTGTGATTCTTGGGAATGGTGCTGTGCAGGGATGGGACGTGGACTCGATCCTTGAGGGTCCCTTCCATCTTAGCTTATTCTGTGATTCTGTGATTCTGTGATTCTGTGATTCTGTGGAAATCAAACATGATAGAAACAGCTGCACATACACTCCCCACACAGGGGATTCACCAGCAGATACAGCCATCTTCTCCAGCCCTCAGAAGCCATGAGGGGAATACAGCCCAGGACTTCTGCAAGACCAAAAGATACAGAGGCATGATGGAACCTGAAAGCCTCTGGAAGGATTCCTGAAGGAGGAGCTGAGCTTGGTGGCTGCAGTCCCACTACTCAGCAGTGCCTTAGTAGGCAGGGTGAATTGTGCCCCACTGGCATGCTCCCTGACTGGCCCTGTCCAGGTCGGCATGCCAGTGATTCCTCATTCACCACTCACTGTGGTGAATTAGGGAGAGAAGGCACTTCAGAGCATCCCCCAGGGCAGCCACCAAGTCCTTTCCCTGGTGCAGGGCTCCTTTTGACCGATGCAGAACAATTCCTACACTCTCCTATTGCTGGGGATGACACAGGGGGTAAAAAGAAGGACGTTCTGAGCATTAACTGTACAGTGAATTCCAGAAGCTCATGATTATTTTTATAATCAAAGCTGCTTCCTGTAATAGCATCTCACATTTGGTGTTGTTGATCTCCACTGATGGATAATTTAGGTAGATAAAAACATAATTCATCAAAGCCAGGGAACATAATGAAAATCTGTCTGAGTAAAGAGATAATGAAGAAACAGGTTTAAGCCCACATACCCTTTCCCACAGCCAAAGCTAAATCCATTCTTCCTTTCACAGTACAGACATGTTATCAACCTCCTTCCCATCTTCTCCTTCTAGCTCATAGGGCAGTGGTTACTTCACGCACCTGCGTGTGGGTATCCAAGTCTAGCTGCCATCCTTTGCCAAATTCCAAGTTAAAACTTAAGCCACCAAGTTATCAAATGTCCTCAAAACGGTCTGTGTGTTGTCCTGGGACTTGCTCTCCATCCCCCTGGTGGAATGCTTCACCTGGCATATGTATTTATGCATTAGGCCACCAGTGGAGGATATGAGGCTACGAAGTGAGAACTATAGCTCAATTGTTGCAGCAGTTGTGTGACGCTGGGAGAGGAGACTGCAATCCTGAGCCCAATGTATATTTTAACTACTGAATTGAAAATTGGAGCTCCCCTTACTCAGTGGTTTATAAGGGTTTGTGAGTGCTCAGCTCTGGCAAATGATGTGACAGAGTAGGTGGGAGCAGATTGAGTTGGTGTCTTCATGTCAGACTCGGGTACAAAGTAGGTGCCAAGTAGCTCAGCATCATTAAGATGTGGGTGTTTTTACACATTCCCAACAGCAAAAGTCAGGCTGTACATACTCCCTCAGGAACTCACGTATCAGCTGCATATCCAGATCTGCACTGACATGTTGGATGGCCAGAGGTGTTGCAGCAGTACATGTATATCACCGATCAGCAGGACATAAAACCTGAAAGTGCTGATTGCCCACCAAATCTCAGCTATCGCCCCTCCCGTGCAAGTGGAGCAGCTTTGCTGAGGCACAAAAGTTAAGAGATCACTTGTGCTGGGCTCTGTACTGCGAGCACTGAGCTTCTGGATGGGCTGATTGCATCTCCTCCACCAAGGTTCCACAGCCAAGCATTCACACAAGGTTAATGTAGGTAAATGTAGCCTGTACTCCCCAAAAAACCTAAATGACCAAAGTCTTTCCCAGCTGATGGACCTTCTGCAGTGACTCAGGTCAGTGATTAGTTATGGCTTCCTCCTGCACTCCTCCAGTGTGAAGGATTTATTACCATCATGCCATGTTGTCATTAGCAGTCATTCCTCAAACCTTGCTGCAGTCATTTTCATCTAGGATGAGCTGAACTACTTCACACAACTATGTACCACAAGGTGTATTGATCAGAATAACTTTTCTGTTTTGTCCTTGCCTATCTCATGCTTGTGTCCCAGTATGGGGAAACCCTGACAACTACAGAAAACTAGAAATGCAAATGCCTAAGGACAGATAAATGAATATTTAATTCAAACCAGCAAAATGTTGTTTGCAGTTATTTATTTTACTAAAATGGTTACATATGTTGAAACAAAGAAGAGCAATAGTAATAATGTTTGTTTTTCCAATATCATAAATAATTACTGAGTTTTCATTAGCTGTTGGCTCAGCACTGATCATGACTTTCGTTATTTAAAAAAGACACACACATAATTCATCAGAATTTGTGTTTTCAGAAAACTCTAAAGCAGCAGTAGAAAAAAAAATAAATTAAAGGAAACAGTAACAAGAAATGAGGCCAAGTATTTCTTAAATTTAAAACCCATTTGATGTGTTTTACAGATTATTCTTGTGCTTTGATCATTGGAAAAGAGAACCATTAACGAATTGTTTATACAATGGCTTGCCTTCTCCAGTTTTACTTCAGAGGAGTCCCCAAAAGTACTCTTTTAACATGACAAATTTCGTTGTTGTTTATACAGACAAAAACACTGAATATTTCTAACAGAAGAGTTTGTCAAAACCATGAATTTATTGACACAAAATATTTAATACCAGAATAACTTATCATAGTATGAACAAAAGTGAAGTATTAACTCTCTGCTATTAGTTATAAACTCACATTATTATGCCAAAATCCAGTAAAGTATTAAAAATTAATGTCATGGAATCTTAGACATATAATGATGCAAGTCAGTAAAACATACTTCAACTGTTCATACAGTCACAACATACATTTCTTGCTTGGCACTTTAAGTCAATGCAAATCAGCAATTTAGAAAACAAAGTAAAAATATATATGTACAAAATATTTTCATATCAAATAATTTTCATTGTACACTAAATAAAACCAACAACGTTATGTTACATCAAGAAGTTTCCTAAGAAGTCACACCAAGGCTGATATTTGCAATGTGTCTTGACTATTTTAGTGCAACGGAAACAGCCTCTATTTGCAAGTTAGTTACATCATTAGCACAGTCCTGCTTCCATTGATGTGGGAGTTCTGCCATTAAACTCAGCAGGAGCAGAACTAAAGTCTTGTCTTGTTCATTGATGGCTCACCATAAAGAGAAGCAAGGAAAGGGATAAGTAGGAAAAAACCTGACAGGATACCCACAGGAAAAAATCCAAATCCTAGCAACAATCAGTTCTTTTCCAGTTTTCTCTAACTGATTCGGTATAAATTGGTTTTGGCTTTGCCACTGTTTATTCAAGCACTGTAAACCTCATTAGACTATTGTTATATGACTTAAGAATAACTTGTACACCTCCAGATAAAATTTAAAAATAAACCTGGCTTTATGATAGTTATTACACTCAATAGCAGTCAATTTTAGAGACATGACATTTAATACATGGTTTAGTATCTTCTTAAAACCCTCCTGCCTTAAACGCTGAGATTTTTCAATATTTCAGTTCCCTTTGTGATCCTTGTTTGGGCTTTGATAGTTTATATTATAGACTTTTCTTACTGAAATGTGAAATGTCAATCAACTGTCCTAATTTATGCAGTACATAGAAAATAAAAATGTTTAAACCACATTAAAGTAGTAAGTTCCACCATGGAAACATTTCTGAATGGCACTATAGTTTTAGTTTTGTACAAGAAGAAACCAATTTTACTTCTATCAAAACTTCAGTAAGTCACTAGTAAAGCTTTAAAATTAAAGAAATTCAACTTGAATTCACAGCTAGTCTGGCTAAAACCTTCTCAACTAGAAATCTTTAAAGAGCAACACAGCTGAGAGCATATGTATAAGTTCAAAATAATCTGAACAATTAACTTATTTCCTAAATTTGTGTGTTCTAGAGTATTGCACTTTTCAAAGGAATGATTTTGGTATTTTAATATACTGCATATACAGGTAAGAAACATGCATAACAACCTTATCGTCACTTTGACAAAACATACTGTACAATTTTTATAACACTGTTGATTAAAAAAAGAGAGTGAGAATGATGTAACAACTTCATTAAGACTTGTCAATTTGTACAAGTCAAATAAGCACAACTCTCCAGGGCCTTCAGCAGTAATGTGTTTAGCCCTCGGCTGCTTAAGCCCACTTGGAATAATATACAAAGTTTAAGCATTATGGCATTGTCATTTTGAGGCATAACACTGTTGTACTATGCCCACGTTATAGCTTATTTTTTCAAAGCAAGGCACTTACTGTAATAGCAATGCAAACATCTTATGCGCACTTTGATTAACATAAAATAAGTTAATGTTTTGATAAAAACAGGGTTTTTATAATTTACATGACTTTTATAGAAGCAATTGAACATTTCATTTAATACAATGAAAACATCTGGGTCAGGAGGGACCTTAATTTTTTTAACTGACCCTTCTGTAAAAGGGGACCTATTTTCCACATTTTCCTCATATCTGTGAATCTGATTTTGCAGAAAACCAATCCTGTGAGGAAAACGTCTGTTTGATGTGAAAAAGGAAGAGGACCCATCTCTTAAAACTGCTGAACTAATGGCACTTTAACAGTCTTTACTTCTGATATATGTGATGATTTCTGAATGATGCAGCTGGTAGTTCCCTGCAGTTTATCCTTCGCCTGGGCAAGGTTCGTTAGGGCCATAGCTGCGTTGATCTCCTTCCAGTACGTCTCATCTTTGCTGGATCCCTTTCTGTTAGCTGCGCTAGATTCAAGCAATAACAAATATTTACAGACACATCTTACATAGCTACGTGGTATCAGGAAAACTGTAGTAACAGCAATAGTTTTGGACAACTGTGAAGTCCCTTACTCACCTTTCACACTTATTTGGTCCATTCTCCAGATTTTCTGAAAACAGGAAAAAAAAAAGTCTATTTTATTTTAATAGTTTTAAAAACAAGCATGTTCAGGGAATAGGCATTTTGAAAAATAACGCAAGATTTACTCCAAAATTGATACCAGATTTAAAATAAAATCTTTGCTTTGACACATGCAAATGACCAGCTCCATGCAGGCATCTGCCTGGAGAAAGCTACACTGAAGGTGTAGCTGTTCTTGAAGGTTCACTTACTTTTTGCAGGGTAATAGAGCAGTGTTTCAAAACATAAATACCAAAGACATAAGGAATTGCAAAACCTAAAAATAAAAATCAGCTTCATTGCCCTTCAGTGAATGCCTTCCAGTATGCACTAAAAATAGGACTCTCACCCATGTACACATGATGTGTGTGGGTTTTAATGCGCCCCTTGCCCAAGCAGTGCCTCAGTCACAGAGGCAGCTGAGAGGGACACAAGTAACAAGCACACCTGGTTAACAGCCCTCAAAGATGAAATTGCATCACAGGCATAAACTGCACTTCCTCATCAAGAGTCATATTTGTTCATTCAATAAGTCCTCACATCCCAGAGAAACCAGAAATATTTACCAGGCAGAAATATATAAGCTTTATTCAGTGAGTTTGCTATCCTGACACATAAATACATTATAGAGGCACAAGAAGCTGATGCCCAACTGCAATACCTATGGAAAACAAGTCAAACCAAAGAAACAGCAACAGCATGAGCACTAATGGCTACAAGAACCAAAAAGCCTCTAAACACAACATAAATCTCATAAAGTAATGCACATCTTTGCAAGGCCAGATTCCCAAATACATATCAACCTTATTGCTAGATTTCCATCAGCAATTAAAACTTGATCTTGTCTTTAAACAGAGCTTACAGTGGAATAACCCTTGGTTGCCCTCCGCTTAGGAGCAACCTTGCCCACCACAGCCAGCAGCCCATTGTCTCCTACAGCCAATAATTCAGCTCAGCTGCCCTCCATAGTACTTGGAAGTGACTGCTGGAGACCACAGTGCCACTAAAGAAATGCAGGGAGACCAGCTGTAATTTCAGAGATCAGCTGTTTGCCAAACTGATCTAGCAGGCCTCCATCCTTTTGCAAAACAGCTTTATAAATAAATGTTCACAGGTGACCAAGGTTTAAGTTTTGTTCCAAAAGCACACATCTTAAATCTGTATCTCTTAAGCTCTCCTAGATCAATGCTTAAATTGGATTCAAGAGGGGAAGTCCAGCCTACCCACAGGACAAGGAAACAAGGAAAAAAGAAACATTTGATCCAGAAAGAGATACAAAGAATGACACAAAAATGCTCCTTCTTCTTGCTGTACTTGGCTATGAAGAATTCTTCAGCCCTGCTTCATTGTTTTTTTAATTGGAGACAATTTGCAAGAAGAGGTTTAGGACTGAATAGGTCAGTAGGTATAGAAATGGAAATGGCAAGTAATAGAGAACATCGTTGCCAGAGCAAACCTGGATATAAATACACCTCTCTCAAGCATCTGTCAGTTTCTTTTGCTGCTGGAAAATATTTCCTATGAACAAAAAAATTGCTTGTACAAACTTCTGAGGGAAGTAGGTGTGAATGGTGACACACATTCCAATTCCAGCGTTTATTTGAAGGAGTATTTGCAAATATTTTTTACTGGTGTTTAGCCAGCTCTAAAAGAAAGCATCTTGCCCATGGTATAGAACAGCAGCAGCAAAAAATAAAATAAAATAAAATCCAGGGGGAAAGAGCTGCCCATTCTTTAACTTTGCTGAAGATTTTTTCTGAATCATACATATTTTCTTACTCTGTTCAGATTTTATGGTTTTTTCAAACAAATAATTTAAGTCAAAGAAACTCAAAACTGGGTTACAATAAAATCATCACTGACAATTTGCAAAAGCTCTTGCTAATAACTGCTCTAAAAGCATGTTAGTACAATGGAGTCTGAAAATCCATCATTTCAAAGCACAGGCCCCCTTTTTCTTGCCAAAAATCATTTTCTGCTATACCAAACCTTTGACAGCATATCCCAGTTTGCACTACCACAGTGCAGCAGCTCCCATGTGTCTAAACTGCCCTTAGCAAAGGAAGAAAGTATTACCATCTTTTTTTGGTTGGGGATAACCACAGTGAGAGAGACAAAGACCTTTCCTTATGCTCTCCTTGACATCTTGCCAGTCAAACCGACCCGATGTGACTCAAAGCAAAAGTGGGGTTCACTCCATATGTCATGAATCTGCCATCTAAGTCGTGTATCTTTGTATCTTTACTTGTCCAGACTTCATTCATCAACAACAGAGATGTCCTCCAAGAAGTGGTTTCAGCCACTCTATTTAACACTGCAGTCCAATGTCCCTGAGTGCTGCTGCAAAGCCAAATCCCTAGGTTCTGTTCTATGGCCCTTTCCTCATACTTTTGTCCTTGGGCAGCATTATCATCCATGTGGATATGCTGAGAGCTGGATAAGGGGAGGACCACATCTCTCCTTTGGATATTCAGTGTATCTATGATTCATATCTACATTTATATAGAAAGATTTAGTACACTGGTAGTATAACTACAGCCTTAATGGCTTAGCTCAGCCTGGAAGAAATGCAAGCTGGTCATGTCTAGCTCTTCACTGACCAGAGAAAGAACATAGATGATAAAATGTTATCAAATGTATAAAAAACCCCCAAATGGTGAGTCTTACTCAATATTTTTCTCTTCATCTTTCGTAATCTATCTGCTCTGCCCGCAACTATGAACTTAAGATTTTGATAATTAAATCTTTTGATATTTGAGGTATCTGCACAAGAATTGCAAAGTATATTTTAACTGTAAAAGCAACATTTTTGTGAGATTGCTTCATGAAAATAATCAAAGAACTTCATTCTCAAAATGAAGAGTGTTCAGTTTCGTGACCATCACACAACATGTTCCTAGATTTCATCTCTGAGGCAATAAGGAAGTGGCTCTGGGGCTGGGTAACCTCTCTGGCAATGGGGATGGAAGGAATGGAAAAACGATGGAGCATACTGAATCTCATTGAGTAGCTTCAGCTGAGGACTCACCCCAGAGCAAGTGCAGGTGGGCACTCCACTCATGACCCTCTCTCTACTACGTGAGAAGCAGCACTTTACCAACTTTGAGGTACTGAGGTTGCACCAGAGCTGTTCTCTCCAAGCACTGTGGTTACCTTTAATCTCACATGCCTTTGGTGGCAGCACCTCTGGTCTCCTCTTAAAGTGTGTGGCTCTCCCACTAGTTGGATCAAGGCAGGCTGTCACATAAATTCAAACCCCTACAGACTTGCCGAGCTTAGATCAGTGCATCAAGTGACTCTAGCAAAAGCCAACGCTGATGAATTACTGTATTCCACACCATTCCCAAGCCTCATTTGATAGGTTAAACAATGATGTTTACCCTACTACATACAGACATAAATACATTTCAGCAGCATACAACTGGCCAGCACAAATAATTTTCCTAAACAAAAACCAGTAGTGTTCAATAGTATATTTAGTAAATTGAAACCAGAAGAAGCTGCTGCTGAAGGTGTTTTGTACTGTCTCAGAAAGGATTATGCTTCTTGTCAAAGGATGGTGGTAGGCTTTCAACATATATTGAGTGCGTATAATAAATCCATTTAGTATTAAACATCAGAAATACCTTTTTGCGACAGGTTTGGAAATCACTTAAAACAGTGGTCATTTGCTCTGTAACCAGAAAGTTTTAAACACTGTGAAAATGGAAACTCAATCATTTAAAATTAGGGGTTGTCATTTATACCTCACTTTCTGGTGCTTCATTCTGCTCCCAGTCGCAAGCATCCAGAGAATCAGCTTTTGCCTAGCCAAGAATGTCTCATTCTGCTCTCAACATCCGTCCAAAGAAACCAGCAAGGCGGGATATTTGTTCCCTCTTGTTTATAATAGGAAGTCACTATAAATCACCTACCAATGGAATCCTGTATACCTTTCCATTAGTATGAGTTTTCAGTATACAGTTTACTGTAGGACATAGTGCCAAGAGTGTAGACACCAGACAATACCAGCTTTGTGATACAGCGTGGTATTTTTCAGGACTCACATTATTAATAATATACATGGCATCTTTTTTTCACCATGAAATTTCCTCATAAATATTAACTGGCTGATCCCGACAACTCTCTTGCAAGGTAGCCTGCAGTCCCATTTTAGCAGAGGTGGAAATGAGTCTCAGGAATCCAAAGACAAAATATGCCTATGCAACATTTTGACCATTTCAAAAGCATTTAAACCAGAATTTCCCAGGATTTCTCTTATATTTAAAATGTTTTCCTTTGTTGTTCTGCTATCAGAAAGGACCAGCCAAAGAAAATGAACCCCAGGGGTCTTGCAGGCAAACCATCCTTAAACTGCACAATAGCATCACACACCTCTAATTCACTATGCACAAAGGCTGTGTGGCTACACAGAGCTTGCAGCACATCCAGATATTTCAGAACCATTCAGACACTTACTGCTCGCTGCACCCAGACTAGTAACTTTTATATACTTGGATGACTTCAGGGGTGTGCTAAATAATGTCAATTACGGTTACATTTTATCCTTTGGATGTAAGAATTCTGACCTAAGAATATCAAATGTATGCAGTGATGAACTGACTTCACCCAGGGCCCTGCTGGGAACAGCGAAGGCAAGACTGACCCCAAGCAGCCTCCACATTGCTCCCCCACTCACTGTGGTATCTGGCTCAAGCTGAGCCACAACAACTGGTTTAAACCCTGCTTTGTGTTATCAGGTAACACTGACAAAGCAAAGAAGGTTTGAAACCAACAGGGGAAAGAACGTGTGAATGAGGGAATGAGACAGAGAGGGAAGGGTACAGAACATTATGTATTGGGGAAAAAATGGGCATGCAAGTCAAGACACAGTAGGTCAGTCTCACATGACCGTCATATTTTTTGAAGCTACTTAAACATGTACAGATTCCTGATGAATTACACGTCTTCTAGTCTAGCTTAAAATAGAGGGGGAAAAAAAAAAGAACTGCTGGCCTCAAATGGTGAACACTATAAAACATTTGTTGGTTCAATAAAAGGTCCTGTATAACTTATCTTCATTTTAAAATTGGCAACATAATTCAGTTGTTTCTCTCACTGCCTCTCCTGAACTTTCTTTTGTTGGTTTTGGAGACTCTGGCTTAACATGTGTTGACCAGCATTTTCAAAACAAGCAAGAAGAGGAAAAAGAAGGAGAAACAGGAAATAAACTGGGGCAGCTGAAAGAAAAATGAACATTACATGTGTGAGTAAATTAGTGGTGAGATGAGGTATTTCTGTAGGTCACACACACACACCTTGACTCCAGTATTTTCCAAACCACCATTTCAGGGCACGTAAGACTTTCAGATGTCTGTTTCTCCAAGAAAAAAGCTAGGTTAATTTGAGTTAATATTCCTGTGCTCTTCTGCATTGACACAGCTACTTTACCCTGAAGGATCCCAAAGTAAACCATGAATCACACAACACCACTAATATTCACCCACATCTGGGGAGGGAATGTGGCTTAGCCCAGGCTGCTCAGCAAGGCAAGGGAGGGGAAATTGTAGTGCAGAGCAGCAGGCCGGGCCCTTTTCTCTTATGAAAAATGTCATTTAATCTTGGTGCAAAGACTGTAGCATCTTTTGAAAAACAAGAAAACCTCAACTTCTCTAGCTTGAATTGGAGGAAGCAGGACCTGGCCATCCCATATTCACACTTGTAGGCTCCCGTTTTGAGCCTGATGTAAACAGACAAATGAGTTTGCAAACATGGATATTGCTCAGCCAGCGACCCGCACTACCACAGGCTTTCTACACACAGACAGGACTCATCCCACCCAGCACTGGAACTCCTAAACCCCTTTTCCTTTTACACCATCCTCCCAGTTTCCTCAGGGACAGCAGACCGATTCAGGATGAGTTATGGAGAAGTGCAGACAGGAAAGCTCAGGCTGGAAGAGGCGCCAAACCGCAGAGTCTCTTACAGAAATATTCCCCAAACATGCCCTGGTGGCTGATCTCTGCAGACCCCAGGCCACCTCCACATGGGATCCCTTCACTGTTGTCCCTTGTGAGGCCACTCCTGCCCAAAGCAGGTCCTGGACAGGGAAGGTCTGTGTGAAACCATCTGGTTGGGGCTGGCAGCACTCATGCAGCAGAACCTTTTGGTGGAGGAATGAAAGTCCCTGTTGGAGTTTCAGGTGACCTGTGGCTGCAGACACAGCACGGCAGTGTGACCTGGGAGAGTGCATGATACCAATCACAGCTGGGCCAATCTCAGGGGTGTACTGGATTTCTACTGACAAAGATTTATTACCATGTCCTTTAGTTGGGTGGGAGGAGGAAAGCTGTCAGAAACTTGCAGGAATGAGCTCTGGGCCCAGGCTCTAGAGAAAGCTCCTTTTCAGCAAAGCTTTATTTTACCACTGCTCTCTTTCTTCCAGGAGGGGGTTACAGAGCAGCTTGTAATGAAGTCAACCCCACAACCCTGTTACCTCACTCTTTGGCTTCACAGGGACACCAAGTATAACAACTGACCTATCATCAGCTGTTACGTCCTTTCAGATGAACAAACTGCATAACGACAATTTACGTTCACAGTGACCGCCAGAGTGAATATTTTTCCCTGTTCATCCAGTGGGTTTTTTTCCAGGAACAGCTATAGCCCTGGTCTGACATCTATTAAGATCCATACAGTGGGTCTTGCCAGTGTTAGAAACATCCCTTTGCCATCATGCCCTAGATCAAACCTTTTCTGTGAAAATATTTCATTGCAATTTGTTTCTTGCATCAAACTTCACACATAAGCTTTAACTGTGAAGGACTGCTACCACTCAAGTTTTTTCCTGAATACCTGAGAACCCAAAGATGTTTTCACCTTGTGCAGCCTGGAGCCTGATGCAGTGGGAGTAGGCATCTAATTACATTTTAATACATGTGATTTTTATAAAATGAGTGTACATGCCCACAGAGACTGTGATAGGTATATTTTATAAATCATAAAAGAGAACTGAGTTTGCAAGTCTATATTAATATTTGCATTAATAAGTGCACTGAAAGCCCCATATAATAATAGGCATGGTGCAAATGGTCTTACAGTCTTGAACTATGCACATGAATGTAAGAATTTATGAGTTAGCAAAATAGATAAAAACCTGGTGTAAATCACTTCATTGTTCAGTCACAGCTGACTCTAAATTTCCCCTGACCAGTGACAGTGTGTTCTCCTTGGTGAGATTCAGGGCACAGTGTGAGTCTTGTTTTCTTAGCCAGACCTTAGCAGAGCCTAAAATGGGAGCTGGGGCTGTGAGTGTTGAGGTGAGCTGTTAACAAACTGATGGTTATACGGTTTTATTTTCTTTTCATGTTTGCTGCAAAGCTGACTGAAATCAACTTTTTTCTCATTGAGTTGGCATGTTTCTCACTGAGTTGTGCAATGTTGTCAGATTCCTTGGTGATAGTCTCCCACATGCATTTCAGAATGCATAAAGGAACATCTGACCTAGGCTTCTTTTTTGTGTGTGTGCGATATTTGGGAAGGGATTTATGACACGTGCTGGGTTGACTCATCAGATGAAGTGGTTTGCCCTTCTGTTTCAAACCATTAGGGGTTAACATTGAAAACCATGTTAGGCAGCAGGTAAGGGGGAGGCTGAAATAAAGAAAAGAGGAGAAAGGAGAAGAGAAAAAATAAATAAAGGAAAGAGTATGGGAGATGTTACAAAAAAAGAAAATGACAAAATGGCAAATGAAAATGCACCAGGAAAAAGAAGAGTAAGGAATATGAAGGCAGAAACATACCACTATGACAATTTTCTTTATTTTTAATACAAAAATATCCTTTTCCCACCCAGGAAAGTTGCTGTTGTGCAGGCAGGCACGTTCAGTCTTTCACTCTGGATCTAAAGAGTTTAATTGGGAGCTCTTAAAGACTAAAATAAGGCTTTAAAAATAAAAAGCTAAAGTCAAATGCAGCCAGGGTAAGCACTATTACACTCCAGCACGATTGTTTTTCATTAAAAAAGCAGGGTGAAAGGGAGGGTTTCAAAGCCATATTTCAACCCTAGGCTGACACGACAGCAGTAAAATCTGATTTTGTTATGCTAGTTGGCTGTGGGTTTGGGAGCAGACCCTATATATGTGGTGTAATGTTATGATATGAATGCATGCACACAGGATATTTTCAGAAGCCTCTTGCAGAATTTAGAAGAACGTGCCACCCATTCCTGCGGCCCCACTTGCAGGAGCCAGCTCCTCTCCTGCTCCTGGGAGCCAAGCAGGCTCAGACATGGCATATGCTGTACAAAGACAATTTAAATTATAAGGTGATGTATTTTCAGGCAAGTGGAGGAACTTCTTAGTAAATGCCAGAACTGATTGCCATGGTGTGCTTAGCCAGAAGCATGGAGTAAAGAATGGGTAAGTCTATCTGAGAGACGAAATTCAGTTTCTTTCACTTGCCTGTAAGATAAAGAACTGACAAATATGGTCTCTTTAAACATAGCTTCTTCCATCCACTGCATGAGATACTGAAATATGCACAACACCTCCCACAGAACCATAGAATATCCTGAGCTGGATGCCCAAGGATCATCAAAGTCCAACTCCTGGCCCTGCACAGGACAGCCCCAAGAACGGCACCATGAGCCTGAGAGCATTGTCCAAATGCTTCTGGAACTTCAGCAGGCTTGGTGCTGTGACCACTTCCATGGAGAGCCTGTTCCAGTGCCCAGCCACCATCTGGGTGAAGAATCTTTTCCAGATATCCCACCTTAACCACCCCGACACATATGCAAATACTAAACCCCAGATTCCTAAGTAGTGTCCCAAACTTACTGCGCTCTGTGAGATTGTAAGCACACAAATTCAAGCAGCTTGTAAGAAAAGTGCATCAGCAGGGCTCCAGCAATCAAATAGCCATAAAAATGACTGTAAGCTGCAAAAGACCCTCATGGTAACCCAGACAACTGTTGCACAACAGATCCTGCAAATCCAGGGATTACATGTGAAATTTCAAACATTGTTTATATCTCCAAGGAGATACAGATATTTTCAAATATATACCTACCTGTATCTGCTTCTACATTATGTTTGCATAAAAATGGGAATGGCTAAGCAATCTGCCTTCACACTAAGTATACTATGAGATACAGCAGTACAATCACACATGGTATTTTCTATGGTCACCACTTCCTGAAGGCACATGATGGAGTTGTGCCAGGGCTGAACCTGGAGCAGTCGATGACACCTTTCCCTCCACATCCTCAGTGCCACGACACAGCAGCTCTGAGGCTGTTGCCGAAAGAGGACACAAGAAGTGAAAAGACAGGTGGACTCAACACATTAAGTAAATCACATTAGCGACTGACAATCTCTCTGCTTGTGCTACAGGTTTGTGTGGGGCTCAATAAGTCGTTCTAACTGACCTTTTCACAGGTGCCACAGTACATTCCCTGGTCTCTACACTCTGACTTGAAAGCCTGAGCTTTCAACTTCAGCTGAGCACTCACAGGTGCAAATGAGGTGAAGAGTGTTGCTTTGCACGCATAAAAAGCAATGAAATCATGAGCATCCACAAGGTCTTATGTATCTAAAATCACTTTAAATTGTAATTGTTTGGTGCCTTACATATCCATTTGTGAAATCCTACAGATGTCTTATGAAAACACCTTTATTAAAGTTTGAAACGGGCCAGATAGGCTGTATCAAGTGGAACTGAGCAGCTCATCATGAAATCAATCATCCTGTCCTCTGTCCTCAGAGGGGCTCAGCTGTGTTCATGCTATGGCTTTGGTGGTACAGAACCAGCAGTGAGCACCCAATGAGGATATGAGATGGGTTTTGAGGCATCTTTCAAACCAGGCCAGGTTATATATGTCAGAAAAGTATCTCTTTCGTCATCTAGCTTGAAATGTGATGGGAATCCCTTTATTCAGTGTCCTGAGAAATAACCACAACATACACAGAAAGCTGTAGTTACACACCTCCCTGACCATATACAGAATAACCAGCAGAAAGAAACTGCTGAGTGAGCTGCGGGGGAAAGAGCTGCCTGTGGATTATTTTCATCTCCAGTTGCACAAAAGTCATTTTAGTGTTTGATAGCATTATTTTTGAGTCAACTCTTTAGTTTTGTTTCCTCTGCTTTACATTGTGAAGCTGTTGCAATCTTCATGCTCCTGCTCACCACAACTTGCACTGTTATTATTTTCATTACAGGATTTCTTCCCAAACCTAAATATTCCCAGGCACCTTTTAAACAGGCCCTCAAAGATTCTAGTAAATTGGGAGGTATCTCAAGAAGGGCTGTGATTTCAGTTTTCCTATTCACCAAGTGAGTGAGAGGCAGTGCAGCAAAAGGTGGAAGGCTCTTGGAGCAGAACAGCACGCCCAGAGTTATTCAGGAAGATGTACCTATTTGCCAAGAGCTTTTGAAGAAGTAGAAACACCTCCTTCTACTCCAAACATCATCTTGTGTTTAAAATGGTTTGAGTCCTAGTGCAGTGCAATTCCAGTAACTCTGCAGAAGAATCATACTTAGAAGAGCTCAAAGCCTATCCGGGATATCATGGAGAATGATGCAGTGTAATAAATCAGCCAGACTGGGCTTGAATTCTCAAGGAGCAGCTAAATGTGAACACTGCAGATGCTCACTAATTGAAAGTTGTAAGCGCCCTTCACAGCGGAGTTTTTGCCTAAGACAGATGAGGCTCCTGCACGCTGAAGGAGCACGTGTGGGAGGTCCTGAAACAGTAGTAGGCCGGTACTTAACATTGCAAAGGCCTTGGATGTGAACAGCTTTGTGGAAGAAGATGGAATTGCTTCTCTGGCAAAATGTATGAAACTGTCTGTGATAACAGGAATGAGAGCAAGGATGACTGAACAAATACTTACACTGAATGCCTTGTCAGGACAGGGGAATTGCTACTGATATGATCTTTACTTTCAATGTTACTGTTTCTGACAGTCTTACAGACTTCGCAGATGTTTATTGGCCACTAAATCATTCTTCAAGAATGTTGGCTCTGTTCCCAAACCTGAAGAGCCTGAATGTGAAGGGGTTTGTTATTCAACACACACTGCTGCTTTTGGAGACAGTGATTTTCAAGAAACCAGCAGGGAAGCATCGTCAACTGATAACAAGACAGGGACTGGATTCGGATTTCCCTGCACTCCGGGCCTCAGCCGCTAAGGCAGGCTGAGTAAATGAGCACCACGTAGCAGGGCACTGAGCATCCACGTGGCAGAGAGCACTGCCTGAGCCGTCACAGCAACGCCGCGCCACAATAATGGACCTGTATTGCAGCAAACATTGCTGCTGAGAGACAGGGCTTATCAGCTCATCCCGACCTTGACGTACTGCCTGCTCTTCTTGGTATAGCACAATTGCATGAATTTTAGAGCCTCTGTGAAGCTCACTCCGTGGTGCTGCAGAGATTAGCTCTGTTCTGCTCGGCTCCTCTAACTGCAGGACACGCTGCATAACAACGAGGCTCATTCAAAACCTTTGCCATTCATCTCAGGGAGAGCAGCTCGCAAAGATGCAATTGCTGGGCTGTGGAGGACCCTAAGCCACAGTATTTCAAGGCAAACAGATTTGCTTTCAAACAGAGGGTTTTTGAACTACGGGCAATATGCTCAGGCTGTTTCTCTGAGTGAAGATGCTGATTGTCTGGGATCACTGCAAACAGTTCTCACCTGAAAAAGCTACACTAGCCACTGGAAGCTGTACCTAAATAGAGACTGGACTAAAATAGTAGTAATAATAATTGTGACAGTGATAATACCTATCTTTTGAATAAGTAATCAATTCCCTTTGTACTAATAAAATTATGAACTATTGACACACAGTGTATATTACCACAGGAAATATGTACTATCCATAGGTATTAAACATATTTCTCCCCAAAAGGCTCCGACACGTTGACCACTGGATGTGATCTAAAAGCAGTTAAAGCCAATAGTCTCCTCTAAAACCTAATTGAATTGCTAGCTATCAGCTTCCAAGATGAAACACAGTGGCATCTAAAATAGCCCCTTGTAACATTTTCCCCCCAAAAAGGGTGAATACTGTTTAAAAATATCAGGTTGGTGCAGAGATAACGTGCTTCAAAAATATGTAAGACAGGTGCAGAAGGCAATAATGTCATATTCACTACGTATTTGTTTTACAGTAGCTCATACATGTTTTCCTGGAAGCCAGGAGAGTTCTCCTGGGGAATTCTCTCCTGCAACAGTTTGCTGTATCAGACTTAAAACACACATACATATTTATTGTAAAGCCATATGGTATCTATGGTTAAAACAACTGATATGCTCAAAAAAATATGAATTTTGATTAATTTGGAAGCTCTATAGATCAAAACCAGCTCAGAAGCTTTATTAGCATGTATAAATAACTGGTCTTCCCTCATGTTACCATTAAAAAAAAAAATCCAACCCTTCACCCAACAAGGTTTGCAACAAGAAACAGAGCTCTAGATATGTGAATAAAAATTTGGAAAATACCTGCATTCATAGAATGCAATTCCTTACACAGATGCAGTTGGAAATCACTGTGAACTTTTTGTTCAAGGAACAATTAAATCAATTTTATCTCAGAGTAACTCACACTTACGGAATTTTTTATGGGTCTTCCCTGACCCGCATAGATGTTTTCCTAAGCATCTGCAACAATCATATATTTGTACAGATATATTGTACAGGTAGCCTCGCATTCTCACCTGCCTTTTAAGAATTAAGATCCTGAATTTCCACTTCTATAGAGAAAATCAATAACACAGGAAGCCATGGTTCCAGACATAAAGAACATTTATATTTTACAGAAAATAACCATGGTGAAAGAAAGAGAGATCCTTTGATCCCTCCAACACAGTTCAACTCTAGGCTTTGAGCTTTTGGATGGAGGATAAGAGGAGGACTCTCAGCAGCCATGCAAGCCAGGCAGCTACAACACAAACTCTCTAAGCTCTGTGAACTGTTTCATGTTTTCTAATTAACTTGCTGCTATTGTTAGTAGTACTTCTGTTTCCACTTTTATAACAACAAAGGCTTTTTCTTTCATTTTGCAAGAATTTTTTATTTTTGCCCGTGAGCCAAAGCTTTACCATAGAACAATTGCCTATACATCACAGTCTGTGAAGTTTATGGGGATCTGCAAAGGGCCTGCAAAGCAGACACAGCAAATCCCATGTGTGGACAGTGCCTGCATTCCTGCCCACCGTCCTTCTCCAACAATGGGCAAACAGATATTGCACCACCAGCAAATGCTGTATTTGATAGTACAGATTCATGAGGATGCACAAACACCAGCCTAGCTGGGTGGAACCAACATGTTACTTCAGACAAACAAACTAGTAAGGTGTTGGCAAAACCAGCCCCTCTGAGCCCCACTGGGAGTGGCTCACCCAGCTCGCAGGCAGGGCTTGCCCAGTGCTGGCAGACACCATCAACCCCATTTGCAACTCCAGGTTCAGCAAATCTTTTTAAAGTACACTCTGGACAGCACTTCCTAGGCAACTACTGTCTCAGGTAGGAGCATTCTGAGAGCTGCACAAAGCACCCTGAAGGCTGCTCACCACCCACAGCCCCATCTGCAGCGACACTCTCCCTTCCTCTCACACCGCAAACACAGCTGGCTGCCTCAAGCTGGTATAACACGAGGCGAGTTCTGCCTGAATGGTCCTAAGCTTTTCAATTAGTACTTGCCTTGCACCCTTCAAACACCCAGAGGCCCACTTTGGGGGCTTAGATGACACCTGCTCCATTCCTTTATTTTTGTTTTTGTAAGACTCATTAGCCTTTGCGGTGAAGCAGAAATTCCAGAATACAAACCAGGATACTGAGAGTATCCATACCCCTAGACTCCAAGGAGGAGCTGCCCAGAAGAAACAATGAAGTGTCTAAAAATCCTGGCATCAAGGACTTTTCCATATGATTTCAGTTAATGTTAAGAAGCCACATTGCTCAGATAGGCCTGGGTGAAACATCCTCTGCTTTATTTGTGAAATCTGCATTTCAGTAGAGAGAGCAAAATGTAGGAACATATGGAAATGTTCAGCCAAATCCATTGATTGCAATTCTCAATTGCTTCTCAATCATGTTGTCTTCTTTTCTATCATATATGTCTTTTTCCACTTCCTCCCCATTTCCAACTGGATCCTCATTTTCCTTTCTCTGCTATGATAAGGGATGAGAAAACTGAAACAAGAAGAGAGTTTGCTGCAGTTCTTTCAAAACCAACCAAGACAAGGGATGGCACTTGGCTTGCAAAGCCAGTCACACTGTAGCAACCCATCAAATATGAGGTGCTGTGTATGCTCAGCTGCAGGCATTAAACTCTTGTTCTGTAAGAATTGGGCAGAAATTGGTAATTGCTGCCCCTCAAAGAGGCAGATTGGGAAGTATGACTTGTGAATATGAAGCACAAAGACTTTGGGAAAGTTTCCCCTGGCCACAATTCTGTGCACATGTCCTACCCCTGAGTTTGGTATGTAAGCTGGTTTCTATACAGAACTTAAAATGGAAAAAAAAAAAATCCTTTTGAAAGAAGTGCCTTGAAAAACAGATATTGGCAATGGATGACACTCACTTGCTGTAATTACTGAAAGACAAAATTTTTGATCAGGACTCCTTACTGAATTCTCTCCAAAGCCTCTCTGAGCTCCAAATGCTGCGACCTTTAAAATCAAGGGAGCAAAATGTTCTCTGTTCTAATGACTGATACTGTAAAAGCAGAAAATCCACATGTGAAAACTAAGATTTAAATTTTACTGTTTGGCAATAAAATCAGACTTGTTTCTTTTTGGGTATCAGAGAAAAACATGGTCTGTATAAAATGTTTAGAAGGATACTAAGCTTTAGAAAAATGGGTTAAAGTTATAAATAGGGGTCCTACATTTTCAAGGATGATGAAAACAATATCTATGTGATGGCATAAAATCTACTGCCTAAATTCTACATTTACTTGCACAGAACACAAAAAAAGAAGAAAATTTTCTCTGATTATATAAGGAAGTTTCAGATGAGTTTACAGCTCTGTCTCTAACTGTTGTTCTTTTTCTCAAAGATACATGCAAGAAACACTTCTGTACAAAACATCCCTATCTTCTAAGCAGCAGAAAGGATGCCCTACTTTGGACAAATACACACTTTTCATTCATTTGGACAAAAATATTAAAATTAAACAGAACAAATTTTCAATCAACACTTGTTAATTTGAAATACTAAAAATTCTCCCATATTGAAAGCAGATTGCTCTGAAAAAACATTCATTTTCAAGGTCATAACAGCGCTGGCAGAACTCAAAAAATTGTAGTCCAACTTGCTTGTGCTCAGCTGTGTTTACTTAGTCTCAATTTGACAAAAGTCTGCCTCTGATTATACATAGCAGTCATCTGCCCACAGATAAATAGATATTACACAAACGTTTGGAGGGAATGACATTTGGCTACCATTATTTTTGGAATAATTTAGCCTGCATCCTGAACTTAAAACACCAAAATGATTCATAATGGTTTCTGGACCCAAGTATTTCCATTTAATAAATAAATTTACCTCTATGACCTTTGTGGACTTTATATTGTACATGTTAGTGGATTAAAAAAAAAAAAGGGCAATTTATTGTTAAATATTCTGTATGCTTGTGAAGGGTGGATTTATCCAGAATTCAGACCCAAGTCAGCGGCAAACCCAGTGCACTCACTGCAGCAGCTCAGAGCCAGCACGTGCAGTGCAAGGGGCTCAGGGTGCTGCTGGAGAGGGGGCTCTAACTCAGCTCTACAGGACATCCCACCCCATCAGCACCTGCAAGCACAGGGCATTGCTCAGCTCTCTGCAGAGCATGCACCTGCAGTGGAAGCCCCCATTAGCAGAAAACATAACAGCACTGCCTGAGACAGAAATGTGTTTTCTATTTCAAATGCACCCACCTCAAATGTAAACTTAACAGTTCTCCGCCTATTATTTGTAGGAGGGAAAATTAATACATATTGGATGCCAAACTGAAATGTTGCTTTATCTGAGGGAAATAGTTGCTTTGTGACATTTATGGAATAGGTTATATTTCAAAGGAGACATGCAGTATTTCTCTGGTGTGGATGGAAATTTTGTCCAGTTAAAGATATTACTCAGTCTAGGGCATTTTGTGTTATAAATTATCCATGAATAAGGCAAAAAACTTGTGAATAAATTATAGTCCCTACTACCATTCCTTCCCTGATGCCTCTTCCTAATTCTCTCCCCTTTAAGCACCCCCCTGTCAGTTCCCCAACATCAACTACCCCAAACCATGTTCCCACATCACACACTGGAAGTATTGAGGGCAATTCAAAGTCCATGAGGGATACTGTTACTGCTGCACATTTAAAATGGAAAATGTTTCCAGAGTGTGGTGATACATGGAAGAATAAAGCCTAGACCCGACAGAGTCAGATAGATTAGTTTCTGTAAAGTTAGCATGCTTTCAAAAATGACTCTTCAATTAGAACACCAAAATTAAGAAAGCCCCTGATTCAACAGGAACCATATGTGCTTGATGTACCCAGCTTCTCTAACATAACATCTAAATAGTCAGTTTAAAGAAAATTAGGTGACTTGTTTACAAAGAACTAGTTTATGTGTTTACAAGACTAAGCTGAATATTTTTAGATGGACCGATTACATGCAAGTCATTTCCCCTCATTTTCCCTTGTTTCATGAAGGAATATTATTGTGAAGAAGGGATGTGTTTTCAATGTGGACAGCTGGAGGTACAGAAAACAGATTTCTGTCACGTGGAACAAAGGCAGCAAATTCTTTCATTACAGGGTGTTTCCTTACAGAGATTAAGTATTAGAGCTCATTACACTATGATGCAAAGCTCCATTCATTCGGAAGTGTGCTAATGACTGTGACCCAAAGAAGAGTTAATTCAGATGGAATCCAAGAAAATGAGGCAGCACAGAAACCTCATCAGCAGTCCAATCACATGACAAAATGCGAGGCATCTCCAAAGCCACTGCCTGCCAAAAAAAGAAAGGCTGCTGCAAGAAAAATACTTTCACAGCTTGATATCTGGGTCTTGTGACTGCTATCCAAACAAGGAGTAAAAGTGGTACTATATAATGTGGCAGGGTAAACAGAACCACCCACTCACCACCACCAATCATGTTTTTAATTCAGATAAATTCTGTTTCTTTAAAAAATGATGGGGGAAAAAGAAACAAAACCTTTTGTTGAACTTGAAAATTATATGTGTAATTATCAGATCTGGCATGACATATTTTAGGTTCATATATACCATGAACTGCATAGGAATGCATGTTTTGACATACAGGATCAAACTATCGGTCCATCGCAGGTGATATCCCTTCTACACTACTGACAGATGCTCATCTCAGAGGAGCACAAAGACACTGTCCCCAGCCAACTATGCATTAGGTTAAGAAGATTTCTCTCTGTAACTTACAGATGATGACTTGAAAAATTTTCAAATAGACTATCTGATTTGAAAATTTTACAGAAAGGAGCAGACCTAAAAGAAGTTAAAACTTTCAGGAACACTGGGCCAAGGAAGCCTCCACACTTGGCCAAACTGTCATGCAGTAGCCTGAAAACTACTTACAGTTTTCAAAACAGGTCTTGGTGGAATCTGCCAAAGTCTGGATTGGGTATGATTAAGCCAAAGTATGAGAAGCATTCTATACTTTTGTGTCCAGCTTAGTCAGGGATTGTGGATGCACCAAAAGACTGGGAAATTAATAACCACACACCTCACACAGACAGACACCTCCATCACTACCACCACTGCCACCAGCACTGGAGTATTTCCCAGTGCCAGACTAAGTTGTGGTTTTGTCCTAAGTTGTGGAGGAACAGTTTGGATTAATTTTTTGTATTCTAAGCAAGGTCATACCCTTTTCTGGAAGTGTACTTGCTCCTAGCCTGTGTAACACAGGAAAAAAAGCCAAGACATAGTAATTAGACTCAAAGGTTCCTTGCAAGAAGGGTGGCAGTATCTTGAATACTTATCTACCTCCATTTCTCAAACACTTTGAAAAGGAAAATATCAAACTTCTAATTTTGGGCTATGAAAAATGCTAGTATCTCCTATACTTCTCTATTTTATTCTAGAACCCTTCCCTGTTACACTCCAGATACCTACCATTATTTCCATACCTGCTTCCTCAGTATTTTATCTTCTTGCCTTCATCCCTTTTATCCCTTTTCTTTCCATTTCCTTTCTGTTCTTGTCCTTAATCCTGCATTCCCCTTTCTGTGTCCTCTCCCAGAACTATCTTCTCTTTACAATCTTCCAAAAGTTTCTGCTCTTTATTTTCCTACCTGTATTTATTTCCTGGCTGTGAGTTTTTATTTTTCCCTTCAATCCCCCTCCTTTCTTAGATCTTTTCCCTTCTAGAGCTAAAATGATACTCCAGCTATGACCTACCTGAAAAGAGTTACATCTTTTAAGTCCATTGTCAGTACTAAAGGGATGGAAAATATCTCAAAAAGAACTAAACGACTATTCCAGTCACTGTCCTGGACAAACAAGTGTAACTCCCATCAACAGCTGGAGGAGTTCAGCACCTGAGTCAAGTTATTTCCCATTTACCACCAGTGACTGTTTGGGGTGGGAGTCCTGCTATAGCAATCTGTCCTCACACTAGGGCATGGAGACAGAATTTCATGCAGTGGCTGCAGGGTGTTGGTGAAGAGAAAAACAACTCTGATAACATAAGTCCTTTCTTCACTCTTAACTGAAAACAGCACCTATCTGAAGTGAAGACTTTGTTGAAACTTAAAAAGTAAGGAAGAGGCCTGTATAAATATGGAGACAGCTGTGCACCACTTCACCCTGGTATTCTGCTGGATCTCTAACAAAATACCAAAACATCACAAGGGAAGTTCCTTGGATGGCATGCATTGTGTAATCAGTATCACTAGTAATGAAAGTCTTTCTCTTGGCTTCAAATGAAGTGGTGTAAAATCCTGTGAAAGGACAGAATTACCACACAAGCAATTAGGTCAAGAGGGTAAAAAGACTAAGAAGCATTCATTCCCTGAAGTTCTTGAGGTCTGCCCATCAAAACAGTAAATGTTTGCTTCTCAAGACAAAACAAGCTAACAGAAACATGCACTAAAAATCATCTTTATGGCCAACATTACAGAGGAAATACTGGGGAACACTTTTGTTTTTCATGGTGAATGAATTGCCCCTGTAACACTCCCCACTCAAAAGCGCAGTTTCCCCTCCAGCTGGTGCTGCCTGGACAAGCTGGAGCTGTCTGTGCACAGCTCAATCTAACTTGCACACCAGATCTTACAAAATGTTCTCTGTTTTCTTTGTCTCACTCTTTTTATATTGCTTCTGGTGGTTTTCTCTGTGTGTTTTTGTTGCTGCTTGCTTCCCACCCTTACCACTCTCCAACTGCTTGCTGGGCAGGCACAGCAATTCCATGTAAGGAACGCAGGAAGGAGAAGCATTCCTTGATTTTTCTGTGCACAGTAACTTGCACGACATTTGATCATAGACAGAGATTAAGTCATTCATGAATAGGCCCCAAAGGGAGGAACAACTCCAGAAAAACAACCCTCCTCGCTGTTAGTGAAGCATCCAGGACTCCACAATCATTACTGCCACACTTACAGTTCATAGCCGATCTGGCAAAGCAAGGAATCCAACTGCAGGCTCTGTGGTTTAAATAAAACGTATCTACAGCAGCTTGGACCAATGTTTAAAAATGTTCCATGTTGTTTTAGTCCAAGGACAAGCTTTTAAAATTAAAAGAAAACTTTGGCTTTAATTAGAGATTAAAAGTGAAAGTTGTTTAAAAGGAATGCATATTCTAAGAACAGTAATAGAAGTTATTTAATATTTAAAACTCATTTTTCTCTCTTCCAGAGTGTGACAAGTCTCCTTGTAAACATTTAAAACACAAGTTTGAAAGCTATTAATTTGTGGACAATAGTTAGGGTGCTTCTGCCTTGCTGTTGTGAATCTTTGGCATAGCTCAGCTTTTTCCTACATTTATATTTTCAATCTAAAATAAGTGTCAGGTTTTGATGCATGTTGCAATGGCCAAAAAATAACCACAACTGTAACTTTTACCTCCTTTTCCCCTAAATTTTGTCACCATATATGTGTGATGCAGCAAATGTCACCACCCTATACATAAATGCAAAGGGTTTATTCCAGAGCAGCTACAAGCAATGTGATCCCAAAGTGGTTAGGTGCTACAATGGAGAAGCTGCTGCTCTTGGGATGATTTTCAGCAACAATTGCCCATCTGAAAATCATTAGTGCATAGCAGTGGATTTTCCACATGTTCATATGCTGGACAAGCAGGTTGCCCTTGAAGTATGGTTCCCCGGGGGAAGAAGGAAAACCCAGAGAAAAGTATTGTATTGTCAGATCACAGTTTCACTAGAGCCAGACAAAAATATGGTCAAGCATTCACTTGGCTGCTCTGCTGGCAAAACGATAGGGTACCAAAATGGAGACAGCTAATGAGGAAGGCAAAGAATGAGTCTCAGGAAGAAGACCTTAAAGGAGTACAGATTTTTTTTTTAAATTTTAAAAACTCAGAAATAGGGGTAAGTATGCAAATGTAATGACTTTCAGATTACTGACCTTTATTTTTATAAGGTCAAAAAGGTTTAGACAGGGTAGTATTTTCCCAATAAAATACCTCATCTTTTAATTCAGCTGTGTTTGAAGCACCAATAAGAAAGTACTGAAAGAGCCTAAGTAAAAAAGTCTATGATTCTAACTAGGCAGTATTCGTCAATTAATGCCCCATTAATCGATAATTTGGCTTGAAGGAAGAAAAAAAAGCTGGCAAAAGGGAATGGAATTCTTTAGCTCCTTGTTTTACTTAAGAAAAATTCCCAACGGGCTTCACTTAAACAAAGAACTTTAGTTTTCCACTGGAAAGACAAAAAGAAAATCTTGGTCTAGCATGTCCTGCCACATGCTTTAACTACATAGTAAAAGAGTATGTACTTGGATCCCAGGCACATTTCAGAAGTGCAGTATTTATTAGCTGCTCTGTTGCCAAGTTCCACTATTATCATTTTATTATAACTAAGGTATATTTTTACTAACTAAATTATATTTAGGTTTTTAGTTTAAGTATTTGAAGGTCTTGGAGTGTCACGTACAGATGACATACAATATATCAAAGGCCTTTGTTGATTTTCTCCTCTCCTCTCCTCTCCAAACAGTTACCCTGTATTTGTGAACTCGGGGCGTCTGATTTACCTAAACCCATATTCCAGCTGTAAAGATACGCAGGGGCCAAGGGAGCAAAATCCTTGGATGAAGCAGAGCTCGCCAAGGATGAAGGTGAGCCCTGTTACCGGATAACCCATGGCAGCATTTCCCCCACACCCTGAGGGGCAGGACAAGCCCCTCTCTCCCTACTACCCCCTTCAGACACCTCGCTCCAACATTCCTCCCCTGCCCTTTGGCCAGCTCACCTAGACCTGGCTTTTTGCAGAGATCTCCTGTTCACAGCCGGGCCATGGGCTGTAGGCGTTGTGCGGTGGGATACGGGCTCCCCATGGGTGAGGGTGGGCAGGAGCCAGCAGCTCATGGGGAGTTTACCTCAGAAGACCCATCTCCCACACCTCCTGCAAAAGGACTTTTGGTCCTGTGGGAATGTGGAGCCTCTGTCTGGAGGGTGTCCAGACAGTGATAGAAAGATGACATGGCCATGAGGCAGGAGAGGGTTTTGGTGGGCTCACATCAGGCTGGGTGCTGCCACTGCTCCGGACAGGGAAGGGGTGTTTCTGAGCAGCCATGAAGCCCACGGAGAGATGACAGAGCTCCTCAAATCGCAGCAAATGCAGCAGCACCACAGCACTGAATACAGCCTTTATTCTTCCTATTTTGTGCAAGGAATGAAGGATGAGGAATATCCAAATATGAGCACTTACATTCTCTGAGGGTCACAGTCTTTGATCTGTGAGCAAAAATCCCACTGAAAGCAGCAGGAGTTCACAAAATGAAGTTTGGAAAGCTTTGCAAATACATGAACATTGTGTGTCAAATCATGTAGCATGCTTTGAGGCCAAAACACTCAAAACCGAGACCAGATCTTGGCAAATTGGATTTTTGCACTTCCAAAGGGTTGGTTTTAAAACATATCTGAGTGTCTGTCCATCAGTTATCAGGTGAAGGTAAAGGCACTTTACCTTTGAGTAAAAGGCACTTTTACTTTGAGTTGGGTATCAGATATAATTATTGGCCCCATCTGAAATAAGAGGGAAGAGAATCGGGGGTGTGAATCTTTGAGGTGAATGAGGTATAGAGGAATGAGAAATATTAATGACCTTTTCCATATGTAGATTCACAGCAAATGTAATAAACACAAATTAATGCTTATGTGCATTTGTAGCAAGGAGGAATTACCACTCATAGTCTCATTAGACAAGGAGTGAAAACAGCAGCAGAAAGGCTGTGACACAATATTAAAAGGAAAACAGGCTTATAAAGACACCTGCCATTTTTATTCATTTAAAATGCTTAAACAAGCATTTCTTCACTTTGGTTTAGACAGCAAAAACAAGCCTTTACATAAAACAAAGGATTACTAGGATCAACACCTACAGGTCAGTCTTGTTTTCTCTGCTGACTTCTGTGAAGAGGATTTTCAGCTTTGCAGGGGCAATCTGGAGTAAGCAACTCAGTGAGGCAGGGGATTTGAAAGTAAGATATGTCATTGTTTGTAGGCAATACAGTTGGGAGCCTCTTTTCCTCTGTCTTTGCAAAGTTCACTGCCATGGTGAACTACTGCACAGCTCTGAGCTGAAGGAGTTAGCACAGCAAAACAGCAAAAGAACACACTTGTATTCCACAGATATCATCATGGTAATAGAGCATTAAGGAAATATATGTGAGTCTGTGTGCATGTATATCTATATGAAAGATTGCACATCTTACAAACACCACTACAGTCTCAGGTGCTGGCCAGAGCAGGACAGCTTTTTTGTTTCTCTTCACTTCAAAAAGTATCACTAAACATCCAGCAGTACTGAGATTCTGGAAGCCCAGAGCTATTGTAATTATGATATTGCAGACAGAGAAGGGCTCCAGGCTTCACCCAGCACCCCTGCTCCCCCAGCTGACATAAGTTTCACAGGCTGCACTGGGCTCTCTCTGACACTGCTGACACAAACAGTGCTGCAGACACTTAGAGCTTTGCCTGATAAAGGAACAAAGACTGTTGGGGTCTGGAGGAAGCTCCTGTTTGAAGATGGTCCCGGGGAAATGAATTAGTGATGCAGAAATCAACAGCTACACCAGCTAAACAGCGTGAGAGGGAGAAAAGCAGGACAATGAGTTTTAGTGTGTCTGTGTAATGGTCAATCCACCACCACAGTGCAAAGCTGCCATAAATAGTCAGGAACAGACCGTTTAATTTGCACACCAGCTCTGGAACCTGCTCTCTGAGCAGTCACCAGTCCAGATCCCTCATGGTACAGCCCACAATGGGAAAAGCCAGACCCCGCTCCTTGGGGTAGGAAGAACAATTAGACAAATGCAGACCTGAGATGAAAGTCTCCCTGAAGTCAACGGCCGAGACAAATTCTCCAGCACACCAAGACCTCATTAAAACTGCCCACAGTGTCTAGCCCACAAAGTACATCTAGTGCAAGGAGAGCAATCCTGCCGCTGTTTTGCAATGCATTACAAAATACCTTGGCTAGCAGAAAGAATTTGCGGCAATTTGCTCCTAAAGAGCCAGGTCGTGAAGAGTCTTCATTTTTCCAGCAAACTGGATTTAAGTTGACAAATAGTAACTGAGAGAGAAAAAATACCCTGACAAAGTTAGGGGAGATGGAGAAACCGACAATGTTTAACTTGATCTTCGAGGGTGTAAATCTGTCAATACCCACAAATGACCACAAGGCCACATGCCAGTTTTCACTCTGAGATACCGTAACTAAGACATTTGGCTGGTACCTCACATTGGAAGGAAAGTTTTTACATTTAGAAATGTAAAACATTGTAACATTTAAGGAATTTTGGCTACAGCCCACTAGCCAGCCTTCCCCCAGCCTCAGCTAAGGGATTATTTTGAATGTTGCTTTGCTTTTCATGCATCTGTTGCCTAAATCAATGTGGAGGCATGAGGGAGGGACTGAAAATTGGCTCTAAAAAAAGCAGTATATTTTAGTGTCATAACTGAGAGTCTTGGCAATCCCTTTTAACTTGAAATGTCAGTGCCATACCAAACGATCTGGTCATCATAACCTCAATTTCTGGCCATCAGTGAGAGAACAGAGATAGAGTCTCTGACATCAGGTTTCAAGGCCACTGTGAAAAATTAAGGAAAACAGATTTCGTGGCTCATTGGAATTTTGCTTTACCTATTTTTGTGCTCCTTTTCAGCTGTTCCAGCTTCAGCTGTTTATCTGATCTCTTTCTGTTTGAGTTGTTTTTACGCTTTTCCAGATTTTCTACAATGCTGTTTACCTCTCCAACTTTCTTCCCTGCTTTAAACTCCTGCTCTTTTTTTTTTTTTTTTTTTTCTCACATAAAACTCACTTACACAAGCCTTTTGCATGCTTTGACTGTTAGGACATATTTCTCCTTTAGCAGATCCAAAGTGGTGATTTGATGCCAATTTAATGCCATAAAGCATAAAAGACCTCAACAGGTCTTCAGTAATCACTGGTAATTTCCACATCTACCTCTTTATCTCCTACCCAAATTTTTAAGTTTGTAGTGAAGTGGACTTAATATTACTGAATCCAACTCTGCTTTTCTGGGTAATTAGAAATTGAACTTTACAGATGAACATTAGACAAGGTTTTCTAGAACAGGTGTTTTTAAAAGTGCTCCCCCTTCTCCTTCAAGATGACAAAACTCCCATTCACAAACAATACCTGCAGGTTCCCCACATTTCCTGAATTGCAGGTACAAGCTCATCCACAGCCCAGCATTAGTCCATGCAGATATCCCTTCACTCCACTTCTCAAATTGTGTCAAAACCCTCCCAAAAGCTTCTCTGTGAATACACATGGAAGATCAGAAGTCTGGTCTCACTAAACTGCTTTCATCATTATGCTTCTGGTATTCACATTATGGACAAATGACCTAAAAAATTTCAGTTAAACACATAAAGGAGTTGGGTTTTTTTTTTCAAATTACAGAATTACTTTCAAAACCCACAAACCTGCAAAGGGAAATAGGATTTGCTGGATCAGATAAGATTACTAATCTATCTGGTCAGGCACATTCAGTGTGTTGCTTTTTAGAAAAGAAAATTAAAATGGAAGGAAGAAATGGTGAATAAAACTAATTTTGCAGCTCAGTATTGTATCTGTTTTTACAGTATTTTAAGAAGAATAAAAAAAAAAAAATCTCATCCAAAAGAAAACAAACTGGTCTTCTTATTTTCCTAATTTTTTCTATTACATTCAATAGATAAATTCTACCATTTGCACCAGCACAAATACAATTTCTTAACCTACTTGAAAATCATCAAACGCTGCTTTGGTGCAAGACCCTGAAGACTTTCAAGTGTTTGCCACTCATATCAAAATCTTGCCAAGGTAAGGAAAATGCATGTGCTTGGCATGCAAGCAAATACAGAAAGACCCAAACCCTTTTTTTTATTTACAGCTATATGACTGAATACAAACAAGCTGCTTTTCACTAGTTTCACCACAGGCATAAAATATTTCAAACTCCAGGACTACTGAGAAGCTCACAGTTTTTTTCACCAGTCATCATGCTCCAAATTTACAAGCCTAACTCAGATGGTTATTACTGGGATGTACCTGCTTAAATCCCTTTCACAGATGGGAGAGTGAACACTGTTCATGCCAAGTTTCAGTCTGGATTGAATTTTTACAGCTGGGTCATAAATTTGCAGATTAAAAGGGTTCTAATGGAAACACAGGTACAACCTTAACTACAGCAACATGAACAGCAGCAATGTAACACTGCACGAGGGACAGTCTGTGCTACAAGCAGAATCCACCAGGAGTTACCCAAAGTTGCATTATTTCTCCCCAGCAGTGGCGGAAGGAGGCTGGGACATGCAGAAAACCCATGCCAGGTGTGAAGTTTCAATTCAGATGTTTTTCCAGAAAGAAGTGAAACTTTTATGGGCTTGCCATTCCTTTAAGTTTACTGCCCCAGCCAGAATGCGAAAAGTCCAGCCCTTTTTTCCCTCCTGCTACTATCCCATCTCACCTGTGCCTGCCTTGTCTGCACCCTGTCCCTGACTTCCCTGTGCAAGAAGTCACACTTTCTTGCACTGCACACAGATTAATACGTCAGTAAGAATCAGCAAAGGCAGTGGTTACTTGTGATGAAGATTATAGATTTCATATGTAAAAGTGATCCACTGGGCAATAAAGAAGAAGTTTGTCCCTGTAATTTCTTTTTCTTCATGCAGGTGCCATGGGCAGATGTCTTGGTGCAGGAGCAGAGTCAGCAGAGCAGTCCCACAGGAGCCCCGAGGAGCAGAACAGGCACATTTCAGCATTGGAGCCAGCACAAGTCTTGCTTGCAACCCAGTGATCTGCCTCCAGCCATGGCTTTGTCTGCTCAAAAGTGCTTCCCCATCAGTGATATATAAATTTAAGTGTGTGACTTCTAAGCCACTTCTTATGAGGTGACAGCACACGTCTCTGTCTCTGCAAACGCTCTTGTGTTTTGTTCCTCTTTTTTGCTCTTCCATGTATAAAATCATGCCTTGTTTTTAAGTTCATCGGCCTACATCTCCTCTTTGGCACAAACAGCTGATACTCACATTTTGCTGCTGGGTTTCCCAGGTAGGGGACAGAGCACATACACCCTCCTTTGTGCCTTCAGAAGCATGCTGGGGGACAGCTGCAGTGCCAGGGCCCCTCTGCATGCACACCAAGGAGCATGAGGCAGCCAGGCTACAGAGACATCCCACAGGATGCAAACCACTGCTCCTGCCTGGTGCTGCCCCGCTCCATCCCTGGCTCTTACACCAGGGCTGCAGCACCCAGGGCTTTCTGCTGCTCTGCTGGAGCTGGTTACCTCATCTCATTATCTCCGCTGAGCCCACTCTGCCCTCCTCTCTGAGCAGTGTTTCTTTTTGCAACACATGCAGTGTTTCTTTTTGCAGCAATGGCTGCAGCTGGCTGACGTTCGCAAGGCTGAGAGACCCCTGAATCAGGGCAGAAGCCATGGCAAGGCAGCACACGAGCCTGGTTTCTGCTGCAAGAGATCTGCACACGAATTTGGCTACTGGGGAAAATCCTGCTCAGGCAGTGGAAGGGGAGAAGGAATCACATCCATTTCACTTAATGAGTTTTCCCAAGCTGTAGTTTCACACACTCTTTAAATATCCTTAAATTAACTGCTAATTTTCTAACTAATTTCCCTATTATATTCATTACTAACCATGCAGTCTACAGCTAAAACTGGAAAACAGTCTGATTTATGACTATGTGCTTTTCCATGCACATAATTTCCTGAAACATTCACTTTTTGGCTGGCCCCAGGTTTTAAGACCAAGCATAATTCTGAAGACATTTGGAACAATGGGAAAATAGGGATAAATATTTTTTTCTCCTTGAAAACACCTTCACTAAATGAGTGAGGCCTAAGGCTTGCCAGGGAACAGCCCTTGCTGAGGCCTGGAGCATTGACTAACTCTAAAGAGGAGCATTAAAATATATACTTGTTAGAGATTGGTGACAGCACCACACATTTTTCCTGTGTGGACACCTTTTGCAGTGTCTGAGAGAGGTCTTGGGCAAGCATAGGGGTCTGATGCTTTTTTGGTCACTGCTGTGAATGTTCGCATTGGGAAAATTTTAATGGTCTTGGGAGAAACAAAGGCAGGCTTGCTGCACCGGCACAGGCAGTGACAACCTGTGGCCATGGAAACATGGCTGGTGCCCTGATTTTATTGGTGTCTCTGATTTTTCAGTCAGATGTTGTAATTTTTTCCATTTCAAATCATTCATGCAAGAACATCTCATTCTCTACAATGATAAAGCTATCAGGAGTCCTGACACGTGCTGCTCTGAAGCAAGCTGATTTGAAGAAAATCCTCTGCAGCCAAACAAAGACTGGCTCAAGACAGTTTGTACTGAAGCATATGGAAAATTTGCCATGACACCAACAGAAGCAAAACCAGGAGACGTGCCCACAGTCCCTCTCTGCTCTGTGGAGTCTCCACAGCAATTATACCTGAATTACAGAACAGGCACAAATATGCTGCTATTTGAAGTACGTCTTACCTGCATAGAGGCCAATCTCTGGAATCTTTAATATTTTGTGTTTAAAGGGGAAAAAAAGCCTTAAACATTCATAACCTTTTGTGTCTGAAAACAAACAGATAAAACAAGGATGCATGGTTTGTGCATCCAGCATCTGTGAGAAAACAAATACTCTCTTTTCCCATAAAACTAACCACTAAAAGAAGGGAGTGGAGAGAAGTGGCACAGGAAAGTTGACACTGCTGGGAGTGCTGCTTCCCCTCCCAGCAGGGCTGGCTCCAGGCAAAGCTCTTCCTTGCTGGCCGGCAGTCCCCGGGTGCCCAGGCTTTTGGGATAGTGCTCTGCCCCCAGCTGTTGTTGTTCCCAGCCCATCCAGTGCTCTCTTCCTCCACTCCCCTACCTGAGAGAGGTTGGACCTGCTACCTTCCCACAAAAAAGATTCAGTTTTGATGAAGCACTGTTTTTCAGGGTCATGTGGAAATAATCCTGACCCATTCCCCTTGCAGCTCAGGTACTGAGAAACCAAGAAGCTAAAGAGAATGAAAAAAACAGCTTATTTGATTTTTGGTGTTGGAACTGAAATAAATGCAAAAAGTGAACCAAACTAGCAGGGAATGGGTGAGATCTTTAAAGTTCTCAGGTTTGGGCTATTACATCTGGTATATTAAACCTGACGCTTCCCGTGTAGTAAAGACATTTCCTTTTATTCTTTCTTTAGAAAAAACAACAGAACAGTAAATGAAACATAATCTTCTCCTCAATTCTCAATTCCATGCTATTTTAGTGTTGACGAATCAGGTCACGTAATAATAAAATTCCTGCAGAAATACGATCTTAACTGTGTAACCTTCAAATTGCAGTTATGCTGCTGTGTGCATTTAATACTGTACTTGACATTCACCTTTTACATTTCACTTCTGGGTGACATTAGGATCTTCAGAAAAGACCTCCTTCAGGTCTCCCAGGTTACCATTTATTTCAAAGTATCCCCAAGGTCTCCAGCACCGTTTAGATCAAACTGGCAAAAGTCACTGCTGTGAGCAGTTTTTGCAGGTCCCTTGAGTTGTTTCTGAAAACAGGTTCCATTGTGTTCATATTATGCTTTCAAATTTTATGGCTTATTTTTAAATTACATGTTAATTTCTAAAATGTTAAATTGTGAGAAAAAATTGGCAAGGACCACACAAAATCACAGCACTGTTCTGCAGCTCGTGTGTCTCTCTAAAGTACTTATGTGCATGGCTACACCCTTTCATTTAAGTGCTGTGTAGGAATGTGGGCCTGATCCTGCAGTGTGCTGAAGGTCTCATCAGAGGTGCTCAGCATGCTGCAATAAACGACCCAGGATCATGCTTTATAAATCACCAGCTTTGCAGGATCCAAAGGAAAGAAAGAAAGGAAGGCGAGAGGCAAGAAAATGTCAGTAGTAATGAAAACATCAGAAACAGAGCGCACTCCTGAGTATGAATGTCTAAAAATAGAGATCAAACATCTTCAAAAATCAGCCAGTCATTCAGGCGTTTGTCTAAAACCACCCTCTTTTCCAGGCCTGCAAGTCTTTAGTTTCCTCACTGTTTTTATTTGTTCTGGCTTTTCTGCTGTGCTAAGTAACACATAAAGAGAAATCAATGAAAAATCTGCCTGGAGAAAAAGGACTCCCTGTCCTGCCATTTCGTCTCTTTTTCTCATTTTAATTTTTGCTTTCCTTCACTAGACAACAATATCCCAGAAATCTGGGAATTTTTCATTTCCTAGTGCTACAACGATGCAGAATATTTTGTTTCTGCAGGTGACTGACGATAGGGTACTCAAGGAGCATTGCAGCATGATTACAGAAAAGTCAGCATTTCAGTGATCTGTAAACTAAAGACTGACATTGCCTCTTTAGATTGATATTCAGCCTCACTACAAACATTATTAGATCTTTTCCTTGTAGACTTCTGGAGTGCTTGTTGCAGTCAAGACTCTTGTTTCTGCATGCATTTGTACAACAAATACAGGTAGACAAGTCTGGTTTCATTTATTCCTGTCACACAGAGAACCCGCTGTGAGTGACAGCATGCCAAGCAGTTAGTGAAAACTAGTTCTCCAGCACAGCTTTTTAACTAAACAAAAACACTGAACCAAGTCTTTCAGTCATCAGTTTAAGTTGCATATTTGACCAACTATATTTATTTATGTATTATACCTGCACCAGGATTAATCCGAACTGAAATTTTCTGCTTTAAGTGAGCACACTTGTGTATGTCATGTTATAGACATAAGAATATCAGCTTGCGACAGAAAGACTTCCCGAAACCGGGGACACACCTGAGGACAGCTGCACTCTTCCCTGGCAGCTCTGTTCTCCCTGCACTGCCTGCCCGCACCACCTCCCGCAGCAGCTCCCTGGATCCCCAGGCCCGGGGAAATGGCAGTGAGGGCACTGCACCTGTGAGGGCTCCGACCCGGGGTTTGCTGCTCCTGCTCCAGCACTGAAACTGCTTCCCATGAGCTCACCATAATTGTGTGGAGGTATAAAATGAGGCTGCTCTGCCGACAGTCAGTTATACAGCCTGTCCTTGATCTTTATGTGGGATTTCCCAGTTGCATGAAGCTGGAGTAGCATATGGTCCCGTGTTTATAAGCATGTTAATGACTGAAATGGGAAACTCTACAACCCATTTTCCTTATAAACTTTAAATGGCAATTTCTTGTTTGTGTTATTGGACACTGCCCTCATGCGCTGTTAATTTGGCGCAGGTTGTTGAGACACACGTGGCCACACTGACCCTGGGCGCTGGGTGAACAAAGTAGCTCCAGACACATTGATGTACCCGAAATCAGGGTCCAGCCCATAATCAGAACCAGACAGGGTGAGTAAGCTTTCTACTTATGATCTGCCACGAAAAGTTACCCTTGCAGGGAAGCACAATAAAGAATTAAACTCCTGTGACTGCCTGTCCTTAGAGGCACAATGACCTTGCCAAACGTTTTCTCAAAAATAAAACATCAATCAGTTTTCACCCTGTGCTTTTTGAAATACTGCTTAAAATATCTTCATAAATGAAAACATCTAGCAGGGACTTGACAATCCTGCATCATCTCCTTTGTGTTAAAAACCAGCCCTTTTGCTCTACAAAAAAATGCAGTGGGGAACTCCTTCTAAGAGGAGATCTCTCACTTAAAAATACACTTGCCACTTTCAGGAGGGTAAGAGTGATAAAGTCAGACATACCCTGTTATTTGCTTAATCAAAATGTATTACAGCTGTTTTTGAAAACACAGATACAGGTCTGGTACACAACTGCACTGAGAACTGCCAACCCAGGTATTCAAATTATAATAAAAAACATTAAAAAAAGAAATCATCCTTATTTATCTCTCCCTACCTAACAATCATGTGGAAAATTTCATCTATTTGAAGGTAAGTTTCATAAATGGACAATAACTTGAAAATATCTGTTTTGTTCATGAAAAGCTTAATTCCTGCATGTTATAACATCATCAGAAAATCATTTATGGGAACTGTAATCTTGTAACTGAAGAAAAGCCCATTTGTACCTAAATTTCCTGAATGTTCACAAGTATATAGCAATGATATAGCAAAAAATACCATGTATATACATGATCTTTTTTTCTTTCTATATACTGCTTGTCTGCTTTCGAAGTGCAAAAAGGATAAAACTATATCCTAAGAGCTGCTGGTCTGTTCTCAACAAATGTGAAAATGTTAAGGAAGATATTTAGGAACTGACTTAAATACAATCTCAAGAGGAGTTCCAGGAATGTAATGAACTTTAAGGACAAATATACCAGTTTTTAGTCATTCCCACACAGCTGGTGAATTTACGCAGTTACAGTGTGCCTCTCTCAGCCTTCACATTAACGACCACATTTTTCAGTGCAGCTTGAAATTTGTCAAGAAGAACTTAATCCAGTAGCAAATTTATTATAAATTTTAAAAAGTCATTGCGTCCATTTTTAGGTTATGGTAGAATGTACAGAAAAACAGAAGTTTACATATCTGAGCTGCTGCATCTGTTCTTGAGTAACTTTTCACTTAAAAATAAAACTTGGCAGACAATATGCTTGTAATGCAGACCAAATGCATTTGGTATGTTGAGAAAAAAAATTACATGAACGGAGAGAGTTAATTTTTAAACTTACTAATTGTGCATGCACTATTCTTCCTCCCATCACCCATGAGACCCCATTTCTCTACAGGGCCCCCACTTGCTCCGCGGTCATTTCCAACAACCTGGGCACACAAACATCCTCCTAATCCCCACCATGGAACTCAGCCTTGTGGCCCCTCCACACGGACAAAAAAACCCACAGGAAACGTGCCAGAAAAGAGAGAGTAAAGCTGCTAACTTGAGAGGTTGCAAAGGCGCCTGAACCTGCCTGCCAGGGAAGCCAAGGGGAACCAAGTACAAAATCTAAATCTGTGTTAACTTTACTGCAAAATCCTCCAGTACTTTCCAGCAATATCCATCCCTAAAGTGATGCTGCCCTCAGGGTGGTCCCTTGCAGAATAACCTGACAAGAAAGGCCCAGAACAACGCATGGGGTGCTACACTGAGTGGAAACCCAGAGACACTGGTGGAGACCTTCAGAGATTGGGGTGCAAAACTTCATTTTTTTTCTTTTTTCATTTTTTTGCCTTATGTCCCAAAGAAATACAGAAGAAGTTTCACAAGAGGAGTCATCCAGCATTCCCTGCCTCACAGGGACTTGAGCAAGTCCTGATCTTGCCCTGATTTATGGCAATTTACTGGCATGAACCAGGCAGTACCATGTGCCTTTCTCTGACTGGTAACACAGTGGATGATATTGCATCATGTTTTTATGTTTTTCTTGAAAAGATTAAAATAATAAAGTGTGTAACCCTTCAAAAACCAGTAAGACAAGGTATTTAATGGCCAAGTCTGTGGCCCCTTAGCTCAGTGCCCTGTATCTGGAGAGTGATGCAGAAATTAGTCTACACTAATTCCTAAGAGATGCATGAGAACCAAAGGATCACACACTGGACAAGGCACTCTGAGGACAGAAAAGATGCAGTACAACAGGGGAAGGTGTCCACATGTGCTCCGCTGAAGGGCATATGACTCATCTAAGTGCCACAAACAGCCACCTTGAAATTTCAAAGCCCTCCTCTTCCTCCCAGCTGGGGCCATGAAGAACTTCAGTCCTCCTCTAGTCCTCCCTTACTATAATAGAATGTTCAAGAGGTTTCCCCTTCCTTAGGCTTGTCTTAGTGCTGACAAAAGGTGGACTGTAAGTGTCATTTCAAAAATTATTCCCATTGCTCCATTTGAAAAGTAAACCAGCTTCATTAGTGGTCAGTAACAGCACTTAATTGTTGTACTGCAGGCAGAACTTCTCCAGAGAATAAAAGGGTGGACAGGATTTATCCACTCTGATACGAGAGGATGGACAGGAGTAATCTACTCTCATGCAAGAAGATGGACAGGAAATATCCACTGTCACATGAGAGAATGGACAGAAGTTACCCAGTCTCATAAAAGGCACAATCAGGTGACACTTATTCCAGGAGACACTGTCTACTGAAGTTGTCTGTAATAGAAATCAAGCAGAAAAATATCCCTTACCTGTCCTATAGACAAAATTGCCTTCTGTCTCTGATGATGATGGAGACACCAGTTCTTCTTCAAATTCATTGGAACTAAATGAACCGGAATGATTCCTTTGCCTTGTTTTTTCCATCATAGCTGCATTAGTAGCCATGACATGTCTCAATGAGTCATTTAGGTAACGATTCAGTAAGCTGCTTTTGTATTTGGGGGGTGACACATAATCCTCATTGGCACTTGTTTCTGGTCTCACTCCTGTTTTTATTACTGAACTTTCAGTTTTAATCACAGTGTGATGAACTGGTTTGTTATATCCCCCTTCATTCATAAGGTTTCTTGGAGGATTTTCTCCATCTGAAAACAAAAGAACAAAGATACAGTAATACATTGAGTACCTAATATTTCACAGGAGGCTTTCCCTATGTGTTTTGAATTGTGATAAATGTAACTAAAACTAGACAGTAACTTCAGCATTAGACGCTGATTTTAATTTTCTTCTGTTCACACATTGCTCATAGTAATTCCCATGGTTCTCAGATGTTCCAGCTATTCTAAATTAATTAGCTATAGAAAACAGTCTTGAGTCTAATTTGTTCATGAGTAACACAAGACAGGTAGAAAAAAACTGGAAAGTGCCCTAACTCAACAATAAGCATGTAAAAAGCTGTGTGAATAAGCTGAATTCCTACTATCATAACTTGAAATCTGGTTTGCCTGAATCTCACAGCATATTTAGGTGCATCTGCTTAAACTGTACTCTTTTAATTGTTCTGCAAGCAATCTTTTCAAGGGAAGTGAGTAGAAATGTGAGTACATTCTCACATTTTTCAAGAAATGTGAGTACAGACTGAAATTGGAACAAAGGTATTTTAAATTGAGTACAAATTGAGACATACTCTTCTAAAAATTCACATACAGATTTCTGACAACGTTCTGTAGGATTTGTTCTTGTCATTGTATCTCCATGTCACAACTGTCTAAAAAAAGTACCCACAGACAGAATTAATACAAGCGTTCTATTAAAAATACAGGGTACTTAAAAAAAAAAATCCTGCATTTGTTAATTTGAGTAAGAAAGAGAATTCCAGTGCACCCTTTGTGGAAAACAGTTGCTAGCAAAATACATCAAATAAATAACAGTAATATTCAGTTTACCATCTAATAAGCCCCACTGAAGTTAATCAGATTCTCCTGTTAAAAATGTATCTTGCTATAGCCCTTCCATCAAGAAAAGTAACAGTTAAGTGATTTCTCATTTCTTTATACCGACAAATGTACTCAGTCTTTTTCCTTTGATCCATATGAAAGGAATAGGCTTGTAGAATGTAATGAACTAACAATTATCTTTCTGGCAACAATGAAATATAATAACATGCAGCCAGATTGTCACCTTGAACCACTTACACAATCCTGCTTTGCAAGGCTGCATAGTAGTTGGGAGCCAAAAAAGGCACCTAATTCACAAAAAAAATAAAGGCAGATATACTGAGGGTATTTTGTGATTAAAAATTAGAGCTATCTTAGGGTATCTAATACTTTCTAAATGTATTTTAGTCTGTTTAAAATCGATAAAAGAGCATCAACAAACCTTCAGAGCATGAGTCATCGCTGCTCACGCTGAGTCGCTCAGCATTTCCCTGAACATATTTGTTGTACAGTTTTATTCGTAAAGCCCAGCTCAGATCTGGTTGCCTGACAGTGTTCTTCAGGCGACGTCTTGCATTGGCAAACCAGTTTGATACCTGCATGCAAATGAGTGTATTAGTTTCCCTTGAAAATTACACAAATAAAAAAATCCATAGAGCTCTCCAGAGTTTTATGTATGCTTCAAGCATACAGTAAACGAGAAATATGAACAGAAGTCCATGAAATTACCACTGAGCAGAGCAGGAACCTCATACAAGAAGACAAGTTCAGGCTTCCCACCCTTCCCGAGTGTTAGCAAAACCACATTATCACAAGAGTTCAATTAAGGTGTCCCAAATACTAGTTCTATACTCATCTTTCTTTTTTTTTTTTTTTAATTTTAAAGATAAAGCCCTGAACTTTCAATATGAACCTTTAATATATTACCAACTTCCTAAATTAAAACTAATAGCTAATATTTAGGAATTTCCTTTGATATTTATATAGGCTACAATAAAGCTGTTGAACAGAAAAAGACATTCTGAATTTGTATATGAAAAAGCCCAATTTTCCCTTGTACTTTAACAGTACTCTTAGTCTGACAAGCCATGGGCATCAGGAAATTCATACACAGAGTACAACATACTCTGACTCATTGCAGAAATCAACCATTTGCTCTACAGAGCAGCAGATTTTACAAACTCTTTTTGTTGTGGACACCTCAAAAACCAGCGAAAATGCAGACTCCTCACAAGGTGACTACTAAATAATAGTCTGGTTTGTCTTCCTTCTCAACTGCAAGCATTTTCTAGAGTTGGACATAGCAAAATGGATACATGTTAGTATCCCTCTAGCATACAGGCTCATCACAAAGTCAGACTCAAACACAAGTATTTCACAGTGGTTTAGACACTGAATGAGCAAAAGGGCACACTCTACCCTTCTCTGCCAGGAGTGCTAATTAAATCACCAAATGGGATGCATGTACTTGCAGTGACTGCATGAAAGCACACCTGAGAAAATGCTGGCCTTGATTCTACTGCAACTCAAAAAGATAGAAAATACTGACAATTGTATCTTTACTATGAGCAAGAGCAGAGGCAAGCGACCTACATTCTAACAATATTTGCTTAATGATAAATAAGGTGTTGAAAGTGCTATTTACCCCTTGCAGGAATAAGCGCATTTTGACATGACCCCTGCAAGAAGGAGGCAGAGCAGCATCACTTGCAAAGGAAAATGTAAAGAATGTTAGCAGCCTGCAGCCCTGCTCACATCTTTGTGTTGTGAACATGCACACAGAGGAAGCCAGACTAGAATCATCATATTCTGATCTGGGAATGATCATACCATTTAATTTACATCAACCTGCAAAGCAAGTTCATACACTTTTTATCAATACATGCTACCCCACCTAATAGAGAGCCAAACTATAGACCTTACTGCTGGATTTTGGCCCTAGTTTTGTCATCTGTCTATTATAGCTAAGGTTACTGTATAAATCACACAGAAGTATCTGTCTAATTATTCTGGACCAATAATCTCTTCTAAAGTGATTATGAGAAAAATAAACACTACCTGCCTGAAGAAAAAGCAAAGCTTCAGTTCAGAGTCCCAGCTAGAACTTAGAAGTGGTGCCTTATGCCTGTCACTTTGATTTTACTTAAAATCACGTTTACATGAAACAGGTGTCCACTGAAAATACAGTGAGCCCCGGATCAGTGCTCAGATGCCAAACACGTAACTTTATAAGCCATGTAGTTTACTGTGACAGGTTAGAAAACCAAAACTGTAGCTGGCAGAGTAAGTAATTTTCATTCTCTTCCAAGGCTACTTACTTATAATCATCATATTGACACAGCAATTTTTACAGTAAATGAGATAGGGTGGGCTGGAATCCATGCACTTTCTAATGCTGTTAACAAACTCACTCCAGACTGCTCAGCTGAAGCAGCAGTAACCTGCTGCATGACAGTGTAATTCTGAAATCAAGTATTTAACAGCAGATGGATCAATCCAGGGTCCCAGTGAAAAGGATTGCAGTTACTGCAGCATTTTACCAAACTGACAGCTTTCCAACCTCTCACAAGAAAGATTTCATTATGCTTCATTTTATTACATACTGAAATTTTTCATCAGTGAAGTGCCATTTACAGAAAAGAAAGATAGGGTAGTATTAGAGTGATTCATACATAAAAGCAATTAAATTTAGCAGGAGTGATTTCTGCATGGTACTCTTGGTTTATTTTGGGCTCATTCTTCCCATGCCATTGCTTTGCTTTCTGCATATCAATATGAAAAGATGAGTCATATTTTAAGTGTTCTGCTATGAGAGAAGGGAATAGTAGTATTTGATCATTATCTCATAATGAGATAAATATATTGCACCTTGTCCTCCTGCTCTTTATGGAGCAGATGCTTAAGTGCCATCACACAGCACTTACAAGACAAAGGATCAGGCCAAGCCAGCAAGGATTTGTGAAAGGCAGGTCCTGCTTGACCAACCTGATTTTCATCTGTGACAGTGTGACCCACTGAGTAGATGAGGGAAAGGCTGTGGATGTATCTACCTGGACATCAGTAAAACCTTTGACACCATTTCCCACAGCATCTCCTGGAGAAACTAGTTGCTCATGGCTTGGACAGGTGTGCTCTTTGCTGGGTAAAAAAACAGTCTGGGTGGCGGGGCCCAGAGAGTGTTGGTGAATGGAGTTATACCCAGCTGGTCACTGGTCACCAGTGCTGTTCCCCAGGGCTTGGTATTGGGGCCAGTCCTGTTTAATATCTTTATCTTTAATCTAGACAAGGGGATTAAGGGCACCCTCAGTCAGTTTGCAGAGACACCAAGTTGGGTGGGAGTGGTGATTTGCTGGAGGGAAGAAAGGCTCCACAAGGGATCTGGACAGGCTGGATGCATGGGCCAAGGCCCGTGGTACGAGGTTCAACAAGGCCAAGTGCCTGCCCGTGGGTCACAACAACCCCTGCAGTGCTGCAGGCTGGGGGAAGTGGCCAGAAAGATGCCTGGTGGAAAAGGACCCGAGGGTGCTGGTTGACATCAGCTGAGCCAGTGTGTGCCCAGGTGGCCAAGAAGGCCAATGGCATCCTGGCCTGTATCAGCAAGTGTGGTGTCAGAGACTGGAATCCTTTGGCATATGGTCTTGTTTGCACCTTAATTCAGGCAGAGGCAATTCTAATAGTTTTAAGAACCAGACTGCAACATGTGGCCAGCAGGACCAGGGCAGTGATTGTACCCTTGTACCCTTGTCTAGATTACTCAGCACTGGTGAGGCCACAACTAGAGTGCTGTGTCCAGTTCTGGGCCCCTCAATTCAGGAAGGACACTGAGGTGCTGGATAGAGTCCAGAGAAGGACACTAGAGCTGGGGGAGGGTCTGGAGCACAAGTCTGATGAGGAACAGCTGAGGGAGCTGGAGGTGTTTAGCCTGGAGAAAAGGAGGCTCAGGGAAGACCTTATTGCTCTTAACAACTGCCTGAAAGGAGGTTGTAGGTGGGGGGTCAGTCCGTTCTCCCAAGTGACAAGTGATAGGACAAGAGGAAATGCCCTCAGGTTGAATCAGGGGAGGTTTAGATTAGATATTAGGGAAAATTTCTTTAGAGAAAGGATTACCAGGCATTGGAACAAGCTGCCCAGTGAAAGTCACTGTGGTTGAGTCACTGCCCCTGGAGGTATTTAAAAAAAATGTAAACGTGGTGCTTAGGGACATGGTTTAGCAGTGGACTTGGCAGTGATGGGTTGATGGTTGGACTCGATGATTATAAAGGTCTTTTCCAACCTAAACGACTCTATGATTCTGAAAGAACCTCAAGTCAGCTTTTAGAAGAGAAACCTTCTACTAAAGCACAAAGCAGCAAATTCACTCTAGAAACTCTTATTTCAAATGCAATTACAACAAGGCTCATTAAAGCCTTGGAAGAAAGGAAAAGTTAGTCAAATCCATTTAAGAGATTTTTAGGCTATGATATGGTAATCTCTAGGAGCTTTCCTGCTCTTGGGCACTGGTGCATGTTGCTGGAAAATCCTGATTCCTAAGACATCATGAGATTCAACAACTCTCCCACTCATCAGTCTTGGATGACCTCCAGGTGTGTGAACTGGAACAGGCTGCATGGCCACAGGCTGCACCAGTCAGCACACTCACCCTCACCTCCAGCCACCACCTGTCTCCTTCAAAGATAACAGTTTTACCACCCATTTCAACCAGCCCCAAATGTTACATTATCCATCCATGTGGTCTTTAAAAACCTGCCTGCTGCTGCAGGTCCCACTCACAAAGAGTGCCAGTTTGCACCACACTTACCTAAACCGTTACAGAAAGAAAAAATCAAAGCTACAAAAAACATCCAACCTTTCCCATGGTCCCAAGCTGAGATACTGTGACCTCCAAAAATAATTTAAAAAAACCAAAAAATTATTTCGATAAAAGCCAGTGGGAAAATCTTTGTCACATAAACCTCCCAAGAACTAAGAATCTTGAAAAAACACATGATGAAACTCACTATTCTTGTAAAGAAACAATCCTGTAGTTCTTTGAGAAGTAAAAAGACAAAACCCAAGGGGAACGATAATAGATGTGCTTTCCAGAATTCATTTTTTTTACAGCAGTTCAGTTGTTCCCCAAGAGCATCAGGTACTTATATCAGCATCATGAAATATTGACCCTCTGGCTTTACTTCTGAAGGCACATCTTCATTTTTATTGTAATTTGTTCTGCTTCAGTGCTTAAGAGTGGCCAAACTTTCAGAAAGGGAACAGACATCAAGCGATTCTCCTCCTCCATTAATCCAGATATGCCTTTATAAATCTGAGTACTATTAAATCCATAGCAGCACATGACTGATATACTAATCCCTGTACTGAAAAAACCTTCTTTTCAACAATACACCCATTCATATTTCTTTCTGGAAGGAATATACAACCATTTTTCTTTTTTATTTCACAAGAATATCTAAACCAAAATTTAAAATAAAATAAATCAAGCACTGTGGTAATAATACAAATGAAAATGTAGCATATTAATAGGACAAATTATTGGATTCTGAATTGGAATCTAATTGGAGTAAAATATAAAATGCCTTTTCAAACTATATTGCTTTTTTGGTTTCCTGCTTTGGCAGTTGTGGAAGTAGAAAACTTTGGACTGTTGGACTGAAATCTGCAATAACATTTGCCTTGAGGACTCCCAAAGACCTTGTTGGCCTGCACAGGAGCAAGTCCGCCCAGAATTTGCCCCAGGTTTTGCTACTACTACTTAAAAAATAAGATGATTTATGATTCCTGCAAAATCCTTGAAAGAGTCTTGACTTTTCTTTGACTGCAGCCGGAGCACTGCAGTCTCACATGCATCTGGAATAGTCCCCTTGCTGTCCCACTGCACCCAAGAACAGGGGGGTAGGCCAAAGTATTAGTGAAGCAGAACAAATTAATTTAAAATCAGCCAACTGGGTGATAGCAAAACTAATGAAAATAAAGTTGTGGAGGATTTGACATGCAGCTACTAATAACAACAGTTAGTATCTGCATGTCATTAGTTTGTCCCAATAACAGAAGTAAAAAACAGGGCTGGATGTTCACCTCTTTGCCTCACAGAAGAATTGGTTTTATCTACGCCATGGTCCTGAAAAAGCTCCTTTGGATAGATGGTACATATTAGAATAAGGTTCATTAGATGAAAGAAAAGCACAGGGAGAAGAGTTACATCTGTATTATCAATATTACTGTGACCAACATCCTCTGCCAGGCAGCTGCTGAAGACCTTTTCCAAGGTCATCAGTCAGGTGAAAAAAAACCACCCCAGCCATTCATTCCCTAAATGGCATTTTGTCAGAAACTCAAAGGGATATTCAACAGTATCTTTTGCCTTTCCTAGGGCTTGTGACGACAAGGTGTCAGCACATGAGGGATGCTGGGAAGAGGTAGCAGCTGTCAGCAGACAACAGCCTCCAGAGGAGTGGAAAGCTGTGGGAGCAAACACCACGGGACAGCACTGAGAAATGTAAAAAGCATAGGAAATATGAGACAGGTCAGCAAACACTAAGGCGTTTAACCCAGAGGAAACATCATACACTGGTTCCTGGTTCTCCAACGATGTCCAACAATACTACTAGATTAGAAAAACAATTTATAGGCAACCCTGGTTGATGCTTTTGCAAAGTGCCCCTCCTGGGACAGAAGTAAAGCTTTCCAACAGACACCAAAGCCCAGTCCCAAACCTGCTCTTGGTTATACCACTTGTCTGAAAGAGCACAGCCTTCAGGAAAGCCATTTCAGATGTACTCAGTGTGACTGAGATCACACCCTGATATGCTCTCTCTCACTCTTAGAGAACAAAAATTTTGAACTGGATTACAATCTTGTTCTTTTTGAGCATCCAAAAAGTAGGTGTGGGGTGTGTGTTGTTTAGCTCTTTGAGGCTCAGGAATTACTGCCGGTGCCAGACATATGTATTTACATCTCATACAGATGCTATCATATTCCTTGATTAAAAAAGCATTGCACACAAATGATGGAAAAAACACCTGGGATTTCTCTTTGATGTTGTGCTTTTGTGAAGATAGATGCGCCCGTTTGCACGGTTCTTTCAAATATTACAGCTCATAGAAACAAAACTGGTAAAATTCAGGTTCAGCCTAAATCCACTAGAGTCACAGGGGTCTAACAGAGCTAAAGGAAGCCCTCCCTGATTCTTTTTAATTTTATTCTACACCTTACGTACATCATAAAACTCTGTGGAGTAGTGGCCATGGCTCACTTGATGCTTTTATAAAGACTAATACATCTTATCCCCATCAGGATTTATCAAAGCTGCCACGAGAGAAATTCTGCAAAAACCCACCAGTTTTTTTCCCTTCTCTGTTCATTCCAAGGCATTTTTAAAAGAACAGCAGAACTCCTCGAGACGTCGTTAATGTGAAAGTGTCCCAACACATATTCTGGGTATATGTTTTAAATCTCATGTAAAAATACAGGGATATTCTAAGAGCCATAGTCCGATAAAGCACTCCTATTGAATTGTGCCATGGACGGGACAGTGTTTACATAATCATAGTTTAAACCTTTCACGTATATTTTTTAAAAGCAAGAGAAGTTTTTTTAACTATATCTTCCAGTTATAACTGACATTTTCTGAGACATTAATATTATTTTTGTCAAAGCTATAGTGTTTTTCCTAGTGCAATAGTTTCATAGTGAGGTACTGAAGTGTAAAAATTTCCCATTTTGCCATTGCTAGAATTGAAGTTCATAGCACAGGTTTTTTTGAAGGAGCACTCAAAATAATAAAGTTGAATTACCACCTGCTTTTTTCTAATACTTTAGGTTACTTTGATCTCTTTGTGTCCTTTGCAAAGTGACACATAATGTGTTAGGCAGAGTGATGAGGACCCAATCCTGCAAACACATGGGTTTCATTTTACACACCTAGCAGTAGCTTGCAGTAAGGAAATTAGATTATTCACAATGCATAAATCTTTGCAGCATCCAGACCTGAGATAGCATCACTTGGCAACTGATAGTATTTAACCACATATTTCAGTAGAGTGCCAGATGGCAAAGAGAACAAAGAAGTGAGATTTATAAACATTTGCAGCAAACTTTATGCCTCTTACGGCAAGACAACTGCCAGTCACTTCAGGGGAGTATTACCTGAGAGCAAAACAATTATTCCCCATGTCTAATTACATTACAATTATAATTCCTGCAAGACTGTGAAACGCATTCACTGTGTGCTGAGCCACTGCACACAGTGTGTATGGTAACGCTGATGTCTGTGCAACAGGTGATGACAATTACTATCAGAACAATAGAATAGTTTCCATCGCAGCCTCTTTTCAAAAGGAAAGAGTAGCTCCCTGCAATTTCCTTAACAATTCCTATCCTATACTGAAATCTCCTATGATTGATTTTTTTTTACTTGAGAATTTTTAAAGGCTAAGCAAAAATATTTTCATTGTATTTATGAATGAGATGAAAGGATGAGGGCATTTATTCCTAAGAGGGCAAGCACACACTTTTTGCTGATTGTTTTTAGCACTTCTCCAGCCACAATAGCTCAGATGCGGTAATTCTTGTTTGAGGGAGACAGTCCTGCTGGGGTGGGGGAAGCCCAGGAGAGAGTGGGAGAAGGATGTGCACAGGACCCCTGGTCTGGCTGGCTGCACTGATGCTCGCCAATACCCAGCACTGTCCCTTGCTCAGCTCACAGAGGAGCTTTGGCGGACGCTCTCCCCATCCCTCCCGTCCATGAAACGCCTCAGAGCGGCGTTTGGAGGTGGGAGTAAGGGGTTCCCTTCCTTACCTGCACCAGGGTCATCTGGGAGCCGAGAGCCAGCAGAATCTTCTCGGTCTTGGTGGGGTACGGGTTGTCGCGGTGCTTGTAGAGCCACTGCTTGAGCGGCCGCGCCATGTCCTGCAGCGCCTGCCGCTTGTGCCGCACCTTCCCGCCGCTCTGCCGCGCCCTGCCGCGGAGAAAGGGCGCTGAGGACCGGAGCGGCGGGACACCTGCCCGCTCCCCGCGCCCGGCCCCGGGCCCTGCCCGCTCCCCGCGCCTGGCCCCGGGCTCCCCTGCGCGGGTGCGGTAGATGCGCCCTGTCCGAGGGGGCACCTAGCTCTGGGGTGCCTCAGACCCAGGGTGCGCCCTGCCCAGAGGAGCCGAGCCCCGTCCTCGCGGGGTATTCGGGCACTTTCCACAGCCGCAACCCTCGACCCGGACGACTGCTCAAGAGAAGGTGATGCCACCAGCTCCCCGAACTCCCCGTGGAGGGTCTGGGCGAGCGGACTCAGAGCTGGTGAATGCCCGCGGTAATGCCGCGGACCCGGACGGCGGCCCCATGGGTCTTTCAGCGGGGCTAGGGCTCCGCCGGTGCGAGTGTCCCGGTGTTTTCGGTGCTCGGGATCTGACAGGCGTGTGTCCGGTCTGTTTACAGAGGGGCTTTCCAGCGCGGCCAGACCGCACCTCGCACGGCCAGCCCCGCATCCCGCAGCAGCGGTGCGCGCTGCCCGGGGGCCAGCCCAGCCTCATTCCCCCGCCCGGATTTATTTCCCGCCGACACTCAAAAGATACCCGCGGCACCGAACAGCTCCTGGATCAGTTCGCTCCTCGGAGCTGGCGGCGAGCGGTGCTCGTGGAAGAGCTGGCGTGCCGCTCCCAACGCCGCCAGCAGCGACGCGAGGCAGCCCGCAAAGCCCCGCGCCTGCCGAGGGAAACAGAGTANCCCCGCCCGTCCAGAGGAAAACAGAGTTTGCCGGGGGACAAAACCCCGAGTTCCGTAAACAAAAAAAAAAAAATAAAAAGGTGTCCCTTCGTAAATAAAGGCCTACAATAAAAAAGTGAGTGAACAAAATCGGGGGAATCCTAAGGAAAACCCAGAGGCGGGCTGGGGCCGATGGCAGCGCAGAGCGGGGCAGAGGAGGCTCCGGGCGGCGC